>CM038669.1:277837943-278239486 GCA_021605145.1 Aegilops bicornis
CATGTGCGGTGCCCCCCTCCACCATATTCCACCTCGGTCATATCGTTGCGGTAATTAGGCGAAGCCCTGCGTTGGTAGAACATCATCATCGTCACCACGCCCGTCGTCTTGTGGAACTCATCCCGACACCCTGCTGGATCGGAGTCCGGGATCGTCATCGAGCTGAACGTGTGCTGAACTTCGGAGGTGCCGTCGTTCGGTGCTTGGATCGGTCGGATCGTGAAGGCGACGACTACATCAACCGCGTTGTCATATCGCTTCGCTTTGGGTCTCACGAGTGCGTGGACAACACTCTCCCCTCTTGTTGCTATGCATCACCATGATCTTGCATGTGTGTAGGAATTTTTTTGAAATTACTACGTTCCCCAACAGTGGCATCCGAGCCTAGGTTTTATGCGTTGATGTTATATGCACGAGTAGAACACAAGTGAGTCGTGGGCGATACAAGTCATACTGCTTACCAGCATGTCATACTTTGGTTCAGCGGTATTGTTGGATGAAGCAGACCGGACCGACATTACCCGTACGCTTACGCGAGACTGGTTTTAACCGCCGTGCTTTGCACACAGGTGACTAGCGGGTGTCTGTTTCTCCAACTTTAGTTGAACCGAGTGTGGCTACGCCCGGTCCTTGCGAAGGTTAAAACAACACTAACTTGACAAACTATCGTTGTGGTTTGATGCGTAGGTAAGAACGGTTCTTGCTCAGCCCGTAGCAGCCACGTAAAATTTGCAACAACAAAGTAGAGGACATCTAACTTGTTTTTGCAGGGCATGTTGTGATGTGATATGGTCAAGACGTGATGCTATATTTTATTGTATGAGATGATCATATTTTGTAACCGAAGTTATTGGCAACTGGCAGGAGCAATATGGTTGTCGCTTTATTGTATGAAATGCAAACGCTCTGTAATTGCTTTACTTTATCACTAAGCGGTAGCGATAGTCGTAGAAGCAATAGATGGCGTAACGACAACGATGCTACGATGGAGATCAAGGTATCGCGCCGGTGACGATGGTGATCACGACGGTGCTTTGAAGATGGAGATCACAAGCACAAGATGATGATGGCCATATCATATCACTTATATTGATTGCATGTGATTTTTATCCTTTATGCATCTTATCTTGCTTTGATTGACGATAGAATTTTAAGATGATCTCTCACTAAATTATCAAGAAGTGTTCTCCACAGTATGCACCATTGCGAAAGTTCTTCGTCTTTGAGACACCACGTGATGATCGGGTGTGATAGGCTCTATGTTCAAATACAACGGGTGCAAAACAGTTGCACACGCGGAATAATCAGGTTAAAATTGACGAGCCTAGCATATACAGATATGGCCTCGGAACACGGAGACCGAAAGGTCGAACGTGAATCATATAGTAGATATGATCAACATAGAGATGTTCACCATTGAAACTACTCCATCTCACGTGATGATCGGACATGGTTTGGTTGATTTGGATCACGTGGTCACTTAGATGACTAGAGAGATGTTTGTTTAAGTGGGAGTTCTTATATGATTAATTGAACCTAAATTTATCATGAACTTAGTACCTGATAGTATTTTGCTTGTCTATGTTTGTTGTAGATAGATGGCTCGTGTTGTTGTTCCGTTAAATTTTAATGCGTTCCTTGAGAAAGCTAAGTTGAAAGATGATGGTAGCAATTACACGGATCGGGTCCGTAATCTCGAGGATTATCCTCATTGCTGCACGGAAGAATTACGTCTGGAAGCACCGGCTGGGTGCGAACTGCTGCCGATGCTGGTGACAACGTTAAGAACGTCTGGCGAGCAAAGGCGATGACTACTCGATATTTCAGTGTGCCATGCTTTACGGCTTGAACGGGGGTCTTCAACGACGTTTTGAGCGTCATGGAGCATATGAGATGTTCCAGGAGTTGAAGTTAATATTTCAAGCAAATGCCCGGATTGAGAGATATGAAGTCTCCAATAAGTTCTATAGCTGTAAGATGGAGGAGAATAGTTACATCGGTGAAAACATACTCAAAATGTCCGGGTACAATAATCACTTGATTCAACCGGGAGTTAATCTTCACGATGATAGTGTCACCGATGTAATTCTTCAATCATCGCCACCAAGCTACAAGAGCTTCGTGATGAACTCTAATATGCAAGGGATGGACAAGACTATTCCGAGCTCTTCGCAATGCTAAAAGCCGGAGGTAGAAATCAAGAAGGAGCATCAAGTGTTGATGGTTAACAAGACCACCAGTTTCAAGAAAAGGGCAAAGGGAAGAAGAAGGGGAACTTCAAGAAGAACAGCAAACAAGTTGTCGCTTCAGGAGAAGAAACCCAAGTCTGGACCTAAGCACGAGGCCGAGTGCTTCTGCAAGCAGATGGACCTTTGGAAGCGGAACTGCCCCAAGTATTTAGCGGATAAGAAGGATGGCAAAGTGAACAAAGGTATATGTGATATACATGTTATTGATGTGTACCTTACTAATGCTCATAATAGTACTGGGTATTTGATACTGGTTCTGTTGCTAATATTTGCAACTCGAAACAGGGACTACGGATTAAGCAAAGATTGGCTAAGGACGAGGTGACGATGCGCGTGGGAAATGGTTCCAAAGTCGATGTGATCGCGGTCGGCACGCTACCTCTACATCTACCATCGGGATTAGTTTTAGACCTAAATAATTGCTATTTGGTGCCAGCGTTGAGCATGAGCATTATATCTGGATCTTGTTTGATGCGAGACGGTTATCCATTTAAATCAGAGAATAATGGTTGTTCTATTTATATGAGTAATATCCTTTATGGTCATGCACCCTTCAAGAGTGGTCTATTTTTATTGAATCTCGATAGTAGTGATACAAATTCATAATGTTGAAGCCAAAAGATGCAGAGTTGATAATGATAGTGCAACTTATTTGTGGCACTGCCATTTAGGTCATATCGGTGTAAAGCGCATGAAGAAACTCCATAATGATGGACTTTTGGAATCACTTGATTATGAATCACTTGGTACTTGCGAACCGTGCCTCATGGGCAAGATGACTAAAACGCGGTTCTCCGGAACTATGGAGCGAGCAACTGATTTATTAGAAATCATACATACTGATGTATGTGGTCCAATGAATATTGAGGCTCGCGGCGGGTATCGTTATTTTCTCACCTTCACAGATGATTTGAGCAGATATGGGTATATCTACTTAATGAAACACAAGTCTGAAACATTTGAAAAGTTCAAAGAATTTCAGAGTGAAGTGGAAAATCATCATAACAAGAAAATAAAATTTCTGCGATCTGATCGTGGAGGAGAATATTTGAGTTACGAGTTTGGTTTACATTTGAAGCAATGCCGAATAGTTTCGCAACTCACGCCACCCAGAACACCACAGCAAAATGGTGTGTCCGAATGTCGTAATCGTACTTTACTAGATTTGGTGCGATCTATGATGTCTCTTACTGATTTACCGCTATCGTTTTGGGGTTATGCTTTAGAGACGGCCGCATTCACGTTAAATAGGGCACCATCAAAATCCGTTGAGATGACGCCTTATGAACTGTGATTTGGCAAGAAACCAAAGTTGTCATTTCTTAAAGTTGGGGCTGCGATGCTTATGTGAAGAAACTTCAACCAGATAAGCTCAGAACCCAAATCGGAGAAATGTGTCTTCATAGGATACCCAAAAGAAACTATTGGGGACACCTTCTATCACAGATCTGAGGGCAAGATTTTCGTTGCTAAATTCGGATCCTTTCTAGAGAAGGAGTTTCTCTCGAAAGAAGTGAGTGGGAGGAAAGTAGAACTTGATGAGGTAACTGTACCTACTCCCTTATTGGAAAGTAGTCCATCACAAGAACCGGTTCCTGTGACAACTACACCAATTAGTGAGGAAGCTAATGATATTGATCATGAAACTTCAGATCAAGTTTCTACTTAACCTCGTAGGTCTACCAGAGTAAGATCCACACCAGAGTGGTACGGTAATCCTATTCTGGAAGTCATGTTACTTCACCATGGCGAACCTACGAACTATGAGGAAGTGATGATGAGCCCAGATTCCGCAAAATGGCTAGAAGCCACGAAATCTGAGATGGGATCCATGTATGAGAACAAAGTATGGACTTTGGTTGACTTGCCCGATGATCGGCAAGCCATTGAGAATAAATGGATTTTTAAGAAGAAGACCGATGATCGATGGTAATGTAACTGTCTACAAAGCTCGACTTGTTGCGAAAGGTTTTCGACTAGTTCAAGGGGTTGACTACGATGAGACTTTCTCACCAGAAGCGATGCTTAAGTCTATCCAAATCATGTTAGCAATTGCCGCATTTTATGATTATGAAATTTGGCAAATGGATGTCAAAACTGCATTCTTGAATGGATTTCTGGAAGAAGAGTTGTATATGATGCAACCAGAAGGTTTTGTCGATCCAAAAGGTGCTAACAAAGTATGCAAGCTCCAACGATCCATTTATGGACTGGTGCAAGCATCTCGGAGTTGGAATAAACGCTTTGATAGTGTGATCAAAGCATATGGTTTCTCTGAGACTTTTGGAGAAGCCTGTATTTACAAGAAAGTGAGTGGGAGCTCTGTAGCATTTACGATATTATATGTAAATGACATATTATTAATTGGAAATGATATAGAATTTCTGGATAGCATAAAGGGATACTTGAATAAAAGTTTTTCAATGAAAGACCTCGGTGAAGCTTACATATTGGGCATCAAGATCTATAGAGATAGATCAAGACGCTTTAATTGGACTTTCACAAAGCACATACCTTGATAAAGTTTTGAAAAAGTTCAAAATGGATCAGGCAAAGAAAGGGTTCTTACCTGTATTACAAGGTGTGAAGTTGAGTCAGACTCGATGCCCGACCACAGCAGAAGATAAAGAGAAAATGAAAGATGTTCCCTATGCTTCAGCCATAGGCTCTATCATGTATGCAATGCTGTGTACCAGACCTGACGTATTCTTAGCAATAAGCTTGGCAGGTAGGTAGCAAAGTAATCCAGGAGTGGATCACTGGACAGCGGTCAAGAACATCCTGAAATACCTGAAAAGGACTAAGGATATGTTTCTCGTTTATGGAGGTGACAAAGAGCTAGTCGTAAATGGTTACATCGATGCAAGCTTTGACACTGATCCGGACGATTCTAAATCGCAAACCGGATACATGTTTTTATTAAATGGTGGAGCTGTAAGTTGGTGCAGTTCTAAACAAAGCGTCGTGGCGGGATCTACATGCGAAGCGGAGTACATAGCTACTTCGGAAGCAGCAAATGAAGGAGTCTGGATGAAGGAGTTCATTTCCGATCTAGGTGTCATACCTAGTGCATCGGGACCAATGAAGATCTTTTGTGACAATACTGGTGCAATTGCCTTGGCAAAGGAATCCAGATTTCACAAGAGGACCAAGCACATCAAGAGTCACTTCAATTCCATCAGGGACCAAGTCCAGGTGGGAGACATAGTAAATTGCAAGATACATACGTATCTGGATGTTGCAGACCCGTTCACTAAGCCTCTTCCACGAGCAAAACATGATCAGCACCAAGACTCCATGGGTGTTAGAATCATTACTGTGTAATCTAGATTATTGACTCTAGTGCAAGTGGGAGACCGAAGGAAATATGCCCTAGAGGCAATAATAAAGTTATTATTTATTTCCTTATATCATGATAAATGTTTATTATTCATGCTAGAATTGTATTACCTGGAAACATGATACATGCGTGAATACATAGACAAACATAATGTCACTAGTATGCCTCTACTTGACTAGCTCATTAATCAAAGATGGTTATGTTTCCTAACCATAGACATGTGTTGTCATTTGATTAATGGGATCACATCATTACGAGAATGATGTGATTGACTTGACCCATTCCGTTAGCCTAGCACTTGATCATTTAGTATGTTGCTATTGCTTTCTTCATGACTTATACAAAGTTCCTACAACTATGAGATTATGCAACTCCCGTTTGCCGGAGGAACACTTTGTGTGCTACCAAACGTCACAACGTAACTGGGTGATTATAAAGGAGCTCTACAAGTGTCTCTAAAGGTACATGTTGAGTTGGCGTATTTCGAGATTAGGTTTTGTCACTCCGATTGTCGGAGAGGTATCTCTAGGCCCTCTCGGTAATGCACATCACTATAAGCCTTGCAAGCACTATAGCTAATGAGTTACTTACGGAATGATGCATTACGTAATGAGTAAAGAGACTTGCCGGTAACGAGATTGAACTAGGTATTGGATACCGACGATCGAAACTCGGGCAAGTAACATACCGATGACAAAGGGAACAACGTATGTTGTTATGCGGTTTGACCGATAAAGATCTTCGTAGAATATGTAGGAGCCAATATGAGCATCCAGGTTCCGCTATTGGTTATTGACCGGGAACAGTTCTAGGTCATGTCTACATAGTTCTCGAACCCGTAGGGTCCGCACGCTTAACGTTACGATGACAGTTTTATTATGAGTTTATAAGTTTTGATGTACCGAAGGTTGTTCGGAGTCCCGGATTTGATCACGGACATGACGAGGAGTCTCGAAATGGTCGAGACATAAAGATTGATATATTGGAAGCCTATATTTGGATATTGGAAATGTTCCGGGTGAAATCGGGATTTTACCGGAGTACCGGGGGGTTACCAGAGCCCCCCCGGGGGTTAATGGGCGTACATGGGCCATGAGGGAGAAGAGGAGGGCCGACCAGGGCAGACCGCGCGCCCCCTCCCCCTAGTCCGAATAGGACAAGGAAGGGGGGCGGCGCCCCCCTTTCCTCTTTCCCCTCCCCCTTCCCTTCTCCACCAAGGCAAGAGGAGGGAGTCCTACTCCCGGTGGGAGTAGGACTCCTCCAGGCGCACCCCTAGGGGGCCGGCCGCACCTCCCCCCTCCCTCCTTTATATACGGGGGCAGGGGGCACCTCTAGACACACAAGCTGATCATCGTGATCGTTCCTTAGCCGTGTGCGGTGCCACCCTCCACCATATTCCACCTCGGTCATATCGTTGCGGTGCTTAGGTGAAGCCCTGCGTCGGTAGAACATCATCATCGTCACCATGCCGTCGTGCTGACAGAACTCATCCCCGACACCCTGCTGGATCGGAGTCCGGGGATCGTCATCGAGCTGAATGTGTGCTGAACTTGGAGGTGCCGTACGTTCGGTGCTTGGATCGGTCGGATCGTGAAGACGTATGACTACATCTACCGCGTTGTCATAACGCTTCCGCTTTCGGTCTACGAGGGTACGTGGACAACACTCTCCCCTCTCGTTGCTATGCATCACCATGATCTTGCGTGTGCGTATGATTTTTTTTGAAATTACTACGTTCCCCAACAATGCGGCCAAGTTTTTTGAGGATCAAAATGATAAAGAAGTGGAGAAGTTGTTCTAGTTGCAATTAAGTGCTCCCACGCGCCTATTGCCGTTGAGTGAGAGGATGGCTGCTGCGGTTGAGCTTCATAGGCTGTCCGGTCTTGCAATGCGGTCTATAATAGACCATCTATGGCCGAAGGGGCCTAAGCCGGACAATTATTTTGGTTTAGTGCAACAATTCCTTGGTGCCGTATCGCAGATCGATGCCATGAAGAGGTCGGCGTGCATAGAGGGTGCACGGATGGCTCTTGCCCGCGTTAAAGCATATTGGACAGATATGGAGGCCACCATCATTGCGACCCAGAATCCGGCGTGAGGCCAGGATCCGGCCGAGCACTACTTGGAGCAGGTAACAGAAGGTGCTCGCTTAGTAGAGGCTCAGTGCTCGAAGAATGTCATGTTCGAGTGAAAAATCGTTTCAATGTAAAAACAATGCTATTTTAATTATGAAGGCTATGTTTATGCTTTTTGCCCGAAAGTTTTATTGTGCCTCCTGTGCGGTCGTTTTATGTATAGATGTAATATGAAAGTTAGCAGTCGTTGGCTTCAGCCCCCACGCATGCAATGCGGGGGTGTTCGCGGAAATATGCATAATCACACTTGATCCAATGTCTTGGTCCATTAAGGAGGTGATCGCACGTCGAACTAGGCAACCGGACTATATAGCTTTAACACTTTCACTTAGCCGTAGGAGTTTGACGGTGGGGCTACTATGTAGCCCCTAGTACCTTCGCGTGCATCCGAATACGGGCGCGTGTGTACATGACCAAGAAACGGTCCTTTGTTAATGTGGAGGAATCCTAAAGATTCTGATAAGTCTTTGGGTGGTTGAACAGTCTCTCGCTATATCATGACAGCCAGTTTTCGGCTTTCTCTACTGAGGTGCTCATCCGGAATAACCAGGGCACAACCACAGTAGTTCTCCTTTGGCTGCCTTAGTCGATGAGAACGGAACGTAAGGCGGCAAACCCAGGAGCCGGGCAACCCCACCATTTGACCAAAGACATGATTCAGAGCTGATGCATATAAGGCCAAACTCGCGACGCCGAACACTCCCGAAGGTATTCGGACTTTGTGAAATATACTGGGCTGGGTAACGCCCTTCATTATGAACCCTGTATTTCTAGGTACGTGCATTAGTCTGTCGTGGCGAAATGCCAATAACAGCAGTATCCTCTGTGGGTGTAGTACCCATGGGATGTGTAAACAACAAGAGACAATAAAGAAGGTTTACACAGGGGCTTAATCTAAAGAGAAACCTTTGAGCGGGGCCCTGCTCCACGTCTGTGCCTTTGTCTCTGTTGTGCCGTGTCCTGGGAGGGTCGCGCATGAATGGTGTCTGTAAAAAGAAAGACTCATGTAGAAGAGTATGACGTAAGCGTGCGATGGATAGTAAAAGTGTAAGAAATTGGCTTGTTAATAAGGTCAAGCCAACAGTGGGGCTTTATTAAATATTTATAGCCCCTGGTGTCCTCTATGGGATTACATGTATGGTGCCCCAGCTCAGGTTTATCTGGGCTGCCGGACTCGTCTAACCGTGTCCGTGGTCTTAACGACCAATCATGCGTTTTGATATTAGCAGCCGCTTAGAGTCCGGCTGCTAGAGCCGTCTCATACTCTTCCGCGCGTAAGGAACGCTCTGTATTTCCGTTGATGGTGATGACGCCACGTGGGCCGGGCATCTTGAGTTTAAGGTAGGCGTAGTGCGGTGCTGCGTTGAAGCGGGCGAAGGCCATTCTCCCGAGCAAGGCATGATAACCACTTTGGAGGGGGGCGATTGTGAAGAGTAGTTCTTCGCTTCTGAAGTTGCCTGGGGAGCCGAATGTCACCTCTAGTACGAGGGAGCCCCTGCAGCGGGCTTCAACGCCTGGTATCACCCCTTCAACGGTGGTGTTACTTTGGCTGATTCTAGATGGGTCTATCCTCATCCTGCGGACAGTGTCCTGGTATATTAGGTTAAGACTACTGTCCCCGTCCATGAGGACGCGAGTGAGATGGTATCCGTCGATTATTTGGTCGAGCACCAAGGCAGCTGATCCTCCGTGCCGCATAATAGTCGAGTGGTCCCTATGATCGAAGGTGATCGGGCAGGCCGACCAATGCTTAAGTTTGGGGGCGACGGGCTCTATAGCGTATGCGTCTCTGATCGCGCGTTTGCGCCTTCTTGTGGGTATGTGAGTCGTGTGGATCATGTTTACTGTTTTTACCTCTGGTGGGAATTTTTCCTGTCCCCCAGTGTTCGGCTGGCGAGGCTCATCCTCGTCTTCACTTGGTGTGTCTCTTCCCTTGTGTTCGGCATTTAATTTGCCGGCCTGCTTAAAGACCCAACATTCTCTATGAGTGTGGTTTGCAGGCTTTTCGGGGGTGCCATGAATTTGGCACAGTCTATCCAGGACTTTGTTTAGGCCGGATGGTCCTTCTTTGCTGCCTTTAAATGGCTTCTTTTGTTGACCGGGTCGAGAGCCCCTGAATCCGGCGTTGACCGTTGTGTTGTCCGGACTTTCTTCCTTGTTTCGACGTTTGTTTTTATTGCGTAGTGGCTTCCTGTTGTCATCCCTTATTTCGGATGTACTTGGGTCGCTGGTGCCTCTACGGGCCAACCAACTGTCTTCAGCCGCGCAAAAGCGGGTCATAAGGCTTATTAAGGCTGCCATTGTCCTCAGCTTTTCTTGGCCGAGGTGTCTGGCAAGCCACTCGTCCCGGATGCTGTGCTTGAAGGCCGCCAGGGCTTCGGCATCCGGACAATCGACAATCTGATTCTTCTTAGTGAGGAATCTGTTCCAAAGCTTGCGGGCGGACTCTCCGGGCTGTTGAATTATGTGACTTAAATCGTCCGCTTCCGGAGGTCGGACATAGGTCCCTTGAAAATTGGCCCTGAAAGCATCCTCGAGTTCCTCCCAACTTCTAATTGAATTTTCGGGGAGGCTTTTTAACCAGTATCGAGCTGGTCCCTTCAACTTGAGGGGAAGGTATTTGATGGCGTGGAGGTCGTCCCCACGAGCCATGTGGATATGCAGGATAAAATCCTCAATCCAGACCCCGGGGTCTGTCGTTCCGTCATATGCCTCTACGTTCACGGGTTTGAAACCCTATGGGAATTCGTGGTCCAGCACCTCTTCGGTGAAGCACAGAGGGTGAGCGGCTCCTCTGTATCTGGACATGTTGTGGCATGCTGTCGACTATTGTTGTGTCCGGTGTTGATTCCGAACTGGTATTCGATCAGTATGATCGTTTTAGTCACCATAGTCCTTCGCCGGAGCGTGTCCTCTAGATCCGTAGATGGACCTGGTTGCGCTGGCCTTTTTGTCCAATAGCTCGCGTAAATCGTGTGTGGTGTCAGTGGATGTTTTGTTGCGGTTATGGAGTGGTTTGTCTGGCCAACTGGTCGTATTGTTCTTCGATGGAACGGCCTCATCGTCGAATTCTGGCAGCAGCTTGCGCTTTGGATAGCTCTTTGTGCGACGATCGTCGCCGTATTTTTCTTCAGTGTCTAGCACTGTATTCCATCTGTGATTGAGCATTTCCTGGGCGGCCTTAAGCCTTTGCTTCTGCTTCTTTAGACTTCTCGCAGTGGCCATGAGCTTTCTGTGGAGGTTATCTCGTTCCAAACGTGTTTTCGGGATGATGAATGCATCGTCGTCCGGGCTTTGCTCCTCTCCTAGGGCGGGTTGATGGGTTCGGCCCTCGGTATCGCTGTGATCGGGCGTCTGCTCCGGGCTATGTTCGGCATGACCTGGCTCATCCGGCTCCATCGCTGGGTCCATATGGTTGTTGTTGCCTTTGGACTTGTCTGGGGTGTCGATCCTTCAAGCGCTGTTATCGCTGTTTTTACTGTGGCTGGACTTAGAGCGGCGTCTGCGCCGCCGTTTTGGCTTTTGTCCGGGGGTTTTATCCTCTGTTTTATCGCCATCAACCTCCTTAGGCGTGTCCACCATGTATATATCATATGATGAGGTGGCAGTCCAGTGCCCCATGGGTGGTGGTTCTGAATCGTCTCCTGCGCCGACGTCCATACCATCGGTGTCATCAGAGTCGAAGTCAAGCATGCCTGTTATGTCGTCGACAGTGGCTATGAAGTGGGTGGTGGGTGGGTAAGAGCCGGACATAGTTTGGCCAAGAGTCTCCTGACAAAGAGAGAGACTTTAGTGAGTTCAGCATGTCGCCATAGGGCGAGTGCTGGAAGATATCCGCAGCGGCAAATTCCATTACCGGAGCCCAGCCAGAATCGGCGGGCTCGGGGGCGCGAGGTCTGGGACCTACAACCGGACACAAGTCCAGGGGTCCAGAGACACAGGCTTCCTTGGGGATGAAGTCTATGTTCGGCTCTTCTGCCGATGAGTGTGCGGCCTTCGGGGCGGGGTCCATCCACTCGTCCTCGGACGACGCAATCTGCCCCGGATTTTGGTCCGGGGCTCCTGTGGGCGCAATATCCCGAGTATTGTCTGACAGCAGGTCTAAGCCGTGCTCATCGTGACTGTTCGGTGCTCCTGGCGTAGGCCCGAATCCATTGAAGGTCAAGTCTCCGCGGACATCGGCCATATAGTTCAAGTTTCCAAATCTGACCTGATGGCCAGGGGCGTAGCTGTCGATCTGCTCCAGATGGCCAAGCGAATTGGCCCGCAGTGCAAAGCCTCCGAATACGAGGATCTGTCCGGGGAGAAAAGTCTCACCCTGGACCTTGTTGTTGTTGACTATTGAAGGAGCCATCAAGCCTTGCAGCGATGACACAGAGGAACTCTCAATGGAAGCACCAATGTCGGTGTCAAAACCGGCGGATCTCGGGTAGGGGGTCCCGATCTGTGCGTCTAAGGCTAATGGTAACAGGAGGCAAGGGATACGATGTTTTACCCAGGTTTGGGCCCTCTCGATGAAGGTAAAACCCTACTTCCTGCTTGATTGATATTGATGATATGGGTAGTACAAGAGTTGATCTACCACGAGATCATAGAGGCTAAACCCTAGAAGCTAGCCTATGATGATTATGATTGTGTCTCTAAGGACTAAAACCTCCGGTTTATATAGACACCAGAGGGGGCTAGGGTTTACACAGAGTTGGTTACAAAGAAGGAAATCTATTATCCGGATCGCCAAGCTTGTCTTCCACGCAAAGGAGAGTCCCATCCGGACACGGGACAAAGTCTTGAGTCTTGTATCTTCACGCTCCAATAGTCCGGACAAAGTGTATAGTCCAGCTGTCCGGATACCCCCTAATCCAGGACTCCCTCAACGATCTTCATCATCCCGGCGCTCTCCATGACAAGGAGGGAGTAGTTCACCATCGGGGCTGAGGGTATGTACCAGTAGCTATGTGTTTGATCTCTCTCTCGTGTTCTTGATTTGGCACGATCTTGATGTACCGCGAGCTTTGCTGTTATAGTTGGATTATGATGTTTCTCCCCCTCTACCTCTTGTAATGGATTGAGTTTTCCCTTTGAAGTTATCTTATCGGATTGAGCCTTTAAGGATTTGAGAACACTTGATGTATGTCTTGCTTGGGATACCTGTGGTGACAATGGAGTATTCTATTGATCCACTCGATGTATGTTTTGTTGATCAACTTGCGGGTTCCGTGACCTTGGGAATCTATGCATATGGGTTGGCACACATTTTCTTCTTGACTCTCTGGTACAGACTTTGGGGCACTCTTTGAAGTTCTTTGTGTTGGTTTGAATAGATGAATCTGAGATTGTGTGATGCATATCGTATAATCAAACCCGTGGATACTTGTGGTGACGTTGGAGTATCTAGGTGAGATTAGGGTTTTGGTTGATTTGTGTCTTAAGGTGTTATTTTACTACGAACTCTTGGGCTGTTTGTGACACTTATAGGAATAGCCCAATGGATTGATCAGAAAGAATAACTTTGAGGTGGTTCCGTACCCTACCATAATCTCTTCGTTTGTTCTCCGCTATTAGTGACTCTGGAGTGACTCTTTGTTGCATGTTGAGGGATAGTAATATGATCCAATTATGTTATTATTGTTGAGATAACTTGCACTAGTGAAAGTATGAGCCCTAGGCCTTGTTTCGAAGCATTGCAATACCGTTTGTGCTCATTTTATCATTAGTTACCTTGCTGTTTTTATAATTTAGATTACAAAAACCTATATCTACCATCCATATTGCACTTGTATCACCATGTCTTCGCCGAACTAGTGCACATATACAATTTACCATTGTATTGCGTTTGTTGGGGACACAAGAGACTCTTTGTTATTTGGTTGTAGGGTTGTTTGAGAGAGACCATCTTCATCCTATGCCTCCCACGGATTGATAAACCTTAGGTCATCCACTTGAGGGAAATTTGCTACTGTCCTACAAACCTCTGCACTTGGAGGCCCAATAATGTCTACAAGAAGAAGGTTGCATAGTAGACATCAAGCTCTTTTCTGGCGCTGTTGCCGGGGAGGTTAGTGCTTGAAGGTATATCTATCTTTAGATCTTTCAATCGAATCTTTTAGTTTCTTGTTTTATCATTAGTTTAGTATATAAAAGAAAACTTCAAAAAAATGGAATTGAGGGTGCCACATATGCTTCATCTTTTTAATGTCTTTCGTGAAAATGATGGAAAAGAAAATTATGCTCAAGTGTTAGAAGAAGAATGCATTAAAATGTTTGGCACTAAATATTTGTATGATGAGAATGATTGCAATGTTGTTAGTATGAATTCCTTGAATATCCATGATGCTAATTATATGCAAAGCCACAAGCTTGGGGATGCTATGTTTGATGAATATGATATTTTTAGTCCCCCAAGTTTTGATGAGAAAATTTATTATGATGTTAGCATGCCTCCTATTTATGATGATTATATTGATGAAAATGGGTTTGGAAGAGTGTCAACTTTACGAAGTAATAATCCCACTATTTTGGAGGGTGTTGAATCTTATTACAATCTTGATAAAAGTGGATTTGGAGAGGTCATTACTTTATTTAGTGATGAATCCACTATTTCAGAAGAGGTTCCAATTGATTATGAGAACAAAGTTGCTACCTATGATGATTATTGTGATGACATGTATGCTATAAAGAATAATGATAACCATGAAACTTGTCATTCTGATTTTAATTTCCAATTGAATTATGCCTCACATGATAGTTATTTTGTTGAGTTTACTCCCACTATTCCGAATGAGAAGAATTTTTCTTATGTGGAGAGTAGTAAATTTCTATGCTTGTAGATCATGAAAAGAATGCTTTATGTGATATCTATATTGTTGAATTCATTCATGATGCTACTGAAAATCATTATGATGGAGGAGTATATGCTTGTAGGAATTGCAATAATATCAAGTTTCCTCTCTATGTGTTGAAAATCTTGAAGCTATGCTTGTTTAGCTTTCCTATGCTAGTTGAGTCTTGTTCCCACAAGTTGTTTGATCACAAAATCCCAAGGCATAGGAAGTGGGTTAGACTTAAATGTGATAGTCATATGCTTCATGATGCTCCCGTTATGTTTCAACTCTTATCTTTTATGTGAGCATCATTGTCATGATCATGCCTAGCTAGAAAGGCATTAAAGAAAAGAGCTTGTTGGGAGACAAACCAACATTTACCCCTACTGTTTTTGTGTGTCAAAATGATTAATATACTGTATTAATCATGTTTTATAGCTTTTGTTTCAATAAAGTGCCAAGTTAAGCCTTTAGGATAGCTTGTGGTAATAGTTGTGTTGATCCTGCTGAAAATCAGAAACTTTTGCGCTCAGTAAATAATTTCCAAAATCTTATTGAAACGTGATTTTGACCTGATTATTTTTTCTATGTATTGGTGCACAAATTTCTCAGGTGAAACTAATTTTTTCAGAATTTTTGGAGTAACACAAGTATTCGAGAGTTATAGATTACTACAGACTGTTCTATTTTTGACAGATTCTGTTTTCTATGTGTTGTTTGCTTATTTTGATGAATCTATGAGTAGTATCGGAGGGTATGAACCATAGAGAAGTTGGAATACAGTAGATATTACACCAATATGAAGTTAGAATGAGTTCACAACAGTAACAAAAGTGGTGATTTATTTTCTTATACTAACGGAGCTTACAAGTTTTCTGTTGAGTTTTGTGTTGTGAAGTTTTCATGTTTTGGGTAAAGATTCGATGGACTATGGAATAAGGAGTGGCAAGAGCCTAAGCTTGGGGATGCCCAAGGCACCCCAAGGGAATATTCAAGTACAACCAAAAGCCTAAGGTTGGGGATGCCCCGGATGGCATCCCCTCTTTTGTCTTCGTTCATCGGTAACTTTACTTGGAGCTATATTTTTATTCACCACATAATATGTGTTTTGCTTGGAGCGTCATTTTGTTTTATTTTGTTTTGCTTGCTATTTGAATAATATCCCAAGATCTGAAATTCTTAAAAGTTAGAGAGTCTTCACATAGTTGCATAATAATTCGACTACTCATTGATCTTCACTTATATCTTTTGGAGTAGTTTGTCATTTGCTCTAGTGCTTCACTTACATCATGCTGGTAGTTTTATTTTTGAAGAAATTGATGAACTCTCATGCTTCACTTATATTATTTTGAGAGTCTTTAGAACAGCATGGTAATTTGCTTGGGTTGTAAATTTAGTCCTAATATGATAGGCATCCAAGAGGGATATAATAAAAACTTTCATATAAAGTGCATTCAATACTACGAGAAGTTTGATTCCTTATGATTGTTTTGAGATACGAGATGGTTATATTAAAGTCATGCTAGTGAGTAATTGTGATTGTAGAAATACTTGTGTTAAAGTTTGTGATTCCCGTAGCATGCACGTATGGTGAACCGTTATGTGATGAAGTCGGAGGATAATTTATTTATTGATTGTCTTCCTTATGAGTGGCGGTCGGGGACGAGCGATGGTCTTTTCCTACCAATCTATCGCCTAGGAGCATGCGCGTAGTACTTCGTTTCAATAACTAATATATTTTTGCAATAATTATGTGAGTCCTTTATGACTAATGCTGAGTCCATGGATTATACGCACTCTCACCCTTCCACCATTGCTAGCCTTTCTTGTGCCACACAACTCTCGCCGGTACCATACACCCAACATATACCTTCCTCAAAACCGCCACCATACCTACCTATTATGGCATTTCCATAACCATTCCGAGATATATTGCCATGCAACTTTCCACCGTTCCGTTTATGATGACACGCTTCATCATTGTCATATTGCTTTGCATGATCATGTAGTTGACATAGTATTTGTGGCAAAGCCACCGTTCATAATTCATTCATACGTGTCACTCTTGAATCATTGCACATTCCGGTACACTGATAGAGGCATTCATATAGAGTCATATTTTGTTTTAAGTTCGAGTTGTAATTCTTGAGTTGTAAGTAAATAAAAGTGTGATGATCTTCATTATTAGAGCATTGTCCCAGTGAGGAAATGATGATGGAGACTATGATTCCCCCACAAGTCGGGATGAGACTCCGGACGGAAAAAGAGGCTAAAAAAAGAGAAGGCCCAAAAAAATGAGAGAAAAAAAGAGAAGGGGCAATGCTACTATCCTTTTACCAGACTTGTGCTTCAAAGTATCACCATGATCTTCATGATAGAGAGTCTCTTATGTTGTCAGTTTCATATACTAGTGGGATTTTTTCATTATAGAACTTGTCTTGTATATTCCAATGATGGGCTTCCTCAGAATGCCCCAGGTCTTCATGAGCAAGCAAGCTAGATGCACACCCACTTAGTTTCTTTTTGAGCTTTCATACACTTATAGCTCTAGTGCATCCGTTGCATGGCAATCCCTACTCACTCACATTGATATCTATTGATGGGCATCTCCATAGCCCGTTGATACGCCTAGTTGGTGTGAGACTATCTTTGTCCTTTTTGTCTTTTCCACAACCACCATTCTATTCCACCTATAGTGCTATATCCATGGCTCATGCTCATGTATCGCGTGAAGATTGAAAAAGTTCGAGAACATCAAAAGTATGAAACAATTGTTTGGCTTGTCATCGGGGTTGTGCATGATTTAAATATTTTGTGTGATGAAGATAGAGCATAGCCAGACTATACGATTTTGTAGGGATAACTTTCTTTGGCCATGTTAGTATGCTTGAAGTATTATTGTTTTTATGTCAATATTAAACTTTTGTTTAGAATCTTATGGATCTGAATATTCTAGCCACAATAAAGAAGATTACATTGATAAATATGTTAGGTAGCATTCCACATCAAAAATTATGTTTTAATCATTTACCTACTCGAGGACGAGCAGGAATTAAGCTTGGGGATGCTTGATACGTCTCCAACGTATCTATAATTTTTAATGTATTCATGCCATGTTTACAATATTTTTACATGATTTTGGTATGATTTGATTAGAACTAACGCGGACTAACGTAGTTTTCAGCAGAACTACTGTGGTGTTGTTTTTGTGCAGAAATAAAAGTTCTCGGAATGCGCTCAAAATCAACGGAGATTTTTTCTCGAAAATATAAAAAAATGCTGGAACGAAGGGTTACCGGAGGGGAGTCCCGTGGGCCTCACGAGGGTGGAGGGCGCGCCCCTGTAGCGACCAGACCTCAACCAGTCTGATCTCTGTGCTTTAGTGTCATCCTGGATCGTAATGTCTTGACAAGCATGATTTGAAGGATTTATAACAGTAGCGATCACACACTTATTACATCGAATGTCTCAAAAGAGAACTTATTACAATAAATATGGCTTAAGGCCATCTAATAACGATAACAGCGGAAGGCTTGGAAGATAAGTGAGTCCATCAATTCCAACGGCATCACTGAGTACAGAACCACGACCTAAAAGCACCTTACTCGTCATCTGAAAAGTCTGCAACCTGAACGTTGCAGCCCAAAAACGGTTCAGCACATGGAATATGCTGGCAATGTAACACATAGAGAGTAATGAACAGAAATATGCTATACTACATGCATATATGGCTGGTGGAAAAGATCTATGGTTACAGTTTTGCATAAAACCAATTTTTCCCTACTGCAAAGGAATAAATTTTATTTAACTATCATGGCGGTTGTTAAACATTGAGAAGATAGACATTCTATCAATCCCATTTAAACATCATCATTAAACCCAACAAAATTAAATTAAAAGTAACATGATGAGATTCACATGACAATCCAAGTACTAGATACTCAAGATGTCCATAACCGGGGACACGGCTAACCATGATTACTTTATACACTCTGCAGAGGTTTGCGCACTTTTCCCCACATGACTCGATCTCCTTCGTTGGAATTCTCTCACTACATGGTGTTTGAGAAATGGATGACCGAGACATAGTCTTTTAGAAGCGCTAGCACCTTACGATCGGGTAGACAGTTACACCTACTTTCCCCTACATCTGCTAGTCTACCACTTTGTAAGAGTTCTACGACTTAATCAACTATGCTAGAGCCCATAGTAGCTTATGGGTGCACACGGAAGTTTCTAGCATGAATAATCTCGTGATCCCTTTGAGCCCGGGTGGCGGTCCATAAAGAAAACAGTAATCATTGGAATACTCAGGTGCCTCAATCCACCCAGATGTGTGTTAGAGTTGCAACCTTAAATAAACCATTAAATAACAATCTCACATCTGCCATGGATACACTCACCCAATCCACGTCTACTAGCATAGCATGGCATTATAAGCAAACGTAGAAGTAACTCCCAAGGGTTTGATAATAAAACAGGTAATATGTACTACCTCATCTACTTTCCCAAAACCACAATTTAATTGGATGCTAACCATGCAATTGTTTGAGGATTGATCTAATGCAATAAATCTTGGTAGTAAAGAGGTATGATCAAAGTGTTACTTGCCTCGCTGATGATCCGTGAAACCTAGAGATTCGAAGTAGCAAGCGGTGCACTCCGGGTACTCTATCGCAAAAAAAACAAGCATAAAATAAATACTCATCTAATGCACGGGTAAAACTCGAATAAGAGATCTAACCAGAAAGTTCAACTTAAGAACTCCGGTTTGCAAAAAGAATCAAATCAAACGAAGCAACGAAAGTCAAATGGCGAAAGAAACAAGCTTCGTTTACTAATCTGGATCTAAGTCAAATTTTACAGAAGCAAAAACTTGTTTGAGTTGGTTAAATGGAAAGAGGGTTTCGAGACGAAACTCTAGGCGCTTGAATCGCCTGAATCCGATAAACGAGCGAAACGTTATACTAGAACGAAAATCTGATTAGAAATCGCGATCAGAAATAATCGCGGAAAATCCGGGAAAAAGGAAAACTGATGAACAGATTAACGAACGAACGTTCGTTAACTGAAACTAAACGGTGAACTCGTCCGTTAAAACGAACGAATGAGCGAACGCTCGCTAAATAAATAAACCGATCTAATCTAAAAAAACGAAAACTAGGGTTTCTAAAAAAACCGGATCACAGCGGCGGGCGGCGTATGCCTCCGGCGAGGTGCTCCGGTGGGGCGGGGCGAGGGGAGGCAGCGTGGGGCTCCGGCGGCGGCTGCGGGCGCTGGCGGCGTTCCGGCGGCGACGGCGCTGGCGGCGGCGGGCGGCGGCTCGGATTGGGAGGCGGGGCGGGTCGGGGTGGCGGTGTTGGCAGCGGCTATAAATAGGGGGGCGGCGTCCGACTTGGGGAAGGGGGCAGGGCGCCGGTCGGGTCGCCCTCGGGAGGCATGCCCGGCCGGACTCGGCGGGCGGCGGAAGGCGGCGGCGGGCTGGGATCGGCTCGCCTACTGGGCCTTTGGTCCAGTCGGGCGCAGGAGATATACATATATATTTTAAACAATTCCGCCGAAACTAAGAAAAATCCTAGAAAATTAAATAAAAATGCCAAAATAAATTTTCACCGTCTAAATAAAATATTTAGAACGAGATGAACATTTTCTTGGCCCTAAAATGCAGTTTTGAAAAACGTGCATTTTTTCCTAAATTCAAATAAAATAGCAAAAACTCCAAAATAAATCTTATTTGATTTTTTATTAAATCCTCAATATTTCTTTATTTTGCGAAAGTCATTTTATTCCATCTCTCATATTTTTATAAATGAAATAATTGAAGATAAAATAAATAAAATCAAATGATCCTATTTTCAAAATTTGAGAAAACTCAAATATGAAAATAACGAAATCCCCAACTCTCTCCGTGGGTCCTTGAGTTGCGTAGAATTTCTGGATCAGGCCCAAAAACAAACAAAAATATGATATGCAATGATGATCTAGTGTATAACATTCCAAATTGAAAATTTGGGATGTTAGAAACCTACCCCCCTTAAGATGAATCTCGCCCTCGAGATTCGGGTTGGCTAGAAAATAGGTGAGGGTGGTCCTTCAGTAGATCTTCCTCTCGCTCCCAGGTGGCTTCATCCTCGGTGTGGTGGCTCCACTAAACTTTGCAAAACTTGATAATCATGCTGCGGGTGACTCGGCTGGCATATTCGAGAATTTTGACTGGTTTCTCCTCGTAGGTCAAATCACTATCAACTGAATTGCTTCCAGCGGCACTGTATCTCTCAGCGGTATATCAGCCATCTCTGCGTGGCACTTCTTCAACTGGGAAACGTGGAACACATTGTGAACTCTCGACAATCCTTCGGGCAATTCCAACTTGCAAGCAACTTCTCCCATACGCTCCAAAACTTTGTATGGTCCTACAAAATGTGGCGCTAACTTTGCCTTAACTCCAAAGCGCTTAACTCCTCGAAGTGGAGATACTCGAAGATAAACTTGGTCTCCGACTTTATAAACTGTCTCCTTGCGTTTAGAATCTGCATAGCTCTTCTGCCTGGACTGGGCTACCTTGAGCCTATCGCGAATCACCTTCTGTTCAGACTCCTTAATCAAATCTGGTCCAAACAACTGGCGGTCTCCAACTTCATCCCACAACAACGGTGTTCTGCACCTCCTTCCGTACAAGGCTTCGAAAGGGGCCATCTTCAAACTGGATTGATAACTGTTGTTGTAAGAGAACTCCGCATATGGCAAATTGTCGTCCCAACTAGATCCATAATCTAGCACACAAGCTCTCAACATATCCTACAACATATGATTGACTCTCTCGGTCTGTCCATCTGTCTGCGGATGAAAGGCTGTACTGAACTCTAGCCTGGTACCCAAAGTTTCGTGCAACTGATTCCAGAACTTTGAGGTAAACTGGGTTCCTCTATCTGATACAATGCTCCTCGGAACTCCATGCAGACATACGATCCTGGTCATGTATATCTTTGCCAACTTAGCACTTGTGTAAGTGGTCTTCACTGGGATGAAATGAGCTACCTTCGTCAAACGATCGACTACAACCCAAATCGAGTCGTAGCCTGAACGAGTCCTGGGCAATCCCGTGATAAAATCCATGCCTAACTTATCCCACTTCCATTCGGGTATCGGTAATGGCTGTAACAATCCTGCTGGCTTCTGATGCTCTGCCTTCACTCTCTGACATACATCACAAACTGCTACATACTCCGCAATATCCTTCTTCATTTCGGTCCACCAGAAAGTGTCCTTCAAATCCAAATACATCTTGGTATTTCCTGGGTGAATCGAATACGGTGAATCATGGGCCTCTTGCAGAATCAACTTCCTGATCTCCGGGTCATTAGGAACATAAACGCGGTCCTCAAACCATAAGGTATCGTGCTCATCCTCACGAAATCCTTTAACTTTTCCCTTGCTCATCTTCTCCTTTATAGAGGCAATCTCCTTGTCAGTATTCTGAGCTTCTCTGATCTTATCCATCAAGGTAGACTGAATCTCCAATGCTGCTACATAGCCTCTCGGAACTATCTCCAAACATAACTCTCGGAGATCCTCGGCTAACTCCCTTGGTAAATCTCCGGTCATGAGTGTGTTGACATGGCTCTTGTGGCTCAACGCATTGGCTACTACATTAGATTTTCCGGGATGATAATGCAATCTCATATCATAATCCTTGATGAGCTACAACCATCTCCTTTGCCTGAGGTTCAGCTCCTTCTGCGTGAAGATGTACTTCAAACTCTTGTGATCCATGTACACCTCACAATGATTTCCGATGAGGAAATGTCTCCAAGTCTTCAATGCGTGCACTACAGCTGCTAACTCCAAATCATGTGTAGCATAATTCAACTCATGGGGCTTAAGCTGTCGTGAGGCATACGAAACAACTCTTCCCTCCTGCATAAGCACTGCTCCAAGTCCTCGACGTGAAGGCCGCATAATACACCTCATAATCCTTGCGCTGATCTGGCAGAATCAACACTGGCGATGTAACCAAATGTTTCTTCAACTCCTAGAAACTGGCCTCACATTCTCCAGTCCATTTGAACTTAGTGTCCTTCTTCAATAACTCTGTCATGGGCTTCGCAATCTTCGAAAAGTTCTCAATGAACCTCCGGTAGTATCCTGCGAGTCCAAGAAAACTCCGGATCTCTCCAACTGTTGTTGGGGCTTCCCAATTTGTCACAGTGATAACTTTGATGGGATCTACTGCTATTCCTTCTCCAGATATAACATGTCTGAGGAATCCAACTTCTTTCAACCAAAACTCACATTTGCTGAACTTGGCGTATAACTGATGTTCTCTGAGCTTCTCAAGTACCAAACGCAAATGCTCCTTATGTTCTTCTTCATTCTTTGAGTAGACCAAAATATCATCAATTAACACCACGAAAAACTTATCTAGAAACTCCATAAATACCTTGTTCATATGTTCACGAAATAGGCAGGTACGTTAGTCAGACCAAATGACATAACGGTATACTCATACTACCCGTACCTGGTGGTAAAAGCCGTCTTAGGTATATCCTGCTCTCTAATCTTCAACTGATGGTATCCCGATCGCAAATCGATCTTGGAAAATACCTTGGCTCCTTGCAATTGGTCAAATAGATCATTGATCATCGGCAATGGGTACTTGTTCTTGATTGTCACTTCATTCAATCCTTGATAATCAACAACCATCCTCACTGATCCATCCTTCTTCTCCACTAGTAGTACTGGCGATCCCCAAGGTGAAGAACTTGGGCGAATATAGCCTTTATCCAGTAACTCCTTAATTTGCTTCTTAATTTCCTCCAAATCTTGTGCGGGCATCCGGTACGGTCTCTTAGATATTGGCCCTGTGCCTGGCAAAATCTCAATCAAAAACTCAATGTCTCTATCCGGCGGCATGCCTGGCAACTCCTGGTACTTCCTCCTGCACAACTCATGATAAGGAATTTACTTGTGTACTCTTCGGCTCATGCCGGGATACATACTTGATCCTTCACCCTTCCGGGGTGGTAAGCAAAATCGACTTACTGGCGCAATCGATGTTTCCTCCATACATCGATAGCCAATCCATACCCAGAATTACATCCAAACCTTGCGATTCCAAAATGATTAAATCTGAGGGGAAAACATGCCTACCTATACTCAATGGCACTTGAAAACATCCTCGACTGGCCATATACTCCGCTCCTGGTGAGCTTACTAACATAGGTGTTCTAAGAACCTTGGTGGGCAGTTTATACTTATCCACAAATCCCCTTGATATGTATGAATGCGATGCACCAGTATCAAAAAGAACGATTGCAGTAAATGACTTAACCAAAAACTTACCTATTACTGCATCTGGCTGGGCTTCAACCTCCTCCACGATAATGTGGTTCACCTGTCCCGTGTTGAAAGGGTTCGGCTTCTTCCCAGAGCTTCCATTGCCATTTCCATTCTGGGCTTCAGTACATTCATTGGCATAATGTCCAGTCTTCTGACACTTATAACAAGTGACTTGGCTCAGGTCTCTCTTGGCTGGGGTTGATGGGTTGGTACGGTTCTGACCATTGCTTCCTCCATTCCCGTTACAATTCTTGGGTCCATTATGATTATGCGAGCTACCTCCTCCATGGGTATGCTGAAAATATCCTCCCAATTTTGGGGTAAAACGTGGCTTCTGCTGAGCTCCAGAATTGTACTTCCCTTGTCCATACTTCCTCTTGCAGTTTTCAATCTGCTGCCTCTTCCCTTCAATCATAAGAGCACGATCTACCAACTCCTGGTAGTTGTTGAAACTTGCTACCATCAACTGCATGCTCAGCTCATCATTCAGTCCTTCCAGAAACTTCTCCTGCTTAGCTGCATCCGTAGCAACGCTATCCGGGGCATAACGTGCTAGCTTACTCAAATCATCCACATACCGCCAACCGTCTGGCCCTCCTTGGTGCAAGTTGCGAAACTCACGCTTCTTCATGGCCATAGCTCCTGCTGAAACATGGGCAGTACGGAAAGCCTGCTGAAACTGATCCCATGTGACAGTGTCAATAGGATAAGTGCCTATGAAATTCTCCCACCATGATGTTGCGCGTCCTTCAAGGTGATGTGCGGCAAAACACACCTTTTCCGCATCTGTGCATCCTGCAGTGGTCAACTCCCTTCCTGTCTTGCAGAGCCAATCATCTGCAACTATCGGCTCGGTGCTACTAGATAACACCGGTGGATTCAGTCTAAGGAAACGGGTTAAGTGATCAACATGTGGTGGAGGTGGTGGATTGTTGCTGTTGTTGTTGTTGTTCCCCTGATTCTGATTCTGGACTAGCAACTGCATCAACGCATTCTGCTGCTGGATCAACTGAGTGAGCTCCGGTGGGAAAGCAAATCCATTGTCTCGTCTCGGAGGCATCTGAGGGTTTAGAAAAGATGAGAATATAGAATAGAATGAGGTCTAGAGAGAAAACACTACCCATAGGCACACGAGACAAAAGCAAACAAAATCACTTCATTAAATTCAAACAAGGGCATACAACGGTCTAACTATCGTTATAAAAGTGCTCGGACTATACTAGATACATGGGGGAATACTACTACTGTTTTGGTGGTCGACTAGAAAAACTGCTCTGATGAAGACTCATGATATCTGCTCCAGCTTCATCAACATAGTCATCATCGCTATCGTCTGGGTACGAGTCGGTGTCGTCGATGATGATGTAGTTCTCCGGGCAAGTGCCATCATCGTCTTCTCCTCCAGTCGCGGGGAATCCCATGAATATCTTCAGCTTCTTCTTCAGATCATCATTCTTCTCCACGAGTGTTTCTATTTCCTCCTCATATCCATCGCGTGTAGACTTGAGTTCTTCCTCCAACTCCGTGATCTTGGTCATGGCCTTCTTCAGATCTATCATGCCTGCGCACATTTGGTTCTCCTGGCGTCAAATGTGCTGGTTTAACTCCTGTATGAAAGCTGCAATTGATCTATCCTTCCTGGTAATGATCATCTCCCATTGCTCATCTCGGCGGCCACAAATGTGGTAGATAGTATCCTTGAGATCCTTTTGGTAAACTTCTCCAATGCGTCCCATGGTGATGTGGGCTGCCATGCTCTTTCCTAGACTCCAGGTTGGTGCATCAAAGGAAGACTCTATGGGCTCAGTGATGGGCATGAACATCCTTCCTGGAACTTGATCTTGAATCATCAAGCGCTCCTCTTCTGGTAAAGTGGCGATGTAGGTCCTGGTGAAACTTGGTACTCCAATGTTCAGGTATCTAGTGACTTCCTTCAAGTGGCGTCCAAAGGGTGTATCTTCATCCGGTTGCATGAACTTGTTCCTTGCATCCGCCATCCTAAAAGAGTAGAAAAGATGAGGAGTCAGAAATGAGAAGAGTGAGTAGTGATCTATGGCCTTTAGCTTAGTGATCGTGTCCTACAGTCAGCGTGTTCTCTGATACCATCTTGTAGCGACCAGACCTCAACCAGTCTGATCTCTGTGCTTTAGTGTCATCCCTGGATCAAGAATCTTTGACACGCATACGATGCTTGAAGGATTTATAACAGAGTAGCAATCACACACTTATTACATCGAATGTCTCAAAAGAGAACTTATTGCAATAAATATGGCTTAAGGCCATCTAATAACGATAACAGCGGAAGGCTTGGAAGATAAGTGAGTCCATCAACTCCAACGGCATCACTGAGAATAGAACCACGACCTAAAAGCACCTTACTCGTCGTTTAAAAAGTCTGCAACATGAACGTTGCAGCCCGAAAATGGGTCAGCACATGGAATATGCTGGCAATGTTACACATAGGGAGTAATGAACAGAAATATGCTATACTACATGCATATATAGCTGGTGGAAAAGCTCTATGGTTAAAGTTTTGCATAAAGCCAATTTTTCCCTACTGCAAAGGAATAAATTTTATTTAACTATCATGGTGGTTGTTAAACATTGAGAAGATAGACATCCTCTCAATCCCATTTAAACATCATCATTAAACCCAACAAAATTAAATTAAAAGTAACATGATGAGATTCACATGATAATCCAAGTACTAGATACTCAAGATGTCCATAACTGGGGACACGGCTAACCATGATTACTTTATACACTCTGCAGAGGTTTGCACACTTTTCCCCACAAGACTCGATCTCCTCCGTTGGAATTCTCTCACTACATGGTGTTTGAGAAACGGATGACCGAGACATAGTCTTTCAGAAGCGCTAGCACCTTACGATCGGGTAGACAGTTACACCTACTTTCCCCTACATCTGCTAGTCTACCACTGTAAGAGTTCGCACGACTTAATCAACTATGCTAGAGCCCATAGTAGCTTGTGGATGCACACGGAAGTTTCTAGCATGAATAATCTCGTGATCCCTTTGAGCCTGGGTGGCGGTCCATAAAGAAAACAGGCAATCGCTGGAATACTCAGGTGCCTCAATCCTCCCAGATGTGTGTTAAAGTTGCAACCTTAAATAAACCATTAAATAACAATCTCACATCTGCCATGGATACACTCACCCAATCCACGTCTACTAGCATAGCATGGCATTATAAGCAAACGTAGAAGTAACTCCCAAGGGTTTGATAATAAAACAAGTAATAGGTACTACCTCATCTACTTTCCCAAAGCCCACAATTTAATTGGATCCTAACCATGCAATTGTTTGATGATTGATCTAATGCAATAAAACTGGGTAGTAAAGAGGTATGATCAAAGTGTTACTTGCCTTGCTGATGATCCGTGAAACCTAGAGATTCGAAGTAGCAAGCAGCACACTCCGGGTACTCTATCGCAAACAAACAAGCATATAATAAGTACTCACCTGATGCACGGGTAAAACTCAAATAAGAGATCTAACCAGAAAGTTCAACTTAAGAACTCCGGTTTGCAAAAAGAATCAAATCAAACGAAGCAACAAAAGTCAAACGGCTAAAGAAACGAGCTTCGTTTACTAATCTGGATCTAAGTCAAATTTTACAGATGCAAAAAACTTGTTTGAGTTGGTTAAACGGAAAGAGGGTTTCGAGACGAAACTCTAGGCGCTTGAATCGCCTGAATCCGATAAACGAGCGAAAAGTTATACTAGAACGAAAATTGGATCAGAAATCGTGATCAGAAATAATCACAGAAAATCCGAGAAAAAGGAAAACTGACGAACGGATTAAAGAGCGGACATTCGTTAACTGGAACTAAATGGTGAACTCATCCGTTAAAACAAACGAATGAGCGAACGCTCGCTAAATAAATAAATCGATACAATAAACCGATCTAATCTAAAAAACGAAAACTAGGGTTTCTAAAAAAACCGGATCACGGCGGCGGGTGGCGTATACCTCCGGCGAGGTGCTCCGGCGAGGGAGGCGGCGGGGCTCCGCAGCGGCGGCGGGCGGGCGGCGGCGGCGGCGGCGGCGGCGGTCGCCGGATCGGGAGGCGGCGGGCGGGTCCGGTGGCGGTGTTGGCGGCGGCTATAAATAGGGGGTGGTGTCCGGCTTGGGTAAGGGGGCAGGAGCGCTGGTCGGGTCGCCCTCGGGAGGCGTGCTCGGCCGGGACTCGGCGGCGCTGGCCTGCTCGGCTTTACTGGGCCTTCGGCCCCAAGGCTGGAGATATATATATATATATATATATATATATATATATATATATATATATATATATATATAATTCCGTCTAAATAAAATATTTAGAACGAGATGAACATTTTCTTGGCCCTAAAATGCAGTTTTGTAAAACATGCAATTTTTCCTAAATTCAAATAAAATAGCAAAAACTCCAAAATAAATCTTATTTGATTTTTTATTAAATCCTCAATATTTCTTTATTTTGGAGTGTCATTTTATTCCCTCTCTCATATTTTTATAAATGAAATAATTGAAGATAAAATAAATAAAATCAAATGATTCTATTTTCAAAATTTGAGCAAATTCAAATATGAAAATAACGAAATCCACAACTCTCTCCGTGGGTCCTTGAGTTGCGTAGAATCTCTGGATCAGGCCCAAAAACAAACAAAAATATGATATGCAATGATGATCTAGGTATAACATTCCAAATTGAAAATTTGGGATGTTACAGCCCCCTGCCTCGTGGACTCTCCGCGGGGCCCCCTGACTTGTTCTTGATGCCAACATCTCCTATAAATCCCCAAACCTCCAGAACATAACCTAGATCGGGAGTTCCGTCGCTGCAAGCCCTTGTAGCCACCAAAAACCAATCGGGACCTTGTTAGGCACCTATGGGAGGGATCCATCACCGGTGGCCATCTTCATCATCCCGGCACTCTCCATGACGAGGAGGGAGTAGTTCACCCTTGGGGCTGAGGTTTTGTACCAGTAGCTATGTGTTTGATCTTTCTCTCGTGTTCTTGATTTGGCACGATCTTGATGTACCGCGAGCTTTACTATTATAGTTGGATCTTATGATGTTATTCCCCCTCTACCTCTTGTAATGGATTGAGTTTTCCCTTTGAAGTTATCTTATCGGATTGAGTCTTTAAGGATTTGAGAACACTTGATGTATGTCTTGCGTGGGATACCCGTGGTGACAATGGGGTATTCTATTGATCCACTTGATGTATGTTTTGGTGATCAACTTGCGGGTTCCGTGACCTTGGGAATCTATGTATAGGGGTTGGCACACGTTTTCGTCTTGACTCTCCGGTAGAAACTTTGGGGCACTCTTTGAAGTTCTTTGTGTTGGTTTGAATAGATGAATCTGAGATTTTGTGATGCATATCATATAATCAACCCGTGGATACTTGTGGTGACATTGGAGTATCTAGTTGACATTAGGGTTTTGGTTGATTTGTGTCTTAAGGTGTTATTTTACTATGAACTCTAGGGCTGTTTGTGACACTTATAGGAATAGCCCAATGGGTTGATCGGAAAGAATAACTTTGAGGTGGTTCCATACCCTACCATAATCCCTTCGTTTGTTCTCCTATATTAGTGACTTTGGAGTGACTATTTGTTGCATGTTGAGGGATAGTTATATGATCCAATTATGTTATTATTGTTGAGAGAACTTGCACTAGTGAAAGTATGAACCCTAGGCCTTGTTTCGAAGCATTGCAATACCGTTTGTGCTCACTTTTATCACTAGTTACCTTGCTGTTTTTATAATTTCAGATTACAAAAACCTATATCTACCATCCATATTGCACTTGTATCACCATCTCTTCACCGAACTAGTGCACCTATACAATTTACCATTGTATTGGATGTGTAGGGGACACAAGAGACTCTTTGTTATTTGGTTGCAGGGTTGTTTGAGAGAGACCATCTTCATCCTATGTCTCCCACGAATTGATAAACCTTAGGTCATCCACCTGAGGGAAATTTGCTACTGTCCTACAAACCTCTGCACTTGGAGGCCCAACAACGTCTACAAGAAGAAGGTTGCATAGTAGACATCAACAAACAAGGCCCGAATCTCCTCCATCCTTGCATCTTGCTCCTCCTTTTATGCGGAAAGCTTGTTGTTGAAGTAGTCCCTTCTCCTTGCTTCGGAATGTCGTAAGTCGATGGTGATGTTCTCAATGACTTGCATTGCTCGTTGTAGTCCGAAGTGGGGAGTTTTGGTGTTGTAGTTGCTCGCGCCATCATTGTCGAAGACCAGAGATGAAATGCCTTGCCTATCCATCACAAGACTCGAGCAAATATGAGTGGGAGAAAGAGAAGAACTAGACCAAATGTACCTTATCTGATGTTGAAGATGGATCAATGATCACCCAATAATGTATCAAGGAAATAGCACAATTGATACCGGATCTTGTCAATTCTCACACATACACAATTAAGGCTTATGGAGTAGCTTGGTGAGGATAGTGGCAAAAAAACTTGATGCAAAATGTTAGCAAGAGTCAATAACGTTGAAAGAGATTCACAAATTTGCAAGTGAAACAAGTAGACCAAAAGCAATGAATGGCACACGGAAACACAAACATGGATAGATAAATGGGGTCGTGCAACCAAGGAATGAGCTCAAAATGTGGAATCCATGAAAAATGCTCTTATTGCACAACTCTAGAGAGACACTAGCACGATTGCTCAATAGGCAGATACGACACTTGTGCACAACCTATAGGAGACAAAAATGCAACAACTTCTATCCCAATTATGCTATGTATATATGGTTCCCGATGTTCCTCTCAAGATGATCCAACATGATCTTATATGCTATGTGATATGATGCTATGGCTATTGCTTACAAGCTTCTTTGCTTAAAAGCTTTTTTGTATGGCCACTATGCGAAATGCACAAACCAAGATAGCAATTGTGTATATGTGGGAACAATCTTGTGACACAAGAGATGATATGATACTAAGATGATACCAATATGATATGCTATGTATGCAATGAAAGGTGTAGACCAATGATCTAATGTGCACAAGTAACATTGTTGGCAATACTCAAATGGCTAGTCTCGATAGGCAAGTGACGCAAACTGGGCTAGGGGTTAACAATGCAAATGGCAAGAATGTACAATGATGGGATACCACGGTACCAAGGTGATATAGAGGTTACCGTTCGTGGTATGTCAAGTGTAAGCAAGACGGATGATGATATGGTCGTTGGCGATGTCATGACCGTGGAGATGAAGAGTGGCGGTGTTCTTGATGTCGAAATGTTCCTAATTAGCCAAAACACCTTAGGAAATGGAAAAACCGCAAACTCAAAATTTCAAATGTCAAATGATGGTAGAGGAATGCGGTGGTGGTTGCGGAAGTATTCGTGGAAACCCGATCAAAATGTGTTAAGGTGGCGGATGGGTATGATGGGCTATACATAGTGTGGGAGTTGAAGGCAATGGTCCCTAAGTAGCCGAAACACCTTAGGAGACACAACTCACAACACAAACAAAATTGGGTTAAGTTGGGGTGGCGTATGGTGGGCAAGCTTATGCGGAAGTTATGGTGGTGGTTGATGAAGAAGCAACCGTCCTTAGGTAGCTGAAACACCTTAGGAGACTCGAATCACAACTCAAACAACCTCAAATGCAATGGGAAATAAAATGGATTAGTGTCAGGACCCCGATCCTAAGTCACACCGATCTAGCATGTAACACATCATATCACTTTGCGGCCTCACGCATGGTATTCCCACGGGTGCCACCTTACCTGGACCGGGACCGTTTGCGCCTTTTGGCTCACGTATATGATAGTGGCGCTAGCATCCATATGACAAAGAACCCGGGCCGACATGACTAGTCGTAAACCCAAGGTAGCGCTAACTTACAGGGACAGGCATACATGACCTGACAATGAACATGTCGATCAGCAACGTATGAACCCAAGTCATAGCAAGCTACCAGGACTTAAAGGAACAACATGTGACATTTCCCCGAAGGGACAAACGCAGGAACGAAGAAGGACACATGCCAGCCAGCCCAAGTGTTCCGGAGCAGTAACAAGCTACCATGGCTCAGTGGAAGCACTAGTAGACATTTCCCGGTAAGAGAGGCTACCAAGAATAAACAAATAGGTTGTTGGATCCCACACATACCAAGAATTTCAATAACATACACACAATATGCTCGATATGTGAAAATACAACATGGCATCACAACAAAACTCTACGCCTCAAAGTATTTATTCATTAGGCTCCGAGGAGCCAAGTATTACCCAACATTCAGAGCATACAAACAACAGAAGCATAACATGTCTGAGTACAAACAACTACAAATGAAAAGGGCTGAGAAGCCTGACTATCTACAAGATCCTTCCGAGGGTACAAGATCTTAGCTGAGGTATCAAGCTAAACGTCGAAGTCCACGCAGAACAACTAGTGAGACTGAAGTCTCTCTGCAAAAACATAAATTACGCAAATGTGACTACAAATGTACCCAGCAAGACTTACATCAGAACTAGCTACATATGCATCAATATCAACAAAGGGGGTGGTGGAGTTTAACTGCAGCAAGCCAGCTTTGACTCGGTGGCTATCCTGAACTACGGCTGCAAGTAACTCTTTTGAGGTGGTGCACACGAGTCCACATATTCACCATATCAATACACCACTATGGATCCGCTCCTGTCTCCCTATGAGAACGCCATCCATAGCACTCACGCTTATCTTGCGCATTTTAGTGTATCCACTTTCACTTGTCTATGAACTGTATAGGAAACCCAGAGGTCCTTTACCGCGGATGCGGCTATTCGAATAGATGATTTAACCCTGCAGGGGTGTACTTCACACACGCTCTCGCCACTTACCGCCATGTACACATCATGTATCTCGGCAACCTTCAAGCTGAAGCCTAGTGAGGGTGTCGGCCACGACCTGACTAACCACACAAGTCCCTAGTCCACGTTTATCGCCTATTCAGGTTCCATCCGCAGGGAGTCCGGCCGAGGTTTCCACATACGGCCCCGAATGATGTGTGTAGGGTTCCCGAGACACCAAACGGGCGTCCCAGTACACCGTGCCACATGCCTACCGCATCACGGCCCACCCCTCGGATCAGCGTTGCGCTCGGCCTCCAGCACACTACACACACCAGAAACTACTTGCAACTCCCGGACATAGGACAGGGGTGGTTAATAAGTTGAGAGGGTCAATTAAGGATCCCAATGAGTGGTAGTAGTTGTTCATGGATACAAACATAGAACTCAGTTCCTGAGGACGGTTTAAATGAGACAACCCACCATGTACTCCTACATGGCCTCTCACCGCTACCTTTACCAAATCGTCTTCACACACTTAGCTCTCAACAGTAGGAGATGTTCACAACTTTCCAATTCATCCCTGATGAATTAGACCCGACTCAACTCTAAGTAGTAGCAGGCATGACAAACAAGCATGAATGAGTAGGCACATCAGGGCTCAAACAACTCCTACTCATGCTAGTGGGTTTAATCTATTTACTGTGGCAATGACAGGTCATGCAGAGGAAAGGGGTTCAACTACCGCAGCATGTAACAGATGAATCGTTGTTGTCCTAATGCAGTAAAAGAGAGTAGGAGCACGAGAGTGGGATTGTATCGGAATGAACAAAGGGTGCTTTGCTTGCTTGGCACTTCTGAAGATGATATAGCTCTTCATCGGTGTCATCGAACTCATCGTCGGAACCACGTCTACTGAGAGTGGACAAATATAGGCCACAGGGAAGGAACACAATCAATGCAATGCAAAAATATGATGCATGATCATTACATGGCAAGATGAGTGTGTTGGGCTAATGCAACTAAAACCAGAAGGGGTTGAATTATTTTGAACCAAAGGTTCAAGTTTCAAATTCAAATTATGAACTCATATAATGCATTATCATGTTTTGATCTAAGCAACATGTTTAAGTCTCTTTACCATGCATGAAACCAGTACAGATGGATAGATTGGATTTTTCTGATCATTTTTCATATATAAATCTTCTCATTTGGAGTTATAGATTAATTTCTATGATTTTTTGAAGTTTAGGGTATTTTCTGAAATTCATAAATCATTTCTGATTTATTTTAAATTCCAGAAACCTTTACTGTGTCAGCATAACGTAGGCGTGACGTCAGCAAGTCAATAGGCGCGCTCCAGGTCAAACTTGACCAGTGGGGCCCACTGGCTAGTGACTAACTAACTAACCTAGGTTAATTAGTGTTAAACTAATACTATCTAGAAGTGTTTAGTGGGGGGGGTGGCCCATGATGATGATACAGACCTAGGGTAGGGTCATCGGCCTGACCTATACGCCCTACCCAAGGTCAATACAGTAGAAGCAAAGAAGCTCAAGAGACAACAGGGAGTACCCAATAATGGCGTCGAGTGCGATCCACTCGACCAATCAACCACTCGGGTACCCCTCCTTCCCGAAGTCACACGACCAGTCAATCACCCGACCATACAAGAAACCACTCGACCTACTGAAGACCAGGAGTCACTCAGAACAGCAACGGGCAAGCATTCATTCCGTAGTCTTTAAGGTCATTTAAGGCACTTAAGGCCGGCGTTACCAGTAATGCCCCATCTTTATGTACATTGAATCCTCTGTAACGGGGGATGGCTGGGGTCCTGGCGAACTCTATATAAGCCACCCCCTCCTCTGGCACAAGGGTTCGCACCCCCTGTAACGCACACACACTCATATAATCCATTCGACCGCCTCCGGGCAGTGAGACGTAGGGCTTTTACCTCCTCCAAGAGGGGACTGAACTCGTAAACACTTGCGTACAATCTTGCCGTAGCTAGGACCTTGCCTCCTCATTCGTACCCCCTATACTTACTGTCAGACTTAGTACCACGACAGTTGGCACCTACCTTGGGGCAAAGCGTCTTAGCAACTTCCAGCGAGGTTGCATTTTCTTTGATCTTCATCAGCATGGTTTCCGGTGGCGGTTTGGTCATGGGCCGCGAGTTCTGACTCGGCGCGCTCACTTTCGTCGCCGACGACTCCGCCTGGCTCCAGGAGGCCCCCCTCGACGTCGAGGCTCTCCCGGCCCATGGCTCGGTGCACTTCCGCGCGAGTTCCTGTGGCATCCTCCTCAGGCAGCCGTCTTCACCGTACCAGTCGATCATCGCATCGTCGACTCACTCCGTTGGACGCCGCCGCAAGCGGTCTAGTCGTTCACGACTCCAGTGATAGGTAAGACACGCGATGGCTCGCCAGGCCTTCACCCCCCAAGTCGCGGCGATTGAGCCCGACATGTATTCTCGCGGATCGGTCGACCTGTCGACTGATTTTGGAGATACCTTTTCTGAGAGCGGGAGTTGTGACCCCTCGGTGGAGGTCCTCATGGTCGACTCCCATCATGGTCCACCTCGCTTCCGTCGCAGCAGCGACGGTGGCAGAAGCGCTGGTCCGTCACTCGACCACAAAGAGTACCAGCCCCAACCTCTCAGCTCACAGCAGAGGGAGGAGCTGCACCACTGCAACGTGGAGGCTCTCCAGACCCCCATCATAGGGGAAACAGCCGAGGCCCGGGCCTTGGAGGCGGTGCGCCTGGCCACTCTGGCTGAGCGCACTCGTCTGGAGAATCTCCTACATTCTCTCGATGAGCGTGCCCATCGACTGATCCCCGAGTCCAGTCGGCGTCCACGACAGTTGTTTCCACCGGAAACTCAGGTATTCCGTACACCGAGGTAGCAGTTGCACGTATTGCAGAGTCTATTCAGTCGTCTCGTTCGGAGGCTGGAAGAGGCTTGGAGCAGATCAGAACGCTGCTCCGAGCAGCGGGAGACCATAACTCTGCTATGTCCCAGTCGCGGAAGAGAATCCACAGCAGATCAGTGAGAGCAGATACCGTTTAGTCAGCTCACAGTCCTAGGTCCCCTTTGCGGCATGGAGGCCGTGATCACCGCCAAGATTGGTACCTGGGAAGAGCTCATGGCGAATATGATAGTGAGTACGCCCGCAACAACTACCGTCGAGCGCCTTCGCCCCTTCCGAGGGACGGTTCGTACGCGCCCCGACGCAATGACGACAGGCATCTGTATGGGAACGACCGCAGAGTTACAGTCGACCCTAGAGAGCTTGGCTTTGATGCAAGGTCCATCCTTGTGCAAGGTTTGGTCGACCGGAACAGAGCATACAGGGAAGGGCTAGACCGGGACAGACCCAGTGGAGGCAGAGTCCATGTTTCCGGCCCTGAGTGTTTTGGAAGGGCCATCAGAGCTGCTGAGATTCCCCATAACTTCAGACTGGCAACTGGCGTCAGTAAGTTTACAGGCGAGTCAAAGCCCGATACTTGGCTCGAAGACTACCGAGTGGTTGTGCACATTGGTGGCAGCCGCAATGAGGTGGCCATGAAGCACCTTCCTCTGATGCTTGAAGGTTCTAACAGAGCTTGGCTGAATCAGTTGGCCCCTGGGAGTATTTTGAGTTGGGATGAGTTAGCCCGAGTGTTCACCAGGACGATTGAGGGCACTTGCAAGAGACCTGCCGGTCTGCCGGAGCTGCAACATTGCATGCAGAAACCGAATGAAACCCTGAGGGACTATCTCCAGAGATGGATCACTCTGCACCACACAGTGGAGAATGTGTCAGATCACCAAGCAGTCTGTGCCTTCAAGGAAGGCATTCGCTATAGAGAGCTCAGTCTGAAGTTCGGTCGGACTGGAGATATGTCTTTGACTCGGATGATGGAGATTGCCACCAAATACGCTAACGGTGAAGAGGAAGACCGACTCAGGAGTGGAAAGCACAAAACAGTCGCCCAGGACACCGGAGGAGGAAATTCCAGTCGGAAGCAGAAGCGAAAGGCTGAGGTAGCAGGTCCTGCCGAGGCAGCAGTGTTGAATCAAGGAAAGTTCAAAGGGAAACCTAAAGGGCCTTGGACCCCCAAGAAGGTGAAAGATCAGGAAGGAAATGACGTGATGGATTTGTCGTGTCATATTCACACCAAAAAGGATGAGGAGGGGAACCTGATTCTCCCCAAGCATACCACTCGACAGTGTTGACTTTTTATCCAGAGCTTCCGAGAAAATAAACCCAGTGATAAGGATAAAGAGCCTGAGAAAGAAGAAGAAGAAGATAATGATGATGACGGCGGTTACCCCAATGTCAATGCCACCCTGGTGAGTTTTGCAGATATTGAGAGCAAAAGTCGACTGAAGGTTATTAACAGGGAGGTAAACATGGTTGCTCCGGCAACACCAAGATATCTGAAGTGGTCAAAGGTCCCCATTACATTTGACCAATCCGACCACTCGGCGCGCGTAGCTACCCCTGGGCGGCAGGCGCTGGTGGTCGACCCAGTCGTGGGGGGCACCCGACTGACTAAGGTCCTGCTGGATGATGGCAGTGGCCTGAATATTCTGTATGCTGAAGCTCTCAAAGGAATGGGCATCCCGATGTCCAAACTTAGCGAGAGTAGCATGCGGGTCCATGGGATCATACCAGGAAAGAAAGCCGAATCACTCGGCCAGATCACTCTTGATGTGGTTTTCGGCGATGAGAAGAATTTCCGCAAGGAGAAGTTGACGTTTGAGGTAGTGGATTTCCAGAGTGCATATCATGCCATTCTGGGTAGACCCACTTACGCTAGCTTTATGGCTCGACCGTGCTATGTTTATCTCCAGATGAAGATGCCTGGCCCCAGAGGCGTAATAACGATTTTCGGTAACCGTCAGAGAGCGGAAGATTGTCTTTAGGATGGGGCAAAAATAGCAGATGAATAGATGGTAGCAGTAGAGTTCCAAGAATATCAGAAGAGGGCAGATCCGAGTGATTTGCTGCATGCTAAGAGGCCTGCTTCAGAGTCCGCATTTCAGTCGGCCGGAGAGACCAAGCCAGTCCATGTTCACCCGACCGATCCCAATGCCGCTCCTACCCATATCTCGACGACACTCGACAACAAATAGGAAGAAGCCCTCATCCAGTTCCTCCATGAGAACTAGTACATCTTTGCATGGAAACCATTTGACATGCCAGGTGTACCCAGGGGGCTGGCTGAGCACCATTTGCGAGTCGATCCGAAAGTAAAACCCGTCAAAGAGCACCTCCATTGGTCCGCCACGGAGAAGAGAAAAGCCATTGGTGAGGAAGTGGCTCGACTCCTGGCCGTAGAGTTCATCTGCGAGATATACCACTCTGAGTGGCTCGCCAATGTTGTTATGGTTCCCAAGAAGGACAATTCACTTCGAATGTGTATTGACTTCAAACACATCAATCGGGCCTGCCCGAAAGATCATTTTCCTCTACCCCGCATTGACCAGATTGTCGACTCAACTGCGGGATGTGAGCGACTGTCCTTTCTGGATGCTTATTCCGGGTACCATCAGATCCGACTGTATGGACCCGACGAGATAAAAACAGCTTTCATCACCCCGTTTGGTTGTTTTTGCTATGTTACTATGCCCTTCGGCCTCAAGAATGCTGGTGCCACATTCATGCGCATGATCCAGAAGTGCCTGCTCACTCAAATCAGTCGGAATGTGGAAGCATACATGGATGACATAGTGGTTAAGTCACGCAAATGTTCCGACCTGCTGACTGACCTTGCTGAAACCTTTGCCAACCTGAGAAGGTATGATATCAAGCTTAATCCGTCTAAGTCCACATTTCGAGTCCCAAGCGGAAAGTTACTCGGTTTCTCGTTTCCGAACAAGGGATCAACGCAAACCCAGAAAAGATTGGCACAATCCTCCAAATGAAACGCCCGGTGCGCGTGCATGACGTTCAAAAGCTTACTGGTTGCTTGGCTGCTTTGAGCCGATTCATCTCACGCCTTGGTGAAAAGGCACCGCCTCTTTACCGACTGATGAAGAAATCTGACAAGTTCGAGTGGAATGACGAAGCTGAAGCAACGTTTGAAGAGCTCAAACCCTGCTTTCCACCCAACCGGTGCTTGCTGCTCCGGTTAGCAAGGAGCCTCTACTGCTTTACATCGCAGCCACAGGACAAGTTGTTAGCACGGTGCTCATAGTCGAGCGGGAAGAAGAAGGCAAGGCCTTCAAAGTTCAGCACCCTGTGTATTACATTTCAAAAGTCTTAACCCCATCCAAGCAGAGATATCCTCACTATCAGAAGCTTCTTTATGGGATTTACCTGACCACGAAGAAGGTTGCACATTATTTCTCTGATCACTCAATTTCAGTCGTCAGCGATGCTCCATTATCAGATATTCTGAATAACAGATATGCAACTGGTCGAGTGGCAAAGTGGGCGATTGAACTTCTTCCTTTGGATATCAAGTTTGAGGCAAAGAAGGCCATTAAGTCTCAAGCAATTGCTCTGGTGCAGAGTGGACTGAACAACAACAGATCCAAATTCAGTCGGAACATTGGACCATGTCTTTGATGGATCCAAGATGTTAAATGGCTCTGGTGCAGGAGTGGTTTTAGTGTCCCCGCCAGGAGACAAGCTCAGTTATGTCCTCCAGATTCACTTTGACTCTTCAAACAATGAAGCTGAGTATGAGGCACTACTATATGGGTTGCGTATCGCCATTTCACTTGGCGTCCGGCGCCTGATGGTTTATGGCGACTCAGATTTAGTGGTTAACCAAGTAATGAAGGAATGGGATGTCAGGAGTCCCGCAATGACAGGTTACTGCAATGCAGTGAGAAAGCCAGAGAAGAAGTTTGAGGGATTGGAGCTCCACCACCTACCGCAAATCAAAAATCAAGATGCTGATGATCTGGCGAAGATAGGTTCCACTCGGAAGCCTATCCCCAGCAATGTGTTCTTGGAGCATCTCCATACCCCGTCAGTACAAGAATATCCCTTCAAGGAAGAGCCCCGCAACCGATAAGTCCAACCAACCCGACTGAGATAGAGGTTCCAACCGCGGTCGACCTGATCATGGAAGTCTTGGTGATCACTCCCGATTGGACAGTACCGTACATCACGTACATTCTCAGAAAAGAGCTCCCAGAGGAAGAAGACGAGGCTCGCCAGATAGTCCGCCGATCCAAAGCTTTCACCGTGATGAAAGGGCAGGGCTACGTCTTGAGCTTGCGTTGGTTTTCCTTGAAGAGGACAGGGTGATGCAGCAATAGTAGCGTAAGTATTTCACTCAGTTTTTGAGAACCAAGGTATCAATCCAGTAGGAGGCTCCTCAAAAGTCACACGCGCCTACATAAACAAACAAAGAACACGCAACCAACACAATAAAGGGGTTGTCAATCCCTTCACGGCCACTTGCAAAAGTGAGATCTGATAGAGATAGTATGATAAGATAAATATATTTTTGGTATTTTATAATATAGATGCAAAAAGTAAAGATGCAAATAAAAGTAGATTGAACGCTTATATGATAAAAGATAGACCCGGGGGCCATAGGTTTCACTAGTGGCTTCTCTCAAGATAGCATAAGTATTACGGTGGGTGAACAAATTACTGTCGAGCAATTGATAGAAAAGCGAATAATTATGAGATTATCAAGCCATGATCATGTATATAGACATCACGTCCGTGACAAGTAGACCGACTCCTGCCTGCATCTACTACTATTACTCCACACATCGACCGCTATCCAGCATGCATCTAGAGTATTAAGTTCATAAGAACAGAGTAATGCATTAAGAAAGATGACATGATGTAGAGGGATAAACTCAAGCAATATGATATAAACCCCATCTTTTTATCCTCGATGGCAACAATACAATATGTGCCTTGTAACCCTTTCTGTCACTGCGTAAGGACACCGCAAGATTGAACCCAAAGCTAAGCACTTCTCCCATGACAAGAAAGATCAATCTAGTAGGCCAAACCAAACTGATAATGCGAAGAGACTTGCAAAGATAACTCAATCATACATAAAAGAATTCAGAGGAGATTCAAATATTTCTCATAGATAAACTTGATCATAAACCCACAATTCATCGGATCTCGACAAACACACCGCAAAAAGAGTTACATCAAATAGATCTCCATAAGAGAGGGGGAGAACATGGTATTGAGATCCAAAAAGAGAGAACAAGCCATCTAGCTAATAACTATGGACCCGAAGGTTTGTGGTAAACTACTCACAACTCATCGGAGGGGCTATGGTGTTGATGTAGAAGCCCTCCGTGGTCGATTCCCCCTCCGGCAGAGCACCGGCGAAGGCTCCAAGATGGGATCTCGCAGACACATAAGGTTACGGCGGTGGAAATTGTTTTTCGTTGGCTCCCTGGATGTTTTCGGGGTACGTAGGTATATATAGGAGGAAGAAGTATGTCGGTGGCCGCCTGAGGGACCCATGAGACAGGGGGCGCGCCCAGGAGGGGTGGGTGCACCCTCCTATCTCCTGGCCGCCTCGATTGCTTCTTGACTTGTAATCCAAGTCCTCTAGATCACGTTCGTTCCAAAAATCACGCTCCCGAAGGTTCCATTCCGTTTGGACTCCATTTGATATTCCTTTTTCTTAGAAATACTGAAATATGCAAAAAAAACAGCAATACGGGCTGGGCCTCCGATTAGTAGGTTAGTCCCAAAAAAATGATATAAATGTGTAAAATAAAGCCCATAAACATCCAAAAGGGGTAATATAATTGTCGGGGAAGCTAATCCACGAACACCTATGGGACCGGCGGACCGAGCCCCTTTCGTTTCGGCGGGGGCGGAGATCGCACGAAGAGCGGATCGAGGCGAAGCACACGAGCAGTTTACCCAGCTTCGGAGCTCTCCGGAGAGATAACACTCCTACTGCTACATGTCGGAGTGTATTGAGTTCTTGCTCGGGAGCGCTGAGTGCCACAGTACACACTAGCTGCTAACGAGACCGAGCGTGAGTGTTTTTCTGCCTTCGAACCCCCCTCTACGTTGCGCATGGGCCTCCTTTTATATGCTCAAGGGGTCACCGACAGGTGGCAACATAGACAAGGGTAAAAATGGAAAAGGAATTGCGGTAGGTACAACTACTTGTACAGTGTATCATACCTAACCCTGACGGCAGGGGACAAAGGCATTAAATGCCCGTCTGCGTCGCCCAAATAGTGCAAACAGGGACCGTCAGGGACGCCACCGCTGCCACGATGGCAATCTTGTCGGCCGCTTGTCACCGCAGAATCACCGACTGCACAACCTCTTGCCACGCTACCGGAAAGGCCCCTGTAGGCGACACGTTGGTGGATGTGCCGGAGCGGGTACAGTGGAAATGCTTGCGGCAAGCGCCTTTGCCGCAGTCGTTGTCTTGTCGCGCCGGAAGCTTGTCGCTCATCGGGCCTCGCCGGACGCGTGGCGCGTCAGCGCAAGTTCCTTGAGATGCCTTGGTTGGCCTACCCGGCAAGCTCCTCTTGCCGGGGCCTTGTCTTCTTGGCCTGAATACTTTTTTCTTGAATGGCTCCAAAGGAACCACGGAGGACCTTGGTGGTCACCCGGCAAGCCTTGCCGCGGGGTGCTGCGACTGCCCGTGCACAAGTTCGGGATACTAGGGTACACCTACTCTAGTACACCGACAGGAGCCCCCGGGCCTGGGCCACACACGGTGCCGAGCGCTGTTGGGCCAGACCCAAAACAGGGCACGGGCACGCGCGGCCTGGGTTACGCCGTATCTTACTCCGTATCCACCGCGCCCTCCCTGAACGACACGCGTCGAATGCAGCGTCGTGGGAGAGATCGTGGGTGGTTTCTTTATTCGGAAAGACGGAACGTCCGCCCCCTCCCTCTTTATAAGCAGGGGAAACAGGGGCAGTTCGCCCATCTCGCCGGTTGCTACTCCAATCTCAGAAACCTCCGCCGCTCCCCCCTTCTTTCCAAAGCTGAAAGAGAGCAGCGCTCCGCCCCCCATCGCCACCAGCACCACCAACACCGTCGATCTCTCTCACCACCTCCGCCATGGCTCCGAAAGCCGGGAAAGTTGTGAAGTCGGCCGAGGCGCAGCGGCTCGCGGCGCTGCGAAAGGAGCGGGCAATCTTCCCCCCCCCCCCAGCTCGCCGCGAAGGAGCTGAGGGAGTACTACTACCTTTTCTGGTCGACGGAGACGCGAGCGCATCCGCGCACGAAGGTATTCTCAGCTGCCGCTTCGGAACTAGCTCCGAATGGATATCCCTTCTTCGCGTTGTTCTTCTATTGCGGGCTCTGCCCGCCTTTCTCTGAATTTTTCTGCAACATTATGAACACCTACGGGTTCCGCCTCCTTGACTTCACCCCCAATGCTGTCCTGACCATGGCAGTTTTCGCACATCTCTGCGAAAACTTTGTCGGAGTCTATCCAAATGTAGCTCTTTTTCGTCACTTCTTTATGCCCCGAGTTGAGAGAGGGGAGCCTTTATCCGGTGGAATCGCCTGGATCTCGAGAACTGGCAAGAAGGAAGCTTATCTGGAGGAAGAGCTCCGCAGCAAGTGGGATGAATGGAGAGCAGACTTGTGCTGGATTGTCGAGGAGAACCCGCAGCCATTTACCGCCCAGCGCCAAGCCCCAGTAGTGCGCGGCAACGATTGGAGCAACATGGCTCCGAAAGACAATAGGCTGAAGATTGCCGTCACCCGGATCCAACGCCTCAGGCTTGCCGGGCTCACTGTAGGCGCCGTTGGCGCAGATTTCCTTCGCCCCCCTACAGGAGAGGAGGAGACCCGCCTGGGAGTTCCAGAATGCGGCGGATATCATGAGGCTGCGTCCGGGCCTCAACTTCAACTTCACTGTCCTGGAACTGGACGCGATGCTCCTGGAACTGTTCAAGCACGATCCTGAACATCCCGGAGCGTTCAGGTTGCCGAGGGGTGTCGTTCCGCTGTGCAACAACTCCTCGCTCGACCGCATCCGTGCAATGATGCCGCTGTGCGATTCGCATGGAATTGTCCCAACTTGGCAAGAGCCTGCAGACGACGTCGTGCAGGAGTTTTTTGACGGCTTGGTAGAAGTGCCGGTTCGCTCCGATGAACAGAAGAGCCTTACTCGCGACACCACCGACGAGGAGATGCAGCGCATCGCCACTAGGCAGGAAGAGGCGGCGGCAGCAGCTGCCGCGGGCGAGTTTGGATTCACCGTGGAGGAGGTAGAGGCAGCAGAGGCGGCAAGCCTTGTCGAGCGAGAGGAGCTTGCCGGCGAGGAAGAGCTTGCCGGGCCTGAAGTTGAGTCGAGCGAGCCCGCCGAGGGCGCGAGTGACTCGTTGAAGATCGAATCCTCCTCTTCTCCACCTTCAGCCAGCTCGCCGCAAGCGGAGCCCCCAGCTCCACCAAGAAGGCGTCTCCGCAAGGCCGGGGACGTAGCGGGGCGGCAGACGAGTCAACAGCCGCCGCGCCGCGCGACGCGCTCCACCACGGTAAGCACTGTTGCCGCGGGAGCACCTCACGCCGCTGCGGCAACTGGAGCGGGGTCCTCCCGGTCCACCGCTTCTGCTCCTGCCAAGCGGCTAAGGGAACCTACTCCTCCGCCTCGTCGCGCCGGAGGCGAGCCGGACTTCGATCTCTCCGCGCTCAGCTCCGACGAGGAAGAAGAAGAGTAAGATTCTCTGCTGTACTTGTAGTTCTTCAATTCTTGCTGTTATGTCTTGTATCTGATTTGCTTTACTCCGAACCCATTCCTTTTCAGGACCCTGGCCCAGAGAGCGGCAAAGAGAGCCAAGGCCCCGGTGATTGTCATCGAGGACGAACCCACCGCGACAGCAGGGGACGTGTCCGAGACCACCTTGCCGGACCCGGCAACTGTTCCCCAAAGCAGCCCCCAGCGCAGCCCCCAGCGTAAGTATATGGTTTACTTCCTGCTGTTAGGCGCGCATGGGTGCTCTTTCTTTGCTGACATCTGATTATTGGTTTGTGTAGGAGCAGAGCAGCCTCACCAGGAGCGCCCGGAAGCCGCCCCTGACATGCCATCTGCTTCGACTACACCGCCAAGGGAGGATTCCCCGGCAAGGGAGCGTTCTCTAGCAAGGGAGAACTTTCCGGTAAGGGAGAAGTCTCCGGCAAGACAGTTCTCCGGCAAGGGACAGCACCAGCGACCCCCCGGTGGCGGAGACCACGACTGTAAATCCTAGTACAGGTAATCCTCTTGCTTGAAAACTTCCCTTGGGTTCTTCTTCTTCTGATTTTCTTTTTGAATATCTGCTTGACTTTTCTCCCTTTCTCGGTCGTCAGATCCACCTGCCACGGAGCCGATGGAAACCGAGGTCGCCGGCGAGGAGAACGCGCGCGGCAATACCGATGACGCCGCTGCCACCGAAGAAGAAGCCGACGCTGATGATCCCGCCGGCGAAGAGGCCGCCAAAGCTGCCGCCGCAGGCCGGGCGAGGGATCCAGCGATCGACCGACGGCCCCGAGGTCAGGAGCGTCAGGCGCTACGCCGACCGCCGATCCCTCCGCAGCTTCTGCAGCGTCAGGCTCCGAAGAGCCCCAGCCCGGCTCCTATTTGAAGGCCGGCGATGGCGTCTTCATCAAGCTCCCCTGGGCGTCAAGCTCCAGGGCGCCTGTCGAAGGAGAAATCTTGAATGGAGAGGTGCTCGCCTCCGCTGGGCTGACGCTGGTTGATGCGCCGAGCAGTAGCAGCGGCGAGCCTGAGGAGGAGCGGCTGCTGCGGAAGCTATTGTCACTATACCGCGCCCGATAGGCCAAGCTGGAATCCCGAGAAGCGCTTGTCGCGAAGGCTGGAGTGGACATCGAGAAGCGCGCGGAGGAGCTCCGGGGCTTCAACCAGGAAGCTCTCCGGTCCCTGGCAGAGGAGCGGGGCAACTTGCCGAGGAGCGGAAAGCCTTCCTCCTTGAGAAGGCTGAAGTTGAAGAGCAACAGCGGCTTGCTGCCGAGAAGCTGTCTGCGCGGGAAGGCGAGTTGGCGCAGCGGAAGGTCAACCTTGACAGCCACGAGGAGGAGCTTGCCGCGCGCGAGCAAACATTCGGTGGGGCTCTCAAGGAAGCAGAGGATGCTGCCGCAGCTGCCGAGGCCGCCAAGAAGGAGCTGGAGACGAAGGTGGCGCAGCTGGAGGTCGATCTCAAGGCGTGCGGCGAGGAGCTTGCTGCGCTCAAGCGTGAGCGCGAGAAGGACGCCTACACCCTTGGCGAGCTGCAGGGTCGTCTCGCCGAGAGGAGCAAGGAGCTTAGCGCCGCCAAGGACTCCAACGCAGATCTTGAGTTGAAGCTGACTACTTTGACCAAGATGCTGGACGGCGCCAGGGAGCAGGAGGTGGCCTTGAAGAAGAAGATCAAGGCCGACGAGGCGCTGCTAGCGAGTGCTGCTGCCGCCCAGAACACTTTTAGGGAGAATGTGGAGCACTGGACGGAAGGTCTCGTGGATGTTGCCGCAGCCATCGACGGGGAGTTGGCGCAGCTGGGGATGGAGGATCTCAGGTATTCTTTCGATGAGCATCTCCAACCCAGCGCCAAGCTCAGCTTGTTCTTCAAAGGCGTGGCGACGGCCCTCCAGCGACTCCGGGAGAAGATCCCAAAGCATCTGGCCGACGAGTCGCGCAAGATCTGCGTGGGAGCTCTTCAAAAGGTGCTGGAGAAGGTGGCCTTCCGCAACCCAGGCCTCAACCTCACCAACGTCCTCAGGACCCTGCCGCCGAATGCTGATCTGGAAGCGCTCAAGACCCTTGTCGCACCCATTGTGGACAAGGTGAGCGGGATCAAGAGGGTTGAGGGCGATCGCGTAGATTAGGCCGCCCGTTTTCTGTTTTTCTTGTCGCTGCTGGTCATGTTATGAGAACAATCTGTTAGAGCTGCGACAGGCTATCTTGTAATATGACTCTATTTTGGGTAGCTATTGCTGTGTTATTTCCTTTACTTGATTCCTTCCTTTGTATGTTATTGCCCTACGCTTTTAGGGAAGTTGTCGGCGCAGGCACCTTAGCCGCGAGCGCTGAGTGCGGGACGCCAGCAACCTGCTGGCGGTGCCACTACCGACAAGAAACCTTGTCGCAACTAGTCGCAGCTCACTTAAGTTGTTGAGCGGACTCGAAACAAAGTAAGGGCGCAACTAGCTACGAGTTGGTTCCTCCGCGCACAGGTTTTCCATACAAAGCACGGTCGTTCGAGGAAGATAACTTAAAAATTTAAAAAATGATTGCTCAAACTTTAGCAACTTAGCTTTTCTGTCGTTTGCTTCCCGGTAAGGCGAAACTTCCTCGAACGACGCTTGGTCCGCACCATTATCTTCTCCTTTCCCCCCGGTAAACTTGTGGGCGAGGGAACCTTCCTTTCTTTGAGAAAGAGAAAGAAGAGAAAATAAAGATATGGAGCCTTACGGCTCGTTATTGCTTACCGGGGGTAGGCGCTGCACAAAGTGTCAGATAACACATGCAAAAAATAGAAAGCATGAAATTGACAGGATGTGCGGAGCACATAAGCTTTATTTATGCACGGGTCTGCGCCCGGCTTTGTCTGAAGGATTACATGCAACATCGGCAAGACTTGTACAAAAGGTGGTTGCGGAACAGGTTCCGCAACCGCGCTTCTGAGTAAAACGTCACGAAGATGCTCAATGTTCCAGGAGTTGCTCACCGGAATGCCATCTTCGGTCTCAAGGCGGACAGCGCCTTGACTAGTGAGTCGTTTAACCCTTTAAGGGACTTCCCACTTCGGCGTCTACTTGTTGGATTTCTTGGCGGACTGAACGCTACCGAAGAACAAGGTCGCCTTCCTCGAGACTTCGGCATTAACTGCGGCTATGGTAGCGACGCAAAGCTTGCCGGTATCGAGCAGCTTCGTCTGGCCCTGAAGACGGTCCTCCTCAAGGAGCAGCGCGTCATCTTGTCGCAGCTGCTCTTGCTCAAGCTCATCATAAGCGAGCACTCGAGGTGACCCGTATACGAGTTCCGTGGGGAGAAATACCTCTGCTCCATAGACTAGAGCAAAAGGTGTCTGGCCAGTGGCTCGATTTGGCGTCATCCTGATCGACCAAAGAACCATCGGCAGCTCCTCAATCCAGTTCTTTCCGCACTTGCGCAGCCTGTCGAAAGTCCTGGTCTTGAGCCCGCGCAGCACTTCAGCATTAGCCCTCTCCGCTTGACCGTTGCTTCTCGGATGAGCAACAGAAGCGAAGCAGACCTTGGTGCCAAGATCTTGGACGTACTGCATGAAGGTGCGGCTCGTGAATTGCGTGCCGTTGTCGGTGATGATCCTGTTAGGGATCCCGAAGCGGCAAACAATCAACCTGAAGAACTTGATCACGATCTTTGTCACCTTCCTCACTGGTTCCACTTCTGGCCACTTTGTGAACTTGTCGATTGCAATGTACAAGTACTCAAAGCCCCCAACTGCTCGGGGAAAGGGGCCGAGGATGTCGAGCCCCCAGACCGAAAATGGCCAGGATAAAGGGATCGTCTAGAGAGCTTGAGCTAGCTGGTGTATCTGCTTGGAATGGAACTCGCACGCTTCACACTTGGTTACTTGTGCAGTTGCATCCTGGAGGGCTGTCGGCCAAAAGACACCTTGCCGGAACGCTTTGCCGGCAAGTGCTCTTGCGCCAATGTGGTGACCACATATGCCTCCATGTATCTCTACCAACAGCTTTTGTCCGTCTTCCTGGTGAATACACTTCAATTTCACACCGTTGAGTCTTCTTCTGTACAGTGTGTTGTCGAAAAGCTGGTACATACTTGACTGCCGGGCTACTCTTTCCACTTCTTCTTGCTCTTGGAAGTTCTCCTGTCAAGGAAACGGACAATCTCTTGTGCCCATCTTTGGAGCTTGCGGCTCGACAACAAGGACTAAAGGCACATCTGCTGCTGTGGGAACATCCGCTTCTACGGCGAGAACCTGCGGCTCAGCCGGAGCTTGACGTTCCCCAGCAAGCTTGCCGGAGCAAAACTTTTCGGGAGCGTCTGCTTCAACGGAACAAACCCTAGGGCTTGCCGGAGCAGACTACTCCTCAGCACCCTTGGTATTGATCTTGGGGACCTTCTTGGCGGCGGCTTCGGGGAGCTCTGCCGGAAAATAGTCACCAGAAACCAACTTCCTCTTCTTGCTCTGTCCAGTTGATGGCGTTACAGACGGTTGAGTCAGTTTGAGCACAAAGATCCCTGGTTCCATTGTGTAACTTAAGTCGGGCGCGACTTGACAGCCGTCGGCAATGTCGTTTCGAGCTCTTGGAACAAGTTCCATCTCAGAGGCCGTCAAAGTGCTCTTCTAGCTTTCTCACTTCATCAACGTAAGCTTCCATCAACGGAATCTGATAATTCTTGTTCACTTGGCGGACGACAAGCTGTGAGTCACCCCTGACAATGAGCTTCTTGATCCCAAGGTCTGCTGCGATCCTGAGACCGGTCAGCAAACCTTCATACTCTGCGGTATTGTTCGTTGCTTGCTCCTTGGGAAAGTGCATCTGGACTACGTACTTGAGGTGCTCTCCGGTGGGTGCAACAAGTAGCACGCTCAAGACCGGGCGCCTTTGCACCGAGAAGGCACCATCAAAGTACATCAGCCACTCTTTGCTTGCTTCTTTGGCCAGGGGATGCTCGTTTCTGGAATTTCTTCATCTTGTGTTGGCGTCCACTGCTATGAACTCGCCAATGCTCTGCTTTGGATAGTAGAAGAGCTATCAAACTATAGGCCAAAGCTTGACAGTTCCAGTGCCCACTCGACAATCCTGCCTGTTGCTTCGGATTTTGCAAGATCCTCTTCAGCCGAAAAGCAGTGACGATCGTGATCTCATGTGCTTGGAAGTAATGGCGCAGCTTTCTCGAGGCCATGAGAAGGCGAAAAAGCAATTTCGCACACCAGAGTACCTTGACCTAGCCCTCGCAGAAGGGAACCGACAAAGTAAACTGGGCGCTGCACCATTCTCTTCGCTACCGCTGCAGATCCATCTTTGTCGGGACCAGAGCTTGTCGGTGAAGTCGCCTGCTTGTCGCTGGATGCATCTGCCGTGGTTGCTGGCTCATCATCCGCCTCCCTCTCCGCCACTAACGCAGCACTAACCACTTGATTGGTTGCCGCTATATACAACAGCAACTTCTCTTGTGGCTTAGGTGCGACAAGTGTTGGAGTGGAGGACAGGTATCTCTTCAAGTCCTGCAGCGCAGCCTCCGCCTCCGGAGTCCATTTCATCGGACCTGCCTTTTTCAATATTTTGAAAAACGGCAGGGCGCTCAGCAGACATAGAGATAAACCTGCTGAGAGCAGCCACGCAACCGGCAAGTCTTCGTACATCCTTGACGCGCTTTGGTGCTTCAATCTGCTCAATGGCCTTGATCTTGTCGGGATTGGCTTCAATCCCATTGAGACCTGAAGAACCCAAGAAGCTTGCCGGAGGGACTCCAAACACACACTTCTCGGGGTTAAGCTTGAGGTTGATCTTGCAGATTCGCAAAGGTTTCGTCTAAATCTTAAATCGAGTCGCCTTGTCCTTGCTCTTGACCACTATGTCATCCATGTATGCTTCCACATTTACGTGTATTTGTGGCTCAAAAGCGTCATGGACTACCCTTGCAAATGTTGAACCAGCATTCTTTAAACCGAAAGGCATCCGTGACGAACAAAGTATGTGCCACATGGGGTGATGAATGCGGTCTTCTCCTCATCCTCTTCTACCATGAAGATCCGATGGTATCTCGAGTATGCATCAAGAAATGAAAGCAAGTCACATCCGCCGTGGAGTCAACAATCTGGTCAATGCGGCGGCAAGGGAAATGGGTCTTTGGGACAAGCTTTATTGACATCGGTGAAGTCGATACAAAGCCTCCATTTCCGCTTGCCTTGGCGCACGACTACAGGATTGGCCAACCACGTAGGATGGAGCACTCCTCTGACAAGGCATGCTGCTTCCAATTTCTTGATTTCTTCTGATTTGAATTCTTGGCGATCCACTGACTGCTTCCTGACTTTCTGCTTGACTGGCTGCGCATGAGGACATACGGCAAGATGTTGCTCGATTACTTTCACAGGAACACCGGGGATGTCGACGGTTGCCACGCAAACACGTCGGCGACGTTCGCATGAGAAAGCAACGAGCGCGCTTTCCTATTTAGGGTCGAGAGTGGCACTGATGGTGAAGGTACCACCAGTGCCGTTCTCCTTGGCGGACACCTTCTTGGTCTCTGGTGGAGCTGCCATTGTCTTCATACACTTGCCGGTGGAGCTCGATGGTGCGTCCTCGACGGTAGCGCAGCACTCCGAAGAGGTGCGCTGTAACGCCCCGGATTCGATGCGCCAGGTGTTTGCCAGTTATTCGTCGTTGTTGCCATGTCATTTGCTTGCGTGTTGCATTTTATCATGTCATCATGTGCATCGCTTTTGCATACGTGTTCGTCTCATGCATCCGAGCATTTTCCCCGTTGTCCGTTTTACAATCCGGTACTCCTATGTCTCCCGGCGCCCCCTTTTGTCTCTTTTCATGTGCGGGTGTTAAACTTTCTCGGAATGGCCCGAGGTTTGCCAAGCGGCCTTGGTATAGCACCGGTAGAACGCCTGTCAAGTTTCGTGCCATTTGGAGGTCGTTTGGTACTCCAACGGTTAACCGGGTAACCGTACAAGCCTCTTTCTCTTTGCAGCCCAACACCCTTCCAAAGTGGCCCAAAACCCACCAAACTCCCCTCCATGCTCTCGGTCGTTCGATCACGATCGCGTGGCCGAAAACCGCTCTCCATTTGGAGTCTCCTAGCTCCCTCTACCTATATAAACACCTCCCCCTCCGAAATTCGCGGTGCAACCCTAGCCATTTTTCATCCTCGCGCCGCCGGACACGTCCGGATCGGGCCGGACATGTCCGCCCCGTCCGCGCCGCCGCCCTCAGCGAATCCCCGCCGCCACGTCGCCTCGCCGCCGACTCCACCGCGCCTGCCCGTCCGGGCCCATCCGAACCCGCCGGGCCCATCCGCCCGCCGCCGCGATCCAGCTCCGCTCATCGTCGCCGCCCGGCCAAGAGCGTCGCCCGGCGCCAAACGCCCGCCCAGTCGCCCGCCCGCCGCCTCCGATCCCCGCCCGCGCCTCCCGCCCGGCCCGGCCGCCGTCGCCGCCGCCTGCCGCCCGGCGCCCGCTCCAGCAGCGCCCTCACCGCGCCGCCCGGCCTCTCGCCTCACTCCAGCCGGATCCGTGAGGCGCCGGATCCGCCTCCCTCCACTCCGGCGAGCTCTCCCTCCTCTCTGGCCACATCTCCGGCGTCTACTCCCGCGAGGTCCGGGAGAATGGATGAGATCCACCCATCCCCGGATCCAAACGCGCCCGCGCCCCGTCCCAGATCCCGCCATCCCGCGTTGACTTTCGCGGAGGTAAAAATTCCACCAAGTCCCCGAATCTGTGACATAATTATGCCATGTTCATGCCATCATATCTCTGCATCCGTAGCTCTGTTTCGTGTGTGTAATATGTCAAATAGTTCGCCTCGTCGATTACATCATTTCGTTCCATTGCATCATATTCATTTGAGCTCATCTTGATGCCTGAATCATCGTTGTAAGAGTGCTATGTGATGTTATCCTGCTGAAACTGTTATAACATGCACTTTTGTCATTTTTACCGTGATTGATGTGTGCATCCTATGAGGTTGATGTCTACATGAGTTTTGATCTATGCCATGCCATATTTACAGTGGTGCCATCCATGTATTTTTGTGATTCCTGTAGTGAGTGCATCAAGCTTGTTAAGTAGGGTACTTGATGTTGCTGTTTTGCATGTCTGAATCTGCTATATCATGATGCTATGTTAACCTGCTGCTACAAGTCATTCTACGTATAATCTGAAGATGTTCACTAAGGATGTTTTGTTATACATGTCTTGCTCTATCGATCCATGCCCCTGGTTGCATTTATAGCCTGCTGTAACTTGTTGTAATCTTGCTCTAAATTTGCTAAATAATGTTGCTGTCAGCCTGTTAACATTAAGTTTAATGTTTCCATGATTGTTGTTAGTGATCCATGCACTCTATGAATTTTCTCTTGCAATTATTAGCTTCATAAACATGTATTCTTACTGTTGGTTGCCTTGCCATGCCATGTATTGCTCTGTGGTGAGTGGTTCAAGCTCACCAACATGCCTACTTATTGTTGTTCCTGCCATGTATGAATCTGTAATATAACTTGCCATGTTTACATGGGTGCCATCATTTCCTCTGATCCTTTTTGGCTTATGGTCAGTAAGGGTCTTTTGTTCTATGCATTTCGTAGTATCATGCCATGCCTTTTTTTGCCATGCTAAGTTCCTATAACATGTTGTTTGATAGCTCTAAACATTGCAACCTGATGTTATTTCCTGATAAGTCTGAAACTGTTATTATTTGCAATCTTGCCATGTCTTTTTGAGCATGTTCTAGTGATTTCTGGAGATAGCTCAGTGTTCATGTTTTGTAATGCTTTACCTGTGCATCACGTCCATGCCTTTTGTTTTCATATTGTGGTGATGTAGCATATTTATTTGATGCTTGCAATATGCCTAGTTGCTGTTTTGAACTGCTTGTCCTTTAAACTTGTAGTGTATGTGTTGAACCGTTGCTCCGTTTTGAGTGTGCTCTATATGAAACTTGCTTATATTTGCATGTAGTTTCATATTAACATGTTGCATCCTTGGTTTGAGAGGGTTTGCTTGATGTTTGTATGCATTTTGTATCAATGCCATGTTTAACTTGTTTCGCTCATATCTTCTAGGCCGTAGCTCCGAATCTAATGAACTTTATATGTAACTTGACTAGAATTTCGTGTAGATCATCTTGGTGCATCTTAATTTGCTGTTTAACAACTTGAACATAAGATTTATTCAGATCTGGACCAATTTCGAAATTTGCATATGAGGACTTACCGGAATTGTTATATGTTGTTTCCGGCCTCATTTAAACTTGCTTTGATGTGTTGTGCTTGTTTGCATCATCTCTTGCCATGAGTAGCTTCATGTAGCCTTGTCATGCATCATACTTTGTTGTGCATCATGCCTTGTTCATGGTGGTGTGTTTACTTTGTTCTGTGCTTCTTCTCGATAGTTCCCGTTTCGTTGCGATCGTGAGGATTCGTTCGTCTACGCTTGATTCGTCTTCATGGCTTCATCTTCTTCATGGACTCGTTCTTCTTCCTTGCGGGATTTCAGGCAAGATGACCGTCACCTTGGATCTCATTACTATCATTGCTATGCTAGTTGCTTCGTTCTATCGCTATGCTGCGCTACCTATCACTTGCTGCTCAAGCCTCCCAAATTGCCATGAACCTCTAACCTTTGACACCCTTCCTAGCAAACCGTTGTTTGGCTATGTTACCGTTTTTGCTCAGCCCCTCTTATAACGTTGCTAGTTGCAGGTGAAGTTGAAGATTTCTCCATGGTGGACAGGATTATGTTGGGATATCACAATATCTCTTATATTTTTAATGCATCTATATATTTGGTAAAGGGTGGAAGGCTCGGCCTTATGCCTGGTGTTTTGTTCCACTCTTGCCGCCCTAGTTTCCGTCATATCGGTATTATGTTCCCGGATTTTGCGTCCCTAACGCGGTCGGGTGATTTATGGGACCCCCTTGACAGTTCACTTTGAATAAGACTCCTCCAGCAAGGCCCAACCTTGGTTTTTCCATTTGCCTCACCACCACCTACTTTCCCTTGGGAGTAATTAACCCAAGGGTCATCTTTATTCAGCCCCCCCGGGCCAATGCTTGTCTAAGTGTTGGTCCAAACTAGAGCCACTTGCAGCGCCACCTTGGGGAAACTTGAGGGCTGGTTCTAGTTGTACGTACTGCTCATCCGGTCGTGGCCTGAGACGAGATACGCGCGGCTACTATCAGGGTGTCGGCACGCCGGGAGGTCTTGCTGGTCTTGTTTTATTACTGTCGAAATGTCTTGTAGCCGGGATTCCGAGACTGATCGGGTCTTCCCGGGGAGAAGGAATATCCTTCGTTGATCGCGAGAGCTTATCATGGGCTAAGTTGGGACACCCCGCAGGGTTTGAACTTTCAAAACCGTGCCCGCGGTTATGTGGCAGATGGGAATTTGTTAATATCCGGTTGTAGTAAACTTGAAGCAAACTCTTCTAAAATACACCAACCGTGGTGCGAATCGCGTGAGTGTCTCTTTTCGGGGTTGATCGAGAGGAGAACACGGTTTCTGGGTTATGTCTGACGTAAGTAGGAGTTCAGGATCACTTCTTGATCATTACTAGTTGACGACCGTTCCTTTGTTTCTCTTCTCGCTCTTATTTGCGTATGTTAGCCACCATACATGCTTAGTCGCTGCTGCAACCTCACCACTTTACCCCTTCCTTTCCCTTTAAGCTTTGCTAGTCTTGATACCCATGTTAATGGGATTGCTGAGTCCTCGTGGCTCACAGATTACTACACCACCAGTTGCAGGTACAGGTTTGCGATGATCATGACGCGAGAGCGATGTTTACTTGTTTTGGAGTTCTTCTGCTTCTTCGATCGGGGATAGGTTCGGTCGGCAGCTGGGCTAGTAGGGTGGATATTGTTTGAGTTTCTGTTTATGTTTCATCCGTAGTCGGATGTTGATCTTGTATGTTGTATCGTTGTATTCATGTGACATTGTATGTATTGTATGTATCCCCACTATTATGTAATGGTGATGTAATGATATCCACCTTGCAAAAGCGTTTCAATATGCGGGTCTATCCTTGGTGGGACCGTCGAGTTCCTTTTGGATAGGGTCGCATATTGGGCGTGACATGCGCTTCCCGAAGTGGGCATCAGAACTCTTGTCGGACTTGGTCTTCTTCTTCCCCCCGGGAGCTTCAACGGCAAGTGACTTGCGATCTGTTGCGGCTGCTGCTTCCCGGTAGATCTTGTCGGCGCACATAAGGGCATCCTTCTTGTCGCCAGGGACAGAGATGACACTTATCGGGCCTGGCATCTTGAGCATGTTGTACGCATAGTGAGAGGCTGCCATGAACTTGGCGAGTCTTTGACGGCCAAGTATCCCATTGTAAGGCAATGGAAAGTCAAGAACGTCAAAAGTGACCCTCTCGATCCTGAAATTCAACTCGCTGCCAAATGTCACCGGCAACGTGATCTTTCCTTCGCTTGCTCCTTCTGGATTGATTCCTTGGAATGTGCGGTCTCTTCGAGCTCGCTATCGAGGATCTGGAGTTTCGGAGTACCGCGGAGGAGATCAGGTTCAAGCCGCCCCGCCAACTAGCATCTTAGTGACCTTGAGGTTCCGGATAGTTGGTGAAACCAACATCGGCAAGCACCGACCGCATGATTATGCGATCGTGGTGGTCCTCAATATCAAAGATGATAGGCGTCTTGGACCATTTCGAGGCTTGCGTGACTCGACGGGTGGTTGTGCCGCATTGACTTCCCGCACCCACTGCTTGAGCTGGCGGTGTGAAGTATGCAGAGAAGCACCGCCGTCAACGCACAGGACCTCTGTGGCTTTCTGGAACTCCTGCTCATCGGTCTCGTCATCATCCATATCTTCATCATCGTCGTCATCTTCATCCTTGTCGCGGCCGCAGGGAGGTCTGTCTCCTTGCCGCTGCTTGGCCTTGCCGCGGCGTCCTCCTCGGCCGGGGCGTTTCTTGCCGGCTCCTCCAGCACCTTCCTGGGTCTTCTCCTTGTCGCGTCGCTCGTATTCAGCCTTTTGCTGCTCGACAAGCTGCTCGACCTTCTTGCAGCTCTGGAGGTCATGGCCCTTGGTGCGGTGGATCTTGCAGTACTGCTTGTTGGTATCGTCCTGCTTGTCGGCGGCCGCCACAGCCTGGTAGTTGGTGTCTGCGGCAATCTCCTTGCCGGAGCTACCAGTTTTGGCTTTCTTGGCGCCACCTCCATTGCCGGACTGCTCAACGACTAGCACATCTTTGCCTTTCTTCTTCCTGTTGTTCTGCCGCCGGTTTTTCTTTGCCGGGGCAGCATCCTCGCTATCAGATCCTCCTGCTTCTGTATTCTCTCCGGGGAGTTTCCTCCCTTCCTCATCACGTGCACACTTGTCGGCCAGGGCATATAGCTCACTGACGTCTCTGATCTTGCACATCGCCATCTCCTCCGCATCCTGCGGTTTAAGACGTTCGATGGAACGCTACCGATGATGTGGCGGTGGACATCTGGGATGTTGTCTTTGTACACGGCTGAATCTTTGAATATACTTGCACAGGGGCTCTCCTTCCTTCTGGGCGAGCAGATGAAGGTCGCTCTCTTGGCCATGAGGCTTGTGGCCGCCTGTAAAGGCGCCGACAAACTGATGGCATAGGTCTGCCCAGGAGGATATGGAGTTGTCCGGCAAGTGCATGAGCCAGGATCTGACATTGGGCTTGAGCACCAGCGGGAAGTAGTTGGCCAGGATCTTGTCGTCCCGCCCCCCGGCAGCTTGCACCGCGATGGTGTAGATGCTGAGGAACTCCGACGGATGCGACTTGCCGTCGTACTTCTCTGGTACATCTGGCTTGAAATTCTTCGTGCTGGGCCACTGGACTTGCCGCAGCTCACGAGTGAACGCAGGGCAACCTACCGCGTACGGCAAGTCGCCTGGTTCCCCTGGCGCATGCATGTCGATGGAGGGCCCAGCGCGCTGGTCCATTTGACGCCGCGCTTCTCTTCGGCGCTCGATGCGAGTACGAGCGTCTTCTTGCTGTCGTTCGTGAAGAACTTGGCGCTGATCGTGACGAGCTCGTGGATCTGATGATGCGGTGGAGTCGCTGTCGAGGTGGATCCGGCGAGTCGGCGATCTTGGCCTTCGGGTGGAGAGTGCATGGTGGTTGCACCCTCACCGGTTTTGTCGCCATCGGCTCGTGCCTGGCAGTCCTGCCATGGCAGCAATGTACTCGGCTGCCGCGGAGTGTCGCCGTTGGCGAAGCCGATGAGACTCTGAATGGTGGCCCTCCATTCGTCGATCTTGTCTGCTGTTGGAGGGTAATCCAGGAGTAGTTGAGCTCGCGCCAAAGCTTCTGCTGGAGTGGTGGGCGGCAGTGGCGAACGGTGCGAGGAGCGGGATATGCTCGGACTTCTAACTATGTTAGAAGGAGCAGTATCTCGTCCAGGCGACCATGCCTCGCTCGTGCCAGCATGCTGGCGTGCATGCTGGTCTTTAGCACCCCGAGATCCACCGGCTCGATCTTGGTCCAACGAACGTATGGTACTGCGAATACCATGACGCTGTCGGTCCTGCGCCTCCTGAGATGGGCGCGGTGCATGTACGGATGCCGAGGTCTGCGCAGCCTTGTCCTTGGACCTGGCAGCACCGTGAGCTCCCTCGTCGACGCCCATTCTTCCGGCGGCGTCTACCCCACCACCTATTTGCTCCGGTGGTGGTGGGATCGACGTGGACGGAACAGCTGCCTCCGAAGCCTTCTTCTTCGGTGGCATGTCGATGAAGAAGATGAAGATCTAGCTCGTGTGAACGCCGGATCAGGTTCACACAATCTCGACGCCCCCTACCTGGCGCGCCAAAGATGTCGGGGAAGCTGATCCACGAACACCTATGGGACCGGCGGACCGAGCCCCTTTCGGTTCGGCGGGGGGCGGAGATCGCACGAAGAGCGGATCGAGGCGAAGCACACGAGCAGTTTACCCAGCTTCGGAGCTCTCCGAAGAGATAATACTCCTACTGTTGCATGTCTGAGTGTATTGAGTTCTTGCTCGGGAGCGCTGAGTGCTACAGTACACCCTAGCTGCTAACGAGACCGAGCGTGAGTGTTTTTCTGCCTTCGAACCACCCTCTACGTTGCGCATGGGCCTCCTTTTATATGCTCAAGGGGTCACCGACAGGTGGCAACATAGACAAGGGTAAAAATGGAAAAGGAATTGCGGCAGGTACAACTACTTGTACAGTGTATCATACCTAACCCTGACGGCAGGGGACAAAGGCATTAAATGCCCGTCTGCGTCGCCCAAATAGTGCAAACAGGGACCGTCAGGGACGCCACCGCTTGCCACGATGGCAATCTTGTCAGCGTCGCTTGTCACCGCGCACCGCTGGCTGCACAGCCTCTTGCCACGCGCGCCTGGAAAGGCCCCCAGGGCGACACGTTGGTGGATGTGCTGGAGCGCGGGTACAGAGTGGTCGCTTGCTGCGGCAAGCGCCTTGCCGTGGTCGTTGTCTTGTCGCGCCCGGAAGCTTGTCGCTCACCGGGCCTCGCCGGGACGCGTGGTAGCGTCATGACAAGTTCCTTGAGATGCCTTGGTCGGCCTTCCCGGCAAGCTCCTCTTGTCGGGGCCTTGTCTCCTTGGCCTGAATGCTTTGTTCTTGAATGGCTCCAAAGGAACCACGGAGGACCTTGGCGGTCACCCGGCAAGCCTTGCCGCGGGGTGCTGCGACTGCCCGTGCACAAGTTCGGGATACTAGGGTACCCCTACTCTAGTACACCGACAATAATAGCATGGAACAATAAAAAATTATAGATACATTGGAGACGTATCAAGCATCCCCAAGCTTAATTCCTGCTCGTCCTCGAGTAGGTAAATGACAAAAACAGAATTTTTGATGTGTAATGCTACCTAGCATAATTCTCAAAGTAATTTTCTTTACTGTGGCATGAATGTTCAGATCCAAATGATTCAAAATAAAAGTTCATGTTGATAAAAGAAATAGTAACACTTCAAGCATACTAATCAAAGAAATCATGTCTTCTCAAAATAACATGGCTAAAGAAAGTTCATCCCTACAAAATCATATAGTTAGGCTATGCTTCATTTTCGTCACACAAAGATGTTCCCAAATTCTACACCCCCGATGACAAGCCAAACAATTGTTTCGTACTTAAATAATCTCAAACCTTTTCAACCTTCACGCAATACATGAGCGTGAGCCATGGATATAGCACTATGGTTGGAATAGAATATGATGATGGGGATTGTGTGGAGAAGACAAAAAAGGAGAAAGTCTCACATTGACGAGGATAATCACCGGGCTATGGAGATGCCCATCAATTGATGTCAACATGAGGAGTAGGGATTGCCATGCAACGGATGCACTAGAGCTATAAATGAATGAAAGCTCAACAAAAGAAACTAGTGGGTGTGCATCCAACTTGGTTGCTCAGGAAGACCTAGGGCATTTGAGGAAGCCCATCGTAGGAATATACAAGCCAAGGTCTATAATGAAAAATTCCCACTAGTATATGAAAGTGACAACATATGAGACTCACTATATGAGAAACATAGTGCTACTTTGAAGCACAATATATGAGACTCACTATATGAAGGACAAGGTGCTACTTTGAAGCACAAGTGTGGAAAAAGAGATAGTAACATTGCCCTTTTTTCTTTTTTTTCCTTTTTTTTTGGGCCTTTCTTTTTTTTCTTTGGCCTTTCACCCTTTTTTTCTTTTTTTTCTTTGGGACAATGCTCTAATAATGATGATCATCACACTTTTATTGATTACAACATATGAATTACAACTTGAAACTAGAACAAGATAAGACTCTATATGAATGCCTCCGGCGATGTACCGGGATGGTGCAATGAATCAAGAGTGACATTTATGAAAAATTATGCATGGTGGCTTTGCCACAAATATGATGTCAACTACATGATCATGCAATGGCAATAAGACAAAAGTAATGCGTGTCATGATGATAAACAGAACGGTGGAAAGTTGCATGGCAATATATCTCGGAATGGCTATGGAAATGCCATAATAGGTAGGTATGGTGGCTGTTTTGAGGAAGATATAAGGAGGTTTATGTGTGATAGAGCGTATCATATCACGGGGTTTGGATGCACCGCTAAGTTTGCACCAACTCTCAAGGTGAGAAAGGGTAATGCACGGCATCAAGAGGCTAGCAATGATGGAAAGGTAAAAGTGCGTATAATCCATGGACTCAACATTAGTCAAAAGAACTCATATACTTATTGCAAAAATTTAGAAGTCATCAAAAATCAAGCACTACGCGCATGCTCCTAGAGGGATAGATTGGTAGGAAAAGACCATCGCTCGTCCCCGACCGCCACTCATAAGGATGCACAATCCAAGTACACTTCATATTTCAAATTTGTTACACAACTTTAACCATACCTGCGTGCTACGGGACTTGCTAACTTCAACACAAGCATTCTTTAAATTCATAATCACCCAACTAGCATGACTTTAATATCACTACCTCCATATCTCAAAACAATTATCAAGTATCAAATTGATCATAGCATCCAATTCACTTCCTATGATAGTTTTTATTATACCCAACTTGGATGCCTACCATTCTAGGACCAATTTTATAACCATAGCAAATACCATGCTGTTATAAAAGTCTCTCAAAATAATATAAGTGAAGCATGATAGACTAGCAATTTCTACAAAATTAAGCCACCGCCGTGCTCTACAAGATATAAGTGAAGCACTAGAGCAGAAACTATCTAGCTCAAAAGATATAAGTGAAGCACATAGAGTATTCTAATAAATTTTAATTAAGTGGGCTTCTCCTAAAAGGTGTGTAAATCAAGGATGATTGTGGAAAACTAAAAAGCAAATACTAATATCATACACGACGCTCCAAGCAAAACACATATCATGTGGCGAATAAAAATATAGCTCCAAGTAAAGTTACCAATGAAAAAAGACGATCCCCAAGCTTAGGCTTTTGGCTACTCTTGAATATCTTGGGGTGCCATGGGCATCCCCAAGCTTAGGCTTTTGCCACTCCTTATTCCATTGTCCATCAAATCTTTACCCAAAACTTGAAAACTTCACAACACAAAACTCAACAGGAAATCTCATAAGCTCCGTTAGTGAAAGAAAACAAACCCACCACATAAGGTACTGTAATGAACTCATTATTTATTTATTTTGGTGTTAGACCTGTTGTATTCGAAGTTCTCTATGGTTCATACCACTTAATACTAGCCATAATGCATCAAAATAAGCAAACAACACACGAAAAACAGAATCTGTCAAAATCAGAACAGACTGTAGCAATCTGTAACTAACGCAAACTTATGGAACATTAAAATTCCTACCAAAATAGGAAGTTCTGGGAAATTTATCTATTGATCATAACCAAAATGAATCAACACAAAATCACGTTTCTGTGATTTAACAAAACTAATTTCGTGCGTGCAAAGTTTCTGTTTTTCAGCAGAATCAAATTAACTATCACCATAGGTTATCCTATAGGTTCTACTTGTCACAAACACTAATTAAAACATAAAAACGTTTCTGTGATTTAACAAAACTAATTTCGTACGTGCAAAGTTTCTGTTTTTCAGCAGAATCAAATTAACTATCACCATAGGTTATCCTATAGGTTCTACTTGTCACAAACACTAATTAAAACATTAAAACACATCTAAACAGAAGGTAGATGCAAAATTTATTACTAAACAGAAACAAAAAACAAAAAACACAAATAAAATTGGGTTGCCTCCCAACTAGCGCTATCGTTTAACGCCCCTAGCTAGGCATAAATGCGAAGATAGATCTAAGTAGTGTCATCTTTAATTTTCAGTTTTTTAGCAGTCATGCTCGAATCCGGGAGGTTCTTTATGTTTCCCTTCATACTCGGAAATTTTTAGATCTAAAGAATCCAACCGCTTATTGCAAAGAGTAATCAACATATTCATGCGGTGAAGATTTCCGCTAACACTTTTAAGAGGCTCAAGGGATTTTTGTAATATTTTTGTTACTTCGCAAATCTTTCCAAACACTTGTGTTTCTTCTTGGGTAGGATGTGATCCCCCTTTTTGACGAAGTGTTCCCACTATTCCCTCTATAATTTCATGAGCAATACTAGGATCAATTTCAATAAAATTTCCTTTGGCAATGAAATCCAAGAGTTGTCTATGCGTCATATTTAGCCCAACATAAAAATTGCAAAAAATAATTCTAAAGTTCACCTCTAGGGTGCAATTGCAATAAGATTCCATCATCCTATACCAAGAATCTTTTAAGTTTTCTCCTTGCCTTTGCTTGAAGTGAAGAACTTAAAACTCGGGACATAGGAGCGGATAAGGAACTAGCCATAACGACGAGGTAAACGATCTAACACACGAGCAAACAGAAAAAGGGCAAGCGAAAAAGAGAGGAGAAGATTGGAAAAGAGAGGGCCAATAAAATGGCAAGGGTGAAGTGGGGGAGAGGAAAATGAGAGGCAAATGGCAAATAATGTAAATGCGAGGGAGATGAGTTTGTGATGGGTACTTGGTATGTCTTGACTTGAGCGAAGACCTCCCCGGCAACGGCGCCAGAAATCCTTCTTGCTACGTCTTGAGCTTGCGTTGGTTTTCCTTGAAGAGGAAAGGGTGATGCAGCAATAGTAGCGTAAGTATTTCCCTCAGTTTTTTGAGAACCAAGGTATCAATCCAGTAGGAGGCTCCTCAAAAGTCCCACGCACCTACACAAACAAACAAAGAACTTGAAACCAACGCACTAAAGGGGTTGTCAATCCCTTCACGGCCACTTCATGAAAGTGAGATCTGATAGAGATAGTATGATAAGATAAATATATTTTTTGTATTTTATAATATAGATGCAAAAAGTAAAGATGCAAATAAAAGTAGATTGAAAGCTTATATGATAAAAGATAGACCCGGGGGCCATAGGTTTCACTAGTGGCTTCTCTCAAGATAGCATAAGTATTACGGTGGATGAACAAATTACTGTCGAGCAATTGATAGAAAAGCAAATAATTATGAGATTATATAGGCATGATCATGTACGTAGGCATCACGTCCGTGACAAGTAGACCGACTCCTGCCTGCATCTGCTACTATTACTACACACATCGACCGCTATCCAGCATGCATCTAGAGTATTAAGTTTGTAAGAACAGAGTAACGCATTAAGAAAGATGACATGATGTAGAGGGATAAACTCAAGCAATATGATATAAACCCCATCTTTTTATCCTCGATGGCAACAATACAATACGTGCCTTGTAACCCTTTCTGTCACTGGGTAAGGACACCGCAAGATTGAACCCAAAGCTAAGCACTTCTCCCATGGCAAGAGAGATCAATCTAGTAGGCCAAACCGAACTGATAATTTGAAGAGACTTGCAAAGGTAACTCAATCATACATAAAAGAATTCAGAGGAGATTCAAATATTTCTCATAGAGGATCATAAACCCACAATTCATCGGATCTCGACAAACACACCGCAAAAAGAGTTACATCAAATAGATCTCCACAAGAGAGGGGGAGAACATGGTATTGAGATCCAAAAAGAGAGAATAAGCCATCTAGCTAATAACTATGGACCCGAAGGTCTGTGGTAAACTACTCACAACTCATCGGAGGGGCTATGGTGTTGATGTAGAAGCCCTCCATGGTCGATTCCCCCTCCGGCGGAGCGCCGGCGAAGGCTCCAAGATGGGATCTCATGGATACAGAAGGTTACGACGGTGGAAATTGTTTTTCGTTGGCTCCCTGGATGTTTTCGGGGTACGTAGGTATATATAGGAGGAACAAGTACGTCGGTGGCCGCGTGAGGGGACCAGGAGACAGGGGCGCACCCAGGAGGGGTGGGCGCACCCTCCTATCTCCTGGCCGCCTCGGTTGCTTCTTGACTTGCACTCCAAGTGCTCTGGATCACGTTCGTTCCAAAAATCACGCTCCCGAAGGTTTCATTCCGTTTGGACTCGTTTGATATTCCTTTTCTTCGAAATACTGAAATGGGCAAAAAGAACAACAATACGGGTTGGGCCTCCGGTTAGTAGGTTAGTCCCAAAAATGATATAAATGTGTAAAATAAAGCCCATAAACATCCAAAAGGGGTAATATAATAGCATGGAACAATAAAAAATTATAGATATGTTGGAGACGTATCAGGCAGCTTTATAGAGAAAGTTTCACAGGGGTAGCCCAACGCTGCATCACCTCGGAAGAAGGTCAAATGATCCTAAATGACATCCACTCGGGGACCTGTGGTCACCATTCGTCCTCTCAGACCATCGTGGCCAAAGCATACTGATAACCCACAAGTGTAGGGGATCTATCGTAGTCCTTTCGGTAAGTAAGAGTGTCGAACCCAACGAGGAGCAGAAGGAAATGACAAGAGGTTTTCAGTAAGGTATTCTCTGCAAGCACTGAAATTGTAACGGGTAACAAGCAATAAAAGTAAATAAGGTGCAGCAAGATGGCCCAATCCTTTTTGTAGCAAAGGACAGGCCTGGACAAGTTCTTATAATGAGAAAAGCGCTCCCGAGGACGCATGGGAATTATCGTCAAGCTAGTTTTCATCACGCTCATATGATTCGTGTTCGTTACTTTGATAATTTGATATGTGGGTGAACGGGTGCTTGGGTACTGCCCTTTCTTGGACAAGCATCCCACTTATGATTAACCCCTATTAAAAGCATCCGCAACTACAAAAGAAGTATTAAGGTAAACCTAACCACATCATGAGACATATGGATCCAAATCAGCCCCTTACGAAGCAACTTATAAACTAGGGTTTAAGTTTCTGTCACTCTAGCAACCCATCATCTAATTATTACTTCCCAATGCCTTCCTCTAGGACCAAATACTGGTGAAGTGTCATGTAGTCGACGTTCACATAACACCACTCGAGGAGAGACAACATACATCTCACCAAAATATCGAACGAATACCAAATTCACATGACTACTAATAGCAAGACATCGCCCATGTCCTCAGGAACAAAATAACTACTCATAAAGCATATTCATGTTCATAATTAGAGGGGTATTAATATGCATTAAGGATCTGAACATATGATCTTCCACCAAATAAACCAACTAGCATCAACTAGGGTTTGAGAGGAGATGGTGCTGGTGAACATATGATCTTCCACCAAATAAACCAACTAGCATCAAATAAACTAACTAGCATCAACTACAATAATCAACACTACTAGCAACCCACAGGTGCCAATCTGGGGTTTTGGTGCAAAGATTTGATACAAGAGATGAACTAGGGTTTGAGAGGAGATGGTGCTGGTGAAGATGTTCATGGAGATTGACCCTCTCCCGATGAGAGGATCGTTGGTGATGACGAGGTGATGATCTCCCCCTCCCGGAGGGATGTTTCCCCGGCAGAACAGCTCCGCCGGAGCCCTAGATTGGTTACGCCAAGGTTCCGCCTCGTAGCAGCGGAGTTTCATCCCGAAAGCTTGCTTATGATTTTTTTTCAGGGTAAAAGACTTCATATAGCAGAAGATGGGCACCGAAGGGCCGCCAGGTGGCCCACGAGGCAGGGGGCGCGCCCAGGGGGTAGGGCGCGCCCCCACCCTCGTGGACGGTGGGTGGCCCCCCTCAGGTATTTCTTTTGCTGAATATTTATGATTAATTCCAAAAATGACTTTCATGAAGTTTCAGGACTTTTGGAGCTGTGCAGAATAGGTCTCCAATATTTGCTCCTTTTCCAGCTCAGAATCCCAGCTGCCGGCATTCTCCCTCTTCATGTAAACCTTGTAAAATAAGAGAGAATAGCCATAAGTATTGTGACATAATGTGTAATAATAGCCCATAATGCAATTAATATCGATATAAAAGCATGATGCAAAATGGACGTATCAACTCCCCCAAGCTTAGACCTCGCTTGTCCTCAAGCGGAAGCCGATATCGAAAAATATGTCCACATGTTTAGAGATAGAGGTGTCGATAAAAAAACGGACATGAGGGCATCATGATCATTCTTATAACAGCAACATATATATATTTTGTCATATGATTTCTTATGCTCAAGTAACAATCTGTTCACAATGTCAAGTATGATTCAGAAACTTCATTGAGAACTAACAAACTAAAATCCCAGTCATTGAAGCAATTGCAATTTATCATAACATCGGAAAGAGTCAATATAAGAGCTTTTCAGCAAGTCCACATACTCAACTATCATTTAGTCTTTCACAATTGCTAACACTCACGCAATACTTATGGTTATGGAGTTTTAATCGGACACAGAGAAAGATAGGGGCTTATAGTGTTGCCTCCCAACCTTTTACCTCAAGGGTAATGTCAACAATAATAGTTCATGCTAACTTACATCCAATTGGATATATATATCAGGATCTTTCCAACACGAGGTGCTTGCCAAAGGATAAAATGTAAAAAGGAAAGGTGAAGATCGCCTTGACTCTTGCGTAAGGTATAAGACATAAAGTAAAAGATAGGCCCTTCGCAGAGGGAAGCAGAGGTTGTCATGTGCTTTTTGGTTGGATGCACGAAATCTTAATGCAAAAGAACGTCACTTTATATTGCCACTTGTGATATGAACCTTTATTATGTAGTCCGTCACTTTTATTACTTCCATATCACAAGATCGTATAAAGCTTATTTTCTCCGCACTAATAAGTCATACATATTTAGGGAGCAATTTTTTATTGCATGCAACATGACAACTTACTTGAAGGATCTTACTCAATCCATAGGTAGATATGGTGGACTCTCATGGCAAAACTGGGTTTAAGGATAATTGGAAGCACAAGTAGTATCTCTACTTGGTGCAAAGAATTTGGCTAGCATGAGGGGGAAAGGCAAGCTCAACATGTTTGAATGATCCATGACAATATACTTTAACTGAGATGTGAGAAAACATAACCCATTACGTTGTCTTCCTTGTCCAACATCAACTCTTTAGCATGTCATATTTTAATGAGTGCTCACAATCATAAAAGATGTCCAAGATAGTATATTTATATGTGAGAACCTCTCTTTCTTTATTACTTCCTATTAATTACAGCGATGACCAAAACTATGTTTGCCAACTCTCAACAACTTTTAATCATCATATTATTTATATGTGAAGTCATTACTTTCCACAAGATCAATATGATCTCTCTTATTTCTTTTATTCTTTAATGCACTTAAGATCACAGCAAGATAGCAAAGCCCTTGACTCAACACTAATCTTTATTATATATAGCTCACAGACTCGATTACATAGAGGGATCACAAAGCAAAACTCAAAACTAAATCATACCAAAACTTTATTCTACTAGATCAAGATATTACCAAAAGGATCAAACTAAGTAAAACGGTAAAGATAGGAGTGTGATGGTGATACGATACCGGGGCACCTCCCCCAAGCTTGGCAGTTGCCAAGGGGAGTGCCCATACCCATGTGATTATGTCTCCTTTGCTGGTGAAGAAGGTGGTGATGATGATGGATAGTCGCACATCGAGTGTAGAAGCTCTTCCAATTTGCGGATCATGCCCTTAAGTGCGACGATATGATCCTTCAACAAAATATTTTCCTATGTGAGATACTTGTTTTGTATGCGAGCCAACTCAATCATCTTGAAAGCTTTAATCTTAGTTGGGGTAAAGAGGTTAGGAAGATCTTGAGGGATGTTTTCTTCTTCTGCCGCCGGAGCTTGATCCTCCATGGCCTTCTTGATCCATTCATCCTTGTTGGTCTCCTCAGGTTCTTCTCTCTTCAGCTCTATCTTCAATAGCCAAGCATCCTTGTCTTCATTGTTGGAGGAGGGTGACGTCATGATGCTTTAGATCTGTCAGAAAAACAGCTCGAAACAAAGATAGAATATTTTTTGCGTGATACGGTGGTCAAAACCTTCGGGAGATTATATAATGAACTTTTACCGACTGAAAGAAGTATCGTGCAAGAAAACAGAGTCCGGAGAGCACACGAGGTGCCCACGAGGCAGGGGGCGTGCCCAGGGGGTAGGGCATGCCCTCCACCCTCGTGGATGCCTCGTGTCCTTCCCGGACTACTTCTTATTTTCCTATTTTCTTAAATATTCCAAAACGGAGAAAAATTGCTATTAGAACTGTTTTGGAGTCGGTTTACTTACCGTACCACATACCTATTCTTTTTCGGAGTCTGAAACATTCTGGAAAGTGTCCCTTATGTATTCCTCCGGGGTTACGGTCTCAATAATATTAGTTTCAACATTTATAGGATTACCTGAGATATAATGTTTGATTCTTTGACAGTTCACCACCTACGGATTCGTGCCTTCGAAGTTGTTGATTTTTATGGCACCAGAACGATAGACCTCCTCAATAACATAAGGGCCTTCCCATTTAGAGAGAAGTTTTCCTGCAAAAAATCTTAAAGGAGAGTTGAAAATCAAAACATAATTACCTATCTTAAACTCATGCTTTTGTATCCTTTTGTCATGCCATCTTTTAACTTTTTCCTTGAACAGTTTGCCATTCTCATAGGTTTGGGTTCTCCATTCATCAAGTGAGCTAATGTCAAATAACCTCTTCTCCGGCAAGTTTGAAATCATAATTGAGCTCTTTGATAGCCCAATATGCCTTATGTTCAAGTTCGAGAGGTAAGTGACATGCTTTTCCATAAACCATTTTATATGGAGACATACCCATAGGATTTTTATATGCAGTTCTATAAGCCCATAATGCATCATCAAGTTTCTTGGACCAATTTTTTCTAGATCTATTAACAGTCTTTTGCAAAATTAATTTGAGCTCTCTGTTACTCAATTCTACTTGACCACTAGAAAGTGGGTGATATGGAGATGCAATTCTATGATTAACCCATACTTAGCAAGCATTTTACGAAAAGCACCATGAATAAAATGTGAACAACCATCAGTCATTAAGTATCTAGGGACTCCAAACCTCAGAAAAATAACTTCTTTAAGCATCTTAATAGAGGTGTTATGATCAGCACTACTAGTTGGAATAGCTTCTACCCACTTAGTAACGTAATCAACTGCAACCAAAATATGTGTATACCCATTAGGGGCAGGAAACGGTCCCATATAATCAAAGCCCGAAACATCAAATGGTTCAATAACAAGAGAATAATTCATAGGCATTTCTTGACGTCTACTAATATTACCAATTCTTTGACATTCATCACAAGACAAGACAAACTTACGGGCATCTTTGAAGAGAGTAGGCCAATAAAAACCAGATTGCAATACCTTGTGTGCAGTTCTATCTCCAGCGTGGTGTCCTCCATATGCCTCGGAGTGACACTTGCGTAGGATCTGTTCCTGTTCATGCTCAGGTACACAACGTCTAATAACACCATCTACGCCTTATTTATAAAGGTGTGGGTCATCCCAGAAGTAATGTCTTAAATCATAAAAGAACTTTTTCTTTTGTTGGTATCTGAAACTAGGTGGTATGAATTTAGCAACAATGTAATTAGCATAATCAGCATACCATGGAGCAGTATGAGAAGCATTTATGACAGCTAATTGTTCATCAGGAAAGCTATCATCAATAGGTAGTGGGTCATCAAGAACATTCTCTAACCTAGACAAGTTGTCTGCAACGGGGTTCTTAGCTCCCTTTCTATCAATAATATGCAAATCAAATTCTTGGAGCAAAAGAACCCATCTAATAAGTCTAGGTCTAGCATCTTTCTTTTCCATAAGATATTTAATAGAAGCATGATTGGTGTGAATAGTTACTTTAGAATCAACAATATAAGGTCTGAACTTATCACAAGCAAATACAACTGCTAAGAATTCTTTTTCAGTAGTAGCATAATTTCTCTGGGCAGTGTCCAGAGTTTTACTAGCATATTGAATAACATTTAGTTTCTTATCAACTCTTTGTCCTAGAACAGCACCTACAACATAATCACTAGCATCACACATAATTTCAAAGGGTAAATTCCAATCATGTGGCTGAACAATAGGTGCAGAAATCAAAGATTTCTGAAGTATTTCAAATGCTTCTACACAATCATCATCGAAGACAAAAGGAATATATTTTTGTAATAGATTAGTCAGAGGCCTAGAAATTTTAGAAAAGTCCTTAATGAACCTCCTATAAAAATTGGCATGACCAAGGAAACTTCTTATACCTTTAATGTCCTTGGGACACGGCATCTTTTCAATAGCATCAACCTTAGCTTTATCAACTTCAATACCTTTCTCAGAAATTTTATGCCCCAAGATAATGCCTTCATTAACCATAAGGTGGCACTTTTCCCAATTCAAGACGAGACTAGTATCTTCACATCTCTGCAAAACTCGATCAAGGTTGCTCAAGCAATCATCAAAAGAGGATCCATAAACGAAGAAATCATCCATGAATACCTCACAAATCTTTTCACAAAAGTTAGAGAATATAGCCATCATGCATCTTTGAAAGGTAGCAGGTGCATTACATAAACCAAAAGGCATGTGTCTATAAGCAAAGGTACCGAAAGGGCAAGTAAAAGTGGTATTTTCTTGATCCTCTGCTGACACAGGTATTTGATAGAAACCATAGTAACCATCTAGAAAGCAAAAATGTGTATGTTTGGATAGTCTTTCTAGCATTTGATCAATAAAAGTAAAGGGTAATGATCTTTTTTAGTAGCTTTAATAATTCTTTGCGAGATCAATTCATCTTTATCATTAGGAACAACAGTAATACCTCCCTTCTTAGGGACACAATGGACAGGACTTACCCACTTACTATCAGCAACGGGATAAATGATACCTGCCTCGAGTAGCTTTAGTATTTATTTTCTTACCACTTCCTTCATCTTAGGATTTAATCATCGTTGGTGATCAATGACTGGTTTGGCATCTTCCTCCAATTTTATTTTGTGTTGGCATAGAGTCGGACTAATGCCCTTAAGACCATCAAGAGTATATCCAATAGCAGCACGGTGCTTCTTCAGAGTTTTCAATAATCTTTCCTCTTCCTACTCTGAAAGGTTAGCACTAATAATAACAGGATATATCTTCTTTTCATCAAGATAAGCATATTTAAGAGTATCAGGTAATGGTTTAAGCTCAAACACGGGATCACCCTTGGGTGGTGGGGATCCCTAAGATTTCAACAGGCAAGTTGTGTTTCAAAATAGGACCCTGTTTAAAGAATACTTCATCTATTTCCCTTCTTTCATTCATAAACATATCATTTTCATGGTCTAGCAAATATTGTTCTAAAGGATCATTAGGAGGCATGGCAATATAAGCAAGACCAATAATTCATCCTTACTAGGCAATTCTTTATCATGGGGTTGTCTACGAAACTTAGCAAAATTAAACTCATGAGATATATCTCCCACACCAATCATAACAACATCCTTTTCGCAATCTATTCTAGCATTAACAGTATTCAAGAAGGGTGTACCAAATATGATGGGACAAAAGTCGTCTTGTGGGGAACCACGAACAAGAAAATCAGCAGGATATTTAACTTTCCCACACAAGACTTCATCATCTCTAACAATCCCAATTGGTGAAATAATATCTCTATTGGCAAGCTTAATTGTAACATCAATTTCTTCTACCTCAGCAGGTGCAATATCATGCATAATTTCTTCATATAAGGAAAAAGGTATTGCACTAGCACTAGCACCCATATCACATAAGCCATGATAACAATGATCTCCTATTTTAACAGAAATAACAGGCATGCCTACAACAGGTCTATGTTTCTTAGCATCAGGTCTAGCAATTCTAGCAGCTTCATCACGGAAGTAAATAACATGCCCATCAACATTATCAGCCAAGAGATCTTTAACCATAGCAATACTAGGTTCAACTTTAATTTGCTCAGGAGGTGAATATGTTCTAGTATTAGTCTTACGAACCACAGTTGAAGCTTTAGCATGATCCTTTATCCTAACAGGGAAAGGTGGTTTCTCAATATAAGTAGTAGGAACAATAGGATCATCATATGTGATAGTCTTTTCTTCAACTGTAACAGGTGCAACTACGTTCACTTCAATGGGAGGATTATATTTAAACCACTTCTCCTTAGGGAGATCAACATGAGTAGCAAAAGATTCACAGAAAGAAGCTACTATCTCAGAGTCAAGTCCATATTTAGTGCTAAATTCACGAAAAGCATCGGTATCCATAAAAGATTTAACACAATCAAACTTAGGTGTCATACCTGACTCCTTACCATCATCGGAATCCCAATCTTCAGAGTTGTGTTTAATTCTTTCCAATAAATCCCATTTGAATTCAATAATCTTCATCATAAAAGACCCATCACAAGAAGTATCAAGCATGATGCGATTGTTGAGAGAAAGCCGAGCATAAAAGTTTTGAATAATCATTTCTCTTGAGAGCTCATGATTGGGGCATGAATATAACATTGACTTAAGCCTCCCCCAAGATTGAGCGATGCTTTCTCCTCCGCAAGGCCATAAATTATATATATAATTGCGATCACGATGAACAAGATGCATAGGATAAAACTTCTGGTGAAATTCCAATTTCAATCGTTTATAGTCCCAAGATCCCATATCATCACATAGCCTATACCATGTCAATGCGTCTCCCTTCAAAGATAAAGGGAAAACCTTATTCTACATAACATCATCGGGCATACTTGCAAGCTTAAATAATCCACAAACTTCATCCACATAGATAAGGTGTAAATCGGGATGCAATGTTCCATCTCCTGCAAAGGGATTAGCTAGCAGTTTCTCTACCATACCCGAAGGAATTTCAAAGTAAACATTTTCAGTAGGTTCAAAAGGTTGAGGAGCAACTCTTTGCTCTACTGGTCGGGGTGACGATACCCCGAACAAGCCCCTCGAAGGATTAGTTTGCATAGTAACAAGTAACAGTAAATTTCAGCACACTATATAAATGTTTCCTTACCAAGTTCCACTCACCAAAGGCGCTTCACTCCCCAGCAACGGCGCCAAAAAAGAGTCTTGATGACCCACAAGTGTAGGGGATCTATCGTATTCTTTTCGATAAGTAAGAGTGTCGAACCCAACGAGGAGCAGAAGGGAATGACAAGCGGTTTTCAGTAAGGTATTCTCTGCAAGCACTGAAATTGTAGGTAACAAATAGTTTTGTGGATAATTTGTAACGGGTCACAAGCAATAAAAGTAAATAAGGTGCAGAAAGATGGCCCAATCCTTTTTATAGCAAAGGACAAGCTTGAACAAGTTCTTATAATGAGAAAGTGCTCCCGAGGACACATGGGAATTATCGTCAAGCTAGTTTTCATCACGCTCATATGATTCGCGTTCATTACTTTGATAATTTGATATGTGGGTGGACCGGTTCTTGGGTACTGCCCTTTCTTGGACAAGCATACCACTTATGATTAACCCCTATTGCAAGCATCCGCAACAACAAAAGAAGTATTAAGGTAAACCTAACCACGGTATGAGACATATGGATCCAAATCAGCCCCTTACGAAGCAACTTATAAACTAGGGTTTAAGCTTTTGTCACTCTAGCAACCCATCATCTACCTATTACTTCCCAATGCCTTCCTCTAGGCCCAAATAATGGTGAAATGTCATGTAGTCGACGTTCACATAAGACCACTAGAGGAGAGACAACATACATCTCATCAAAATATCGAACGAATACCAAATTCACATGACTACTACTAGCAAGACTTCACCCATGTCCTCAGGAACAAACGTAAATACTCACAAAGCATATTCATGTTCATAATGAGAGGGGTATTAATATGCATTAAGGATCTGAACATATGATCTTCCACCAAATAAACCAACTAGCATCAACTACAAGGAGTAATCAACACTGCTAGCAGCCCACAGGTACCAATCTGAGGTTTTGGTACAAAGATTTGATACAAGAGTTGAACTAGGGTTTGAGAGGAGATGGTGCTGGTGAAGATGTTGATGGAGATTGACCCCCTCTCGATGAGAGGATCGTTGGTGATGACGACGGTGATGATTTCCCCCTCCCGGAGGGATGTTTCCCTGGCAGAACAGCTCCGCCGGAGCCCTAGATTGGCTCCACCAAGGTTCCGCCTCGTGGCGGCAGAGTTTCGTCCCGAAAGCTTGCTTATGATTTTTTCAGGGTAAAAGACTTCATATAGCAGAAGATGGGCACCGAAGGGCTGCCAGGTGGCCCACGAGGCAGGGGGCGCGCCCAGGGGGGTAGGGCACGCCCCCCACCCTCGTGGACAGTGGGTGGCCCCCCTCAGGTATTTCTTCTGCTGAATATTTATCATTAGTTACAAAAATGACTTTCATGGAGTTTCAGGACTTTTGGAGCTATGCAGAATAGGTCTCCAATATTTGCTCCTTTTCCAGCCCAGGATCCCAGATGTCGGCATTCTCCCTCTTCATGTAAACCTTGTAAAATAAGAGAGAATAGCCATAAGTATTGTGACATAACGTGTAATAACAGCCCATAATGCAATAAATATCGATATAAAAGCATGATGCAAAATGGATGTATCACATACCGAGCAGGATTTTATTGGCCTCGAGCAAATAAGATGGCGAGATATAGTCGACAAGTGCGCAGGTTGCCAGTTTTACTCCAACATGTCTCACAAGCCCGCATCTGCCCTGAAGACTATTCCACTCGTTTGGTCATTTGCAGTCTGGGGATTGGATATGGTTGGGCCCTTCAAAACTGGCGCGAGTGGCTTCACCCATTTTCTCGTAGCAGTCGACAAGTTTACCAAGTGGATCGAAGCCAAGCCCATCAAAACCTTGGAGCAGGCACTGCCGTCAATTTCATCAGAGAGTTGATATTCAGATATGGAGTTCCTCACAGTATCATCACAGATAACGGCTCCAACTTTGATTCTGTTGAGTTCAAGGCGTTCTGCATCTCAAGGCACTCGGGTCAACTACGCGTCTGTCGTGCACCCGCAGTCGACTGGACAGGCTGAAAGGGTGAATGGTTTGATCCTTCACGGGTTAAAGCCTCGTCTGATGCGTGATCTTAAACATGCTGCTGGAGCTTGGGTGACCGAATTGACATCAGTCCTATGGGGGCTGAGAACAACACCCAACCATTTGACTGATCGGACCCCTTTCTTCCTGTTGTATGGCATTGAGGCTATGCTTCCGAGTGACTTGCTACACAATGCTCCCAGAGTTGAACTGTTCTCTGAAGCCGAAGCAGAGCAAGCACGCGAAGACGCAGTCGATCTCTTGGAGGAGGAACGCGAGATGGATTTGGTTTGGTCGACCATTTATCAGCAGGATCTGCGTCGATTCCACGCCCACAATGTCAGAGGTTGAGCGTTTCAAGAAGGAGACCTTGTGCTCCGAGTGGTTCAGAAACGACCTCACAAGCTCGCTCCGGCCTGGGAAGGTCCCTTCATCATCACCAAGGTGCTTCACAATGGGTCCTATCACATCTACAACATATCAAGAAAATGGACGAGCCACGTGCATGGAACGCAGAGCTGCTTCGTCCTTTCTATACCTAAAATCACTCGACCCGACGAGTTGTAATAAAAGCACTTCAGTTTGTTTTCCAAAGACAAGATTTTTACAGTATCTTAATGATTGGGTTTCTCATAATCACTTATGTCCAAATCCCCCAGTGGGTGGCTTAGCTGCGAACCCGATTCGCCTAAGTTAAAAAAACACTCCGAGTGGAGAGCAGTCCTCCCACTCGGGGGCTTAGCTACGACCCCGTAATCGCCTAAGTTAAAAACACTCCGAGTGGAGAGCAGTCCTCCCACTCGGGGGCTTAGCTGCGACCCCATAATCGCCTAAGTTAAAAACACTCCGAGTGGAGAGCAGTCCTTCCACTCGGGGGCTTAGCTGCGACCCCATAATTGCCTAAGTTAAAAACACTCGAGTGGAGAGCAGTCCTCCCACTCGGGGGCTTAGATGCGACCCCATAATCACCTAAGTTAAAAACACTCCAAGTGGAGAGCAGTCCTCCCACTCGGGGGCTTAGCCGTGACCCCGTAATCGCCTAAGTTAAAAACACTCCGAGTGGAGAGCAGTCCTCCCACTCAGAGGCTTAGCTGCGACCCCGTAATTGCCTAAGTTAAAAACACTCCGAGTGGAGAGAAGTCCTCACACTCGGGGGCATAGCTGCGACCCCGTAATCACCTAAGTTAAAAACACTCCGAGTGGAGAGCAGTCCTCCCACTCGGGGGCTTAGCTGCGACCCCGTAATCGCCTAAGTTAAAAACACTCCGAGTGGAGAGCAGTCCTCCCACTCGGGGGCTTAGCTGCGACCCCGTAATCGCCTAAGTTCAAAACACTCCGAGTGGAGAGCAGTCCTCCCACTCGGGAGCTTAGCCACGACCCCGTAATCGCCTAAGTTAAAAACATTCCGAGTGGAGAACAATCCTCCCACTCGGGGGCTTAGCTGCGACCCCGTAATTGCCTAAGTCACAAATATCCTCTGAGCTCCACCACAAATACAACGTACGCTCCATCCCTATCTGCAAGGATGACGAGGTGTCGATCGAACACCACCTCTGAGCTACGCCACAAGTACAATGTTCCATCCCTATCTGTAAGGACGACGAGGTGTGGACTGAACACCACCTCTGAGCTACGCCACAAATACGGCGTATGCTCCACCCCTATCCGCAAGGACGACGAGGTGTCGACTAAACACCACCTATGAGCTATGCCACAAGTACAATGTTCCGTCCCTATCCGTTAGGACGACGAGGTGTCGACTAAACACCGCCTCTGAGCTACGCCACAAATACGGCGTACGCTCCATCCCTATCCGCAAGGACGACGATGTGTCGACTGAACACCACGTCTGAGCTCCGTCACAAGTACAATGTACTTTCATTCGTTAAAGGGTGAGAAGATCAAGTCCACTCGGAACCGAAAGACAATCAGAAAAAGTTTAAAAACAGAGCAAAAGCCATGATATTCAAAGAAATTCAAGTTCAGATAAACCCTGCAAAAGTTCAGAACCGTAGCGGGCAGAAGTACTCAGGCATCAAGCCTGAAAGAGTTTAACAATTACATAATCACTCGGCATTCCGAGGCAAATAAGGGTGGGGCATAATGTTTTTGGTCACTCATCAGGAGAAGGGCTTGCTAGATCACAGAAACTGTCAAGATCAATGTTGTCTGCGATGCGAGTGGTAGCTTCAAGGAAAGTGTCCATAAAGGACTAGAAAGTGTGCTTCTTGGTGTTCACAACCTTGAGGTCTGCCAGCTTGTCTTCTCTGACGTCCTTGAAGTGCACTTGGACCAATGACAGGGCCACGTCAGTGCCGCAACGAGCGGACGATTTCTTCCATTCTTGCACTCGGCCAGGGATCTGATTCAGTCGAGCCACCAAAGACTCGAGATCTTGTGAAAGTTCCGCCTGAGTCCAGAGTTCAACATCAACCCGAGTCATCGCCGCCTTCAGTCGGGCAAGATAAGCAACAGCGTTGTCCATGCGTGGTTCCAACCGTAGCAAGTTCGTCGCAACATCATCTTTAACAGGACAATTGATGGGGTCGAGACCCGTCTCGACCCGCCCAGTCTCAGCCTCAAAGTCCTGACAAAGTTCTGCACAGTCGAAAAAAATGGTGAGTTGACAGTATGACAAGACGTATCAATCGACAGCAACAAATCAGTCGAACAATAATACCTTCAAGCTTCAGGACCAGTTTTGCAGCAAGCTGTCCCAGATAAGACTCTAGCTCGCCCTTCTTGGCCTTGAGGTTCACAACTTCATCAGTCAAGTTGTCCTTGTCTTTCTTCGGTTGCTCGACCTCCCGATTGGCCTCAAAGACAGCGGTCTTCAGCTTACAGTTCTCCTCTTCCAACTTGCTGACTGAAGCCAGCTTCTTGTCAGCAAGCACTGTTTTCTCTCGCGCCTCCTTCTGGGTAGTAGCAAGATCCTAATCCTTCTTCTCCAGAGCCTGCTTCATTTTCTCTAAAGAAATAACATTCTTCAGATAAGCTTCAAGTTGACGGTTTTCACTATGCACATCTGTTCGAGTGAAGTCACTCGGTTCAAAGAGACTGAAAAAAAACACGGAGAAGTGCAAGTCACTAGATGGACAGTTGACGATTGGTTACCTCCCAAGATAACTGCTTCATCCTTGCAGTCTTGAGGTTCTTCTTCGCCAGTTCAAGATCAAGATTGAGGCTGATTTGCTTCTTATTCAGTTCAGAAAGTTGAGCCCCAAGATCACAAGACCTTTGCAGTCAGCGAATGAGATATATCAGTCGACAGAAGCAAAATACAATCATAGTGAAAGTCACTCTAAGACTACTGCCAAATCAAAACATTCAACAGTAGTATCGGGGACTACACCCAGTGGGTGCACTTAGCGTGCCCCCACTGGTTTGGTTCAACACTCAGCATGGTCCGTCCAGCGTGAGTTTAAAAAAAAGAGGAGATTCTCAGACCCAGACGTTTGCGGTGATCGGCCCGTGGTCTCGGGGACTACACCCAGTGGGTGCACTCTGCATGCCCCCACTGGTTCGGACAAACACTCGACTCAACCTAAGTCGACTGAAGTGGAAGACCTATTCAACTCTAAGATAGGCACACCCAAGTGGGTGATTGGATGTGAAACGGACCCATGATAGTAGATGCACATATGGGCAACGAAGCAACAGCGACAGTTTTCATTATGCAAAAGATCAGTCGGGAATCAACTAACCTTAATGTTACTTTGCAGAGTGGTGCTGGCATTATAAGTCACTTGACTGGCCTCGTGCACCACCTTCATCTGCTCCATCACAAGATTCACCTAGAGAAGAGCCTCCCTGGCGGGACTTGGCGAGTCGTCTGGAGTTTGGTACGCAGCAAAGACAGATGGTGTCAAGACAGTCAAAGCAGCCACTGGGTCGGACGCATGGAGTTGTACTGGAGCAGCAGGGGTCTGAGCAGTCGACCCCGATGGACAATCAGTCAACAGCGGGTTAGCGAAAGTGACGCTGGTCCAAACCGGATCTCTGCATCGCTCGACCACCGTCTCAAGCACCAGCGTCGACTGAGGGACCTGAACCTCAGGCATTTTCCCACTTGATCCCTTGCCCCTCCTCTTCCTCTCCCTCAGAGGCACTTCTTCTTCATCATAATCTAGAAGCATGACGACGTCTCGTGGAGCTGCAACAAAAAGAAACATCAGAAATTCAACTGGCCGACAACTCAATCGACAAAATAAATTCGAGTCAAGCGGACTTACTAGATCTGGATATGGCCGCGTCATCGACTTCCTCGTCACCTGGGGCCTTGTCAACGTCCATATCAGTCGCGGCAGATGTAGGGCTGGAAAAGTGTACGATCCATTCGGTCAGAATAGAAGAGTCAGTCGATGGAGGAAAACACAGAAATAACACTCACCCAGGGGCAAGAGGAACATCCATCTTAATCATGGGCAAAGTCTTCCGAGCTTTTGGGGGAACGACCTTGGGCTGCTTGGCGACTTTCTCTGTTGGCTCCGGAGTCGAAGTCCGAGTACGCTTCTGAGTTTGGGTGCTCGTGGCTACGGTCTTGCTGCCCCCGCCCACTAGATCATGACGTTCCGAACAAGGTGGTGAGTCGACCATCTCTTCATTGTCCGACTCGTCGCTCTCCTCTTCGTCCTCATCATCTGGAGATTGCCAATCGCCGCTCTCCTCCACGCTATCCTCTCCCTCCTAGTCCTGCTCCAGAACTTGTTCGCCATTGGGCAGCGAGTACATCTCGGTATAAACCTACAAGACATGAAGTTGAGTGAAAGTCAGTCGGATTCAAAGACAGTCAGAAGATGTACGCAAATACAGTCGGTGGCGGAGACCAAACCTTGTATGGCTGGTTGTTGTCGCTGAAGGGGTCGATTCTCCTGGCGCCTCTAGGATTGTCCTTGTTTCCTATGATGCTCCTCAACCACTGGGCCACAGTCTTGGCCGGTACTTCCTCTGGATGAACCCGAGCAGTGTCGTTGACTCCAGAATACATCCACATGGAGTGGTCGAGAGCCTGGAGCGGCTGGATCCGGCGACTGAGAAATGCCTCCAGCAAATCCATGCCAGTGACGCCTTGGTTGATCAACTGGACCACCCTCTCAACCAGCATGTTCGTTTACACCCTCTCCGCAGTGGTCACTTTCAGCGAGGAAGGGGTCTGAACACGATCGAAGGTAAAAGGGGGAAGTCCAGTCGACTGGCCTAGAGCTGCAATGTCCTAGCAGTAGAACCAGGTCGACTGCCAGCCCCTGACCGACTCAGGAAGGGTCATGGAAGGGAAAGAGCTCCTCTTCCTCTTCTGGATACCCAAACCCCCACACATCTGGATAATGTGTGTTTTCTCGGCACTCGTGTTTGCTTTCTTTACCGACTGGGAGCGGATAGTGAAAATGTGCTTGAAAAGACCCCAGTGCGGTCGACAACCCAGAATATTCTCGCACATGGACACGAACGCAGCTAGGCATGTGATGGTGTTGGGAGAAAAGTGATGAAGTTGGGCTCCGAAGAAGTTCAAGAAACTCCAGAAAAAGGATGCGGAGGAAACGAGAAACTACGGTCGACATGGGTGGCGAGCAGAACGCACTCACCCAGTCGCGGCTGCGGCTCCGTCTCCCCCTCCGGCAACCGCGTAGCACCATTGGCGATCAGTCCGGACTCATCCATCTCGTCCAAGTCATCCTACCGGAGCAAGGATCAGATCCAATCGCCCTGGATCCAACCCGGCGGCAGCGCCGACCGCGACGACGACCCCCAATTCTGCTTCTTGCCTTTCGTCGCCCCTGTCCCCTTCTTCGCGTGTTCCAGCGCCGCCGTCTTGTCCTTCACCATGATGGCGGAGCGGCGGCGTCGAGAGCGGAGTAGCCAGATGCGGTGGAGAAGCAGATGAGAAGGGGAGAGAATGGACGCGCACAATGCAGGCGCCTCTGCCCCGTCGCCTTTTAAAGACCCACTTCCGAGTGGCTGACGCGTGGGCCCGGGCAATCCTGTCAAATCCCGCAACAGTCACGCGCTGGGTACGTGGAAAAAGAGGTGGCGCGGGGATCGAGGTGCTCCTGTCTATCCATCCCGCTTACCATGGCATGCTCCGTCCCACGCGCTTCCCGAAATTTCGAATCCCGTGAGATCCGGGATACGCCGTAACCAATCGCGCCAAAGGTTCCATGCCCAAAAACAACACTCGACGGATGATGCTACAAATTCACTAGGCAACTTTTGAATCGATCAAGGTGACTGAAACGAAGCCGAAGTTCTAACATGAGTCTTTCGTCCAACGTAAGTACTTGTGAAGCGCAAGGGTCGAAGCAAGATCAACTTCAACCTTCTTTCCACTCGGACCTCAATCCATTCGGAGGCTAATGATGATGATACAGACCTAGGGTAGGGTCATAGGCCTGACCTATACGCCCTACCCAAGGTCACTACCCTAGAAGCAAAGAAGCTCAAGAGACAATAGGGAGTATCCAATAACGGCGTCGAGTGCGATCCACTCGACCAATCAGCCACTCGGGTACCCCTCCTTCCCGAAGTCACACGACCAGTCAATCACCCAACCATACAAGAAACCACTCGACCTACTGAAGACCAGGAGTCACTAAGAACAGCAATGGGCAAGCATTCACTCTGTAGTCTTTAAGGTCATTTAAGGCGCATTTTAAAATGGCGTTACGATGCGCCCCATATTTATGTACACTGAACCATGTGTAACGGGGGATGGCTGGGGTCCTAGCGAACTCTCTATAAGCCACCCCCTCCTCTGGCACAAGGGTTGTCACGGCAGATGTCCTAGTGTAAGGACTTAGTCGTGAGGCCAACGCATCTGTGTGGTAGCTTGAGAGGGGTTGAGCGGAATCGAGAGATGCAGGGCGGATCAACACGCAAGACAAGGGTTTAGACAGCTTCGGGCCCCGGGAAACATCATCCGGTAATAACCCTACATGCTGTTTGTGGCTAGGTCTCATTATGCTCATGAGAGAGTCGCCGTAAACCGGCTCTCCTCTAGTTGTGTCTAGCCCTAGAGATTGTTTCTTGTTGCTTGTCCTTCTTTAGAGCCCTGCCCTCCTTATATATGTTGAAGGGCGGGTTACATGTGGAGTCCTATTAGGATTAGGACTAGTCTATCCCTAATACAAACCGGATACAAGTCCATGTCTTAACTCCTTGTAAGACAAATATTCCTTAAGCCTTTCCTCTTAAACCGGCCCACCATAGTTGACCCGGCCTTCATGAACCACTAGTCGGGCCACCGGGTCTTGTCTCTCCTCGACCCGCCGGATTACTAATGAACCGTAAACCGCCGGTCGCCAGGTGAACCGCCAAGTGTCGTGGGTTCTTCGTAAACCGCCAAGTCCGGCCGGTTTATACTTCAGTCCGGTTTACGCGCGGGTTATATCTCGACATTAGCCCCAGTTTAATTTGGATTTATCCATGTTAAACTGATCCTGTGAAATAAATGCAAGAACAAACTTGACAGATTATACTCCGGGTTAAGAATTCTTGTAAACCGGCATCTGATCATCCTTAAATCCTTGTCATTTCCTCCTTCTAGAAAATCCGGTTTAATAGGCCAGCTTCATAATCAATTTGCTGACATTGGTTTCTCATAGAAAATATATTGTGAAGAATAATTCCTTTGATTCCGCTCCCAATGCTTAAAAACAATATTGGTCCTTGAAATACTCATCCGATCTTCAGCCGGTTTAAGGACGTAGAACTTGCCGGTTTATCCTTGCCAAGATCACCGGTTTATAAATATTGACAGCACCGGGTCATACTTGTAGTTAACATCCAGGTTGAAAATATACCTCTTATATGCCTATCACTTGTAGCCTCCAAGTCTTAAGAAGGTAGCATAGCAACAGCTTGAGACTTGCTTAAATATCACAATCTTGAAGAAATCCAGGTTGTTCATCTCAATCACTAGTCGAATTGAGTATTCCACATATGTAGCCCCCAAGTGCGGGTTGTCATGCTTGCAGCAACACAGGACTTGTAATTGTCTCGATGCTCATAAAAACTTCAACCAGTGTAGCCCCCAAGGGCGGGTCATTATGCACTAATAAGGTGGACTTGATATATATTTCAATGAAAATAACATCATATGATGTAACCCCATCATGGGACTTGAATCCACGTCCACAAGGTGAAGAGCCACATGCTCTACCAATCGAGCGATGGACCCTTCAATGTAATGAATAAAAGCTTTGTACCTTGAATTGTTTGACAGGAGCAATTGGTAGCCCTCAAGGGCGGCTCATTATAATGTGATGAGTCGGGTCTTCAATAAGATAAACAAAGAATGACTTTGCATTAGCCCCTCAAGTGTCATGGTGCATGCTTGCGGCGACATGAGACTTGCATATTGGATGTAATCTCAACTTAAATAATGTAGCCCCCAAGTGCCGGGTTGTAAGCCTGCAGCAACTCGGGACTATTCCTTCAATTGTAGAATAAAAATTATATCCATTGATAATATGATAGCCATTGCGCCAAAGCGACTTTGAAAACCGTAATCACAATACTGGTTATTGATAACCATAATAGAAATCCAGCCATGTTGGCTATTTGAATAATATACCCAATGATTCATAAGCGCATGATTCCAATGGCGCAATCCAAATATGTACTGGCGACTTATAGTCCAAAGCCGGGCGGTTTAACAAACACCGGATAATTTATCATCATCTTGGCGACACATAGTCGAAAGCCAGGCCGGTTTAATAAACGTCGGTGATTTATAATCATGCTTTATTCAACCTGTTTACGCATATAACAAGTTTAAAGTGTCTGGCGGTTTATCACGGAATGATCACAATGCCCAACATATAACCTGGGTTTATAACCAAGGTTGCACTTAAGAATAATCAAATATGAAATATATCATACCTGTGATATTGAATCACATTGCTGGTTTTACCAACTTTTTGTAGTAAGAGTGATAACCCCAATCTTGAGTAATGATAACTCCTTTCATATTGTGTCGGTTGATGATAAACCGTACCGGGTTGTGATAAACACCGGTTTAACCATATATAATCTTGGCGACTTCGTAGTCGAACCAGACCGGCTGATAGTCTCCGGATCATAATTTGATCATGTATTGACAACTTGTAATTGAAATTCAAGCCGGGTTAATGAACACGGTTTACTCCATAATAAGATGGTAACATAAAATCAAACCGGGCAAATAGTCTCCGGATTAGGATTTGACCGTGTTCCGCCAATTGGTAATTGACAGTTTGAACCGAATTAATAATGTCGGTTTGAAAACACAACAAAAGAAATAATTTAAAAGAGAACAAAATTCAAGCAAAGGCAAATATAAAACCATTGCAAATGAGGCTTTGAGCCGATCAAGAGGCATTACCATGGTCGGACACGACCAAGCCCCCAAAAGGCGTAGCTATGGTTCGAGTCAGCTGTGTCCCCAAATCATGCATTGGCATTACGCCGATCAAGAGGTGTAGCGATGGTTCGGGTTCGACCAAAGCCCCCAAGTGATGCAGTGGCACTAGGCCGATCAAGAGGCGTGACTATGGTTCAGATGTGACCACAAGTCCCCAAGTGATGTTGTGGCTTTTCGCCTACCAAATGGCGTTGCTATGGTTCGGACACGACCAAGGCCCCCAAGTGATACTGTGGCATTGCGCGCCGATCAAGAGGTGTGACTATGGTTCGACATGACCAAGCCCCCAAGTGATCAATAATATGATAAGCCAATAAGGCATGATACCCATGTTTGAACCGCGCATCATGGCAGCAGGTCCTCTTTGGCACCCTTTAACTTTTGCAAGAGATAAATCCTTCTTGAACCGGATTTTGAACCGGATATTGAGAGCTTCAAAGCTTTGTGGGAGACATCTTTCCCTTAAACCGGATTGTAAACCAGAATCTTCATTTTCAGTCGGAAACTTTCTGACGGCCTTTCAATTCGAACTTGCGAGAAGTTAATTTCTTTTTGAACCGGACATTCTTAAACCGGATTTGAGAGCTTCAGAGCTTTCTGGGAGACAGATTTCCCTTGAACCGGATTGTAAACCGGATGTTTGAGAGCTTCAGAGAGACTGACTTCCCTAGAGCCGGATTTTAAACCGTAATCCTTCGATAACCCGGAACTTCTTCATTGAGCCGGGATTTTGTAACTGTCATATACTTTCTAAGCCGGAAATTTTACGACGGTCTTTAAATTTTCATCAATATAATAGTAGCCTCCGGGACCGGGTTATCTTTCCCTCCATCGTTCTGGGGTTCTTAAATTTGCTGAAACTGGCAAGATTTGCTGAGCCATGTCATCGTAGCCCCCGAGTCTCAAAGGTGACTCGAGACGTTGGCTTGAGACTCTCCATATTTGACCATGATATAAACCGGCATAACTTGTATATCATTGGTGTTGATAGCACGATGTGAATCCGCAGAAGGTTGAGGTGACTGCGGCGGGTTATAAATGATCCCGTACGAGCCGTGTCAGCCACTCGGCCAATGGTTCCTTCCAACTGGCAATTTGAAGTTAACCAAACTGTTGTGGCGGCGACTTGTGCGCCTGCCCATTGAACCACCCAGTGCAGACGGTGGTTGATAATATATGATAATTTGCCTCCATTTTATTGAAAGAAAACCGGGCTACCCAAGCTGTGACTTGGCCATACTCAATAAACAGCTCATGCAGAAAGGTGCGGCCCGGTATGTCGATGTAGACCAGGCCGCGAGAGACGGATCGGCACCGGTGTCGTAAACCGGCTCGGACGGGCGAGTTAATCGCGGGCGTGATCCCAGCAAGCGGATGTAAACTGGGCCACAGGGACGGCGAATTGCTCACGTTCATTCACCGGGTGGTATGATACGGACGAAACGCCAGTGCAGAACGTTGCTAGCACGTGCTCCGTGCCCGTAATATAACACCTCATTTGTAATGAACAATTGTCCTGCGTCAAAAATATCACATGCCAAAGTAATTGTTCCTTGACAAAAATAATATGCGCTAATAAAATAGGCCTTTAGATAGATATCACCTCATATGTTAGGTCGGAATTATCCACATGGAGTTGATGATCACCGTGGTGAAGCTGAAATTAATCATGGACAAGTCGGCCAGACGAAAGCGGCGGATGATCCGGACGTGGTGTTGTAAACGGTGCGGACTAGCAAGTTGTCCTCCGTGTTGTAAACCGCGCAGACGCATGAACCGTGGCCAGGCGGACAGCGAAGTCGTCCGTGGTGTTTTAAGGTGGTACGGACGGGCGAGTTGGCCGGCGCGTTGATGTAAACCGGACTGCGGGGGCGGCGGTTTGTGTTCCAATTTATCAGTGTGATATACGCAGATGCCGGTGTAGAACAGCTAGCGCGCGCCGTCCACGGTAGGGCATCACTTTTATAGTGAGCACTTGTCCTGATGTGTTAAGCCGGAATTAATCCGTCGCAGAGTTGATGATCACTGCGGTAAAGTTGAAATCAATGACGGGTGAGTCGGCCACGGGAGCGACGAATCGCGCCGCCGCGGTATTGTAAGCCGGTGCGGAGGGCAAGCCAACCGCAGTACGGTAAGCCGCAGCGGACGGCGAGTCAATCACGGCGTCGTAACCCGTCTGACGGGTGAGTCGACCACGGGCGCGGTCCCAGCGAGTTGATGTAGTCCAAGCTGCATCGGCGATGGCTTGTACACACCCGTGGAACATCGAGTCGGCGCGGATAGCGATGCATGATGATGCTTAATGTGCACTTCATAGACACAACATGGCACCACCTTTATAATGAATCATTGTCATGATTTGTCCGAATCAATGATCTGTATACAGCGGCCGTGGATAATCTCCAATGATTTCAACGGTGATTTTACCCACTCACCCAAGGCCGCAGCAGAAGCTGCGGGTCATAGCGGTGAGAATAGTTCAAGGTGAGACCGTGAATGATGTAGATGCGGCTCATAGCAGACGGCGGCGGCTTGGAACAATGCCGGTCAAGAGTGACTTCGATGCAATATCATAGCGGCCACGGTAAAGGCAGTATCTTAATACGTAGCCGTGGCGGAGCATGGAAACAGCGGCTCAATACGGATCTCCGTGGTCATTTAAACACCGTCACCCGGTGGAAGCGACTTCAAGAGTGACTGCAGAGATGCGCCCGGTGAAATTTGGTGGTGAGGCGACTCAAGCCGAGGAGCGTCGGCGGCTCTACAGAGGCTCACGATGGTTCCAATGAGCGGCAGCATGCAGCCAGCGACTGCATCGCCCGGCGGCGGCTCATGGTGTAGAGGTGATCGCTGAGCAAAGCGGACGCAGAATCCATGGCTAGCGAGAGGAGGCTAAGCGCGGCCGGGCAAATCATCGTGGAGAAAATCCGTCGGCGTGAACCGGCCGATGCAAGGCGATCCGAACGATCGATGGGAGCCGGCGAAGGCATACCTGATTGTAGCGGCGAGGGAGGCCAGCGGGCTCATGGCAGAGGTAGCTCGAATTCAGAAACATAGCAACGGGCGGTTCGGTGCGGCCGCAGGTGAGGTGACCCGACGAGGCGGGCGAGGTAGGATGGAAGCGAGGCGAGCGCCAAGTAGGCCATGGCGGCTCGTAATCGATGGAGCAAGCGGCAAAAACTGCACCTCAGAGTACACGCCGGCAACACAGGAAAGTGGCGGTTCATAGCGATGGCTACCCGCGGTGAAGCGAGGGACGCGACGGTGCAGAATCGAGGCACGCGGTGATGACTCAGATTGAAGCAGCCGTTGTCCCCGACGGTGAAGCAGGTCGGAGGCCGTGGCCGAGCAGCACGGAGAGGCCGCAGGCGTAGGCCGTTGAGTGGAAACCGGAGGAGGCGATTCAATGCCAACCTGAATCCTTCTCCGGGTCATCCTTCGGCATTGACCAAGACTTGTAGTGTTTAAGGCGATAGTTTGCCTCTGATCCGATTTCTTTGGTGTTCACGTGCTAATCCTATGAAGTAGCTTTTCCTTGTAGCGATCGAGTTGACCAAAGAGAACTGATTTGGCTTCGGATGATTTTGTAATAAATCAACCGTCTTGATGTGATCTACGTCTGTGGCGGCAGCAACTCTGCGAGGTGGATCCTTTTATCATAAAAAATTTCTACTCTCAGACTCGGCGACTCAAAAATTATCGTTGTTGGTCTCAGCGGCTTTTAAAAATTGATCCGGATCTCCGATCGTGGCAGTCTGGCACCACACAACCGTAATTTTTCTTTCATCAAATCTCGCATATATCGTTCCGGCTGCTTGTCATGGATACGATGCAGATCCTTCAAATTGATTCTTCATCCAAAAAATGCACACTTCTCGAACCCTAAAAGATCCCTTCAAGAACTCAACACCACTGCGCGCGAGCCCCACGGTGGGCGCCAATGTCGTGGAATTGTCACGGCAGATGTCCTAGTGTAAGGACTTAGTCGTGAGGCCAACGCATCTGTGTGGTAGCTTGAGAGGGGTTGAGCGGAATCGAGAGACGCAGGCGGATCAACACGCAAGACAAGGGTTTAGACAGCTTGGCCCCGGAAACATCATCCGGTAATAACCCTACATGCTGTTTGTGGCTAGGTCTCATTATGCTCATGAGAGAGTCGCCGTAAACCGGCTCTCCTCTAGTTGTGTCTAGCCCTAGAGATTGTTTCTTGTTGCTTGTCCTTCTTTGGGGAGCCCTGCCCCTCCTTATATATGTTGAAGGGGCGGGTTACATGTGGAGTCCTATTAGGATTAGGACTAGTCTATCCCTAATACAAACCGGATACAAGTCCATGTCTTAACTCCTTGTAAGACAAATATTCCTTAAGCCTTTCCTCTTAAACCGGCCCACCGTAGTTGACCCGGCCTTCATGAACCGCTAGTCGGGCCACCGGTCTTGTCTCTCCTCGACCCTTTGCCGGATTACTAATGAACCGTAAACCGCCGGGTCGCCAGTGAGCCGCCAAGTGTCAGCGGGTTCTTCAGGTAAACCGCCAAGTCCGGCCGGTTTATACTTCCGGTCGGTTTACGCCGCGGGTTATATCCCCGACAGGTACCCCTCCTTCCCGAAGTCACACGACCAGTCAATCACCCAACCATACAAGAAACCACTCGACCTACTGAAGACCAGGAGTCACTCAGAACAGCAATGGGCAAGCATTCACTCTGTAGTCTTTAAGGTCATTTAAGGCACTTAAGGCTGGCGTTACCAGTAACGCCCCATATTTATGTACATTGAACCATGTGTAACGGGGGATGGCTGGGGTCCTAGCGAACTCTCTATAAGCCACCCCCTCCTCTGGCACAAGGGTTCACACCCCCTGTAATGCACACACACACTCATATAATCCAGTCAACCGCCTCCGGATATCGAGACGTAGGGCTTTTACCTCCTCCGAGAGGGGCCTGGACTTGTAAACACTTGCGTACAATCTTGCCGTAGCTAGGACCTTGCCTCCTCATTCGTACACCCTATACTTACTGTCAGACTTAGTACCACGACAGCCCACGCACCAGTCAGCCAGGGAAGGTCAAACCCCTGGTCAGCAGGGTCAAACCCGTCGGACTTGGTCCACGGCTCGTCGCCGATGGAGCCCGAGACGACGGAGGGGCTCAGGATTTGCCCACAGTTGACAAAATCGACTGCGATTTGGTCCTACATGTATCTGGGGCTCACGCGCATCTGGTAGGGCAAGCGGAAGGAGCTGGGGTGGAGCGAGCTCGCCGGAGTCGAGCTCGTGGCGGCGGCCGGAGTTTGGACGGGGTTGCGTTTGGTGCTACGGTGCACGGGAGGAGGAGCTGGTGAGTGTGCTCGGCTCTTGGGAGTGTGCTGAGCGCGCTGATGGGCTCGGACGCAAGCGGCAGCAGCTATGGCCGCGGCAACGACATGGCCGGGGCGGAGAGCTCTCGGGCTCAAAGGAAACAGCGACTACGCAGTGAAAATGAGCAAGAGGAGAGAGGGGATAGAAGGAGAAGCTCACGGTGAGTGCAGTGGTGGCCTCGGCGAGCTCGGGGAAGCAACGGAGCGGGCGCACGGTCGCCGGTGATCTCGGTGGACCGAGGATGAAGAAGACGGCGATGGTGACGTTTCAGGGCTTCCGGTGTTGCTTGGCTCGGTGCAGAAGACGAGGGCGTCGAGGCGAAGCTCTTGCGCATGTCGAGGGGACGAGGGGGAGGCGGTGGACACGACAGCGGCGAGCGGCGGCGACGAGCTCCGCTCGGTGGGGCGAGCGGGAGAGCCAGAGGAGGGGATGGGGACGAGGTAGTGAGCGAGGGGGTTCCAGGGGGGTGCCTGGCAACGCCCAGAGTCGTCCAGGGGAGGAGGAGGCAGCGAGGCAGGAGGAGGTGGCCGGCGTGCATCGGGCACGCGCTCGGCGTCCTCCTGGCAGCAGCTTGACGATGGCGGTGGTGTGGGCTGGGCCTGCAACAGTGTTGGGCCAGCTGGGGCGCGAGGTAGGTGCAGGTAAGGGTTTCCTTTTTTGTTTTCTTTTCTATTTCTGACATTTTTTCTGATTAATAAAAACACTAAATCAATTTATTTGCTTCTGATAATTTTTGTAGGGACTAAAAGGATTATTCCGAAGCCCCTCACATTTACCCAGAATTATTGGACATATATAAAATATATAGCATATATATATAATTCCAAATGCCCAAAATAATATTTATGAGCTCCTTAAGATATTGGTTTGAATTTTACCTCTAACCAATATTTTTCACAGAGAAACATGAACATTTTCTTGGACCTATTTGGAAAGATTTTAATGTTAATTATTTCTGAAGTGATTTCTGAGGGTTTCAACTAACCTCAATTCAACTTTCAGAATTTAGACATGATGCACACATGAAGCTAGCCTAATGCATTACCAGAAGCTAGGGATGTGACAACTCACCCCCCACTAAACAAGAATCTCGTCTCGAGATTCAAGGCGTGAGGTAGGAAGATAGAGGGGACACAAGGCTAACACAAGCTTCAAGATCCAGGTTGCACCTCATAGGAATGTTGATTCGATCATCCTCTTGGTCTCGGCGTCTTGCTTTGAGAACTCCACCCAATACGATGTTGACAGAAAGAAACTCTATAGGAATCGATCCCCTCGAAGATTGAGCTACTCAGGATCAACTCATGGAGTGAGACATAGCAATACCTCTCGAGCTGAGATAGAAAACACACATCGGGAAGGACGTAGGAAACAATTTAACGAGGGTTTCAAAATAGCAAGAAGTTATCTGCCATGATTCCGTAACAGGGCACCTTAGGGAAGGTGGCTCATAGATATATTCCCTTAAGTGGCAAAAGGAATTACTTTTGATACACAGATCATTGAAACTCTTCATACCAGCCTGAGGCAATTCACAATTGATCGTTTGAAAGAATTCGAAGAAATGGCATACTCGGACCGGAATCGATGATGTGGACTACCTTGTTGAAAACAACGCAATGGATGAATTTGCTTATCATCTGGAATGGATCGGACCCATGGTAGGACCAATTTTGAAGATGATCCTGATCAGTAATTACTAAGAAGGGTAGTCCATGGTAGGATGGCACAATGGCGGTGCAAGCTGGGAACAAAATGCAAATGCTGGGAATGATTCTAGTCACTGGGGAGAAACTCAACAGTATAGAGTGAGTCCAATATTTGAAAGGCTATAGCATAATCGAAGAAACTGAGAGCAAATCCCAATTAACGTCAACGAAAAACCTAGTGCTAGCTCGTGCTCTCAAGAACTTGAGCACTTTCATATTCATCAAGGTTTGCCAACATATGTGCAAAGATCTTGGTGACACCTCGTACTACCATGATGAATATTGGTGGAGGATGCAGACGCAAAGAAAGATAACACCTTCTCAGATTTCACCTTAGCGAGGCCACGGAGACAAAATCTGGATGATCAACCGAGACACATTTAGCACTCTGCTTCGAATGTTCTCCTTGATGTGCTAGCGTAACCCATGTATAGATATGGTTTGGTATCTAGATCATCAAGTAAAAGGTCGGACTTCGGGAGCACAAAAATCCATAAGGAACAACTACTGGAGTAAATCATACGAAATCCTTATGGGGAGGTGGCCAACTTCCTCAATCAAAATACTACAATAATAGGTATTCCGGCTGGGTGTGTTGGCCACGACATCCACTTTACCGGGTTACAGAGAGACCATTATTATAGCTCTTGGGAAATGTTCCAACCATCATATATGCCTGAGATTCCGATCTGGTTGGGGTCAGGACATTCCAGACTCATCAAGTCTAGGAAGAAACATGAAAGTTTGCAAAACAAATTGACGACATGGCATTGCGAGATTCTCGGGGAGTGAACTACGATAGCAAGCTCCAAAACATGAGCTAGTTCTGCTACACACATGTGAACACGCTGTCCCAGACAAGCATGATCGCATGGTAGTCTTACAACAAAACACTACCGAGTTCTGGTAGGGAACCATCATTAAGGATATCGAAATCTTGTGCAAGAACTAGTATTCACACAACAACTCCTTTCCCTTGAAAAAATCAATCAGTGGCTTGGGGTGCTAGGAATGCATATGGGATGAAGGTAGCTAATCTCACAAACCAATGTATACTTAACACATGCATGAATGGCTGGGGATGATTCCAGAGGAAACAAAATAAACCTTTCTCAAATTCATGGCGGCAACTTGCACCAAGTGCACGTGAATTAGAGGAAGTCACTTCTTACATCCGAACAAATGCTTCATGAATGGGACATGAAGATAATGCTTATAAAAGTTTCCAACACTAGCTGGATGTTCAACACAAATCATGGAGAATATAAAAATGTTGCTGATGGGCTCAACAATAATTCATCCGGGTTTACATATAAGTGGAATTCCACAATCATGTGAACAAGGTGATGGCATTGGTCAGACCCAAAAGATGTAATGGTGTATGCTCGAGGAAACAACCACGAGTAAGACAACATTACGAATATCGTTGGTTCTGATTTGATTTGACGATAGCCCATTCTCAAATCAAAGATTGGATACGATTATAGGTCCATTAACTGATCACAAGGGTCAATCGATGAAAATACCACCTTTCTGCAACACACATACAAGATATCCCTTAAAATGAACTAAGTCAAACAAGCTTTTATCTTCCAACTCTCCAAGTTGTTGTTTAGCTCAACCAACTAGTTCAAGGTACCCAACACAGATTCTTGGAGAATGGGTGGTTTTAGAGGAAAACCAACTCAATCACGAGCTCGACATAACAGTCAGGGGACAATGTGGTGATACTTCCGAGAAGATATTCAGAAAATCACGAACCACCGATATGTTATTGAGCTCGAGAACAATCTTGCTTTCCAGGGCAAGATGATATCATCAAATAAGCAAGGGGATGACACAATCCTAACTCATTGATCGAAGAGTGCACCAGGGAATGGTCTAGGTAGCACAATCTATCTTAGGATGATGATTCTATAACCAACACGCTAAGAATGGAATTATCGTCCTTTAACTACCAAGCAACATAGTTGCTAGGAGTATTGATTCCACGCACCACGATTCACTTGTCGGCATTCCGGTTACAATAACACAGGAACCAAGGAATGAACAATGATGGCAAGGAGTATCACTGCGTCAAGAATTCATAATAGATGGTGCAATACTCATGACATTCCTGACATAAAGGGGGTGATACTCTAGGGTAGAACAGAGCAAAAGCTGGATTGGCATTTTGATCTGTGAAATACAACTGCTTTGACCAAATCCTAGAAATGGATAAGGTACTGGAGTTTGTTTCTCCTAGTCATTCTGAAATAGAATGGCTTGACGGACCAAAACAATAATAGGCATCATTGAACACGAGCGCACGACTACTCCTGACTATCAATTGATAGAAGGGGGTCAGAATAAAACTAAAGAGGGACAACTCAATGGACATATAACTTTCTGAGTTGTGGATGCATAGATTAGTATGTCAAACCAAGTTCTACAAGTTCCTTCTGGATAACCCATGCAGAGAGGTAGGACTGGCAGTGTAACAGCATAGGATCGAGAACTTGTCAAGAGCACTCTGGTTGTGATCTTTCGGTTCAGCGAGGAACTTCTCCCATAAGCAGTTCATGGTACTTGGAGGAATGATATACCATGAACCTCGAGGAATATCACAAAGGTTACTAATATCCTAAAGGAACTAGCAACACTATCAACATGAATTAAGTATGGTGAATCTTGGGCTCAAAAACCCAGGAGTAGAATACCTACTACTAAGTGGCATCATGAGATGCTTTCGAGAAGGATGGCCAGAATCATCACACTGTGAATACGAAACATGGATGGATTACTAGGTGGTTCTATAAGACACCTAGAGTCATAATAATAGCTCCAACATATATACCAAGGCAATGAAGTACCTCAACACACTGGTTAGTGTGGTTAATCTGGCCAGTAAGACATCGGAATCAGGGAGGAAAGATTTGCAAATGCATCAGATTGTTTAGAAACTTGGGATGACTCGGACAGCATAACGGATGTAAATTCTCAAAAGATATGGAACATCCTGCAAAAATGGTGGCATAGCCACTCAACATCACAATATCAAGGTTCTGAGGCCAGCTATGAACACACGGAAGTGGTAGGAACTGAACTGGGACTTGAATCCATCATTCCTATAAGTCTATGGATTAGTAGCATGTGATCCTAATAGAAAGAAGAGAAATTTTAGTTCCTTAACCCCATAGGAAAGATAGGATGACTAGGATCAGAAGGGCATAAGATAAGGAAATAAAAAGAGCCTTACGTTCCTTTCCACAATCAATTCACTAATATAACTAAAGAATTTCTAGACTCAACTTCGACCAGTTTGGCTTGGTAATCCTACGGGCAACCTGGCTCTGATACCAAAGCTGTCAGGACCCCGATCCTAAGTCACACCGATCTAGCATGTAACACATCATATCACTTTGCAGCCTCATGCATGGTATTCCCACGGGTGCCACCTTACCTGGACTGGGACCGTTTGCGCCTTTTGGCTCACGTATAAGATAGTGCCGCTAGCATCCATATGACAAAGAACCCGGGTCGACATGACTAGTCATAAACCCAAGGTGGCGCTAACTTACAGGGACAGGCATACATGACCCAGCAACGAACATGTCGATCAGCAACGTATGAACCCAAGTCATAGCAAGCTACAAGGACTTCAAGGAACAACGTGTGACATTTCCCCGAAGGGACAGACGCAGGAATGAAGGACACATGCCGTCCAGCCCAAGTGTTCCGGAGCAATAGCAAGCTACCATGGCTCAGTGGAAGCACTAGGAGACATTTGCCGGTAAGAGAGGTTACCAAGAATAAACAACTAGGTTGTCGGATCCCACACATACCAAGGATTTCAACAACACACAGACAATATGCTCAATATGTGCAAATACAACATGGCATCACAAAAAAACTTTACGACTCAAAGTATTTATGGCTCCGAGGATCCAAGTATTACAAACATGGGTCTCATGACCCAACATTCAGAGCATACAAACAACGGAAGCATAACATGTCTTAGTACAGACAACTACAAATGAAAAGGGCTGAGAAGCCTGACTATCTACAAGATCATTCCGAGGGTACAAGATCATAGCTGAGGTATCAAGCTAAACGTCGAAGTCCGCGCGGAACTACTAGTGAGACTGAAGTCTCTCTGCAAAAACATAAATTACGCAAATGTGAGTACAAATGTACCCAGCAAGACTTACATCAGAACTAGCTACATATGCATCAATATCAACAAAGGGGGTGGTGGAGTTTAACTGCAGCAAGCCAGCTTTGACTCGGTGGCTATCCTGAACTACGACTTCAAGTAACTCTTTTGAGGTGGTGCACACGAGTCCACATATTCACCATATCAATACACCACTATGGATCCGCTCTCGTCTCCCTACGAGAATGCCATCCATAGCACTCACGCTTATCTTGCGCATTTTAGTGTATGCACTTTCACTTGTCTATGAACTGTATAGGTAACCCAAAGGTCCTTTACCGCGGACGCGGCTATTCAAATAGATGATGTTAACCCTGTAGGGGTGTACTTCTTCACACACGCTCTCGCCACTTACCGCCATGTACACGTCATGTATGTTGGCAACCTTCAAGCGGAAGACTGGCGAGGGTGTCGGCCACGACCTGACTAACCACACAAGTCCCTAGTCCATGTTTATCGCCTATTCAGGTTCCATCCGCAGGGAGTCCGGCCGAGATTTCCACATACGGCCCCAAACAATGTGTGCAGGGTTCCCGAGACACCAAACGGGCATCCTAGTGCACCATGCCACGTGCCTACCGTATCATAGCCCACCCCTCGGGTCAGCACTGCGCTCGGCCTCCAGCATACTACACACATCAGAAACTACTTGCAACTCCCGAACAGAGGACAGGGGTGGTTAATAAGTCGAGAGGGTCAATTAAGGATCCTAATGAGTGGTAGTAGTTGTTCATGGATCACAAACACAGAACTAGGTTCCTGAGGACGGTTTCAATGAGACAACCCACCATGTGCTCCTACATGGCCTCTCACCGCTACCTTTACCAAATCGTGTTCACACACTTAGCTCTCAACAGTAGGACCTGACTCAACTCTAAGCAGTAGCAGGCATGACAAACAAGCATGAATGAGTAGGCACATCAGGGCTCAAACAACTCATACTCATGCTAGTGGCTTTAATCTATTTACTGTGGCAATGATAGGTCATGCAGAGGAAAGGGGTTCAACTACCGCAGCATGTAACAGATGAATCGTGTCAGTGTACTAAAGCAGGGGAACTCCTTTGTACTCCTTTACTTGTGCACGGGCAGTCAGAGCCGCGCCCGCAGCCACACTTAGCAGGGCAAAGGGAGGGGTCAAGGCCGCAGGATGGTCAAAGCAACGCCAAGGCCGAATACACAAGGACCAAGAGGGCATGGCACGCTCACCTAGCAGGACCTTTGCCGAGGCAGCCTTTGTAGCCACGGCAAGAACCTTGTCGGGGCAGCTTGCCCGATGCCAGCGGAGCGCGCCACCCTCGAGCCCAAGGTTTCCGATAACCACATTGGAACCAAGGCTCGGGAGGCACCTCCATGATGGCATGCAGATCTTTGTGAAGACAAGAAGCACATAGAGTTGGATGAGGATTAGAAGATGACGAGCCTCGGCAAAACCCTTGTCAAGGGCATCCACGAGACCTCCGGCAAGATTCTTGCCAGGGACGACCACGGTGCCGCGACAAGGCCCTTGCTGGGGCCCCGGCAAGGCCCTTGCCGAGGACATCCGCGGAGCCACAGCCAGGCCCACACCCCACCAAGGTTCCACCGCCACTCCCATGCAGCTGCCAGCCCACCAGCGAGGCAGGAACCAGCGTGTCGACATGAAGCTTCCTGGCCAACTCAGCGTGTGCCTACGTGGTGGCATGCAAATCTTCGTGAAGGCCCTACCACCGCGCCACCTCAGCAGCTTGCCAGCCTACATGGCACCATGCGCACCGCTGGCCTGGACGCGTGTCGGAGCGAGGTGGGGCGGCGGCGGACGGGACGGGTGCTGGTTTTCGTCCCCGATAAAGTGAGAGGGACACCTAAGGGGCGCATTAAATACGTCTTGTCCCGTAATGGTTAAGCGATAAGCTTAGCCACTGTACACGGATGCCACCTCCTGTGTGCCACTGTGGCGATCCCCTTGACTATAAAAGGAGGCCCGAGGCATCCATGAGAAGGATTCAGACCCTGGGGCAAGTTACACTCATCGTAGCTAGATCAAGAACTCCAAGAACGCTCAAATAGACACAAAAGCAGGACTAGGGTATTACGCATCCTTGCGGCCCAAACCTGGGTAAACGACCCATGTGCTTGTGCTGATTGCTGATCCCGCTCTTTTCACGACCCCGCGCCCCGCAACCGAAGTAGGGATTCCCGTGATCCCATAGGTGTCGTTCCCACCGACATCTTTGGCGCGCTAGGTAGGGGGAGCAGTTGTGAGAATCTGGTTCGGTCGTCAGCCCAGCAGTTCTCTGTTGCCATGGCCTCCAAGGAAGAAGGCGACCAAGCGAGTAGCACTGTCGGTGGATGCAGCAAGCGTTCGCGCGAGGACAAGAAAGCTAAGTCATGCAAAAACTCTGAGTAATTCCTTTTTATATAAGGTTATCCTCCTCGGAGATCTTTCCTTTGTATGAGAAACCTGCACGCAGTGTGGCCCTTCCATTATTGGCGACGCCCTTGGTCTGTTTCGAGTCCGCTCAACAGATCGAGCGGCTGCGTCAAGAACGGCAGGGTGACCTTCCGCTATTGGCAAGATCTCGCGCTGTCTTGAGTCTGCTCGATAGTTCGAGCGGCCGTGCTGAGAACGGCAAGGTGGTTCGCACGGCAGGAAGCACACCCTATCGGCTGCTAAAGGATCCATCCTTCAAAGCGCTGCATTTTGGGTTTACGCGCCGGCAAGCCTGCCCAGTTGGCGTAGGATGGACATACAAGGAGAGGCGTAGGGTGGACATACAAGGAGGGGTTGAAGAGGGAAATAACATGCATCATTTTAAAACACTGTAGAATTACATTACAACAATTGTTTTTGCGGTTCTACTAAGGATAAACATTGTCCTGGTCATGAACCTGCAGCGGCGATAAGAAACGGGGTGCCTAATCTCGGCGCTGGCCCTCTACCCTCTGAATTCCGCCAACGCGACTGATGATGGGATCGATTCGCTCCTCGAGCACCATGAGGTATGCATCCTCCGGCAAGCTATCCAGCGCGGCGTCGAAGTGAAGGTTGGGGTTCCAGTATGCCAGCTTGGTGAGGACCTTGGTCATGGCGCCCCGGCAAAGTATCCGGGCCTCACTGGCCAGGGAGCTCGCCCAGTTGGAGTTGAATCGTTCCAGGGCTCCAAGAATGCCCTCGAAGAACAGGTTCAGCTTGGCGTTGGGGATCACATTCGGCTTTGGGGCGTACCTCACGTCCGGCATCCCCATGTCGGCCAGCTGCTTGGTGATCCTGTTGGCGACATCGGCGAGGCGGCTGATCTAGAGGTTCTCGCCCTTCACGAAATCCTCGTGGTTGGCAGCGTCATTCTTCCGCAGCTGCCTCTCCTTCGCCAGGCTCTTGGTCAGGGTTCCCTCCCGGGTCCTGACCTCCGACAGCATCCCCTCAAGGCCCTCTAGCTTCACCTTCAGGTCCTTGATGGAGTCGTTGGCGCGGCAGAGCTGCTCGGCCTTGTCAAGGACGTCGGCCTGTGTCGCCGTCAAGGCGCAGTTGACCGTGTCCTTCTCCTTCGCCAACTCCTCGGTCCTGGTCTTCAGGCCATCCCGCTCCACCTCCAACTCCATCACCTTGTCGCCGTGGGCCAGGGCTTGTGCATCAAGCGCTTCCTTGTGCTTCTGCTCCAGCTCCCGGGTCTGCGCCGCGGCAAGCTTCTCGACCTCCTCGTCCTTGCCGTAGAGTGTGGCGGCAAGCGCCACCTCACGGGCGATGAGGTCCTCCTCCTGAGAGTCCACCTCGGCCTGGCGCTGGGACCGGGCGGCCTCGGCCTTGGTGGCCTCTTCCCTCGCTGCCTCGTGGGCTTTCTGGATGTCGACCTGCTTCAGAAGAAGCTCCAGCTCATGCTCCGTCAACTAGCCTTGGGCGGCCTTCAGCTCCTCGTGGGCCTGGCGGAACCAGGCCTGCGCCTCGGCGACACGCTCCCCGAGGTCTGCCTCCGCATTGCCCGCCACCGCCTTCCTGGACTTCACCTTGTCTAGGCGGGCGCGATGGAGCGTCTGCAGCTTCCAGAAGCTAGCGGCCATGGCCCGAAGAAGCTGCTCCTCCTGGGTACCACCGCCACCGGCACACGGTTCCTCGACGACGTCGAGCCCGACGGCAGCGAGTGCTTCGTCATCGAACACCTCCCCCTCGGTCGGCGCCCTGGTGCTCGCCGTCCCTGGGAGGTAGACGAACAAGTCGTCGCCCACCTTCAGATACTTGCCTAAGATAGAGGCAGCGGACGAGGAGGGTTGGTTATCAACCACCTCCTCCTCGGCAGCGGCCTTGCCGGCCTCCCCGGCAGCGCCCTCGCCGGTCTCTCCGGCAAGCCCCTTGGCGACATCCTCGGCCGTGGCCTTGGCGGCCTCCTCGGCGGCGATCTTGTCGGCCTCAACCTCGGCTTCTGAGGGAGTCCTGGACTAGGGGGTGTCCGGATAGCCGAACTATCATCATCGGCCGGACTCCAAGACTATGAAGATACAAGATTGAAGACTTCGTCCCGTGTCCGGATGGGACTTTCCTTGGCGTGGAAGGCAAGCTTGGCGATACGGATATGTAGATCTCTACCATTGTAACCGACTCTGTGTAACCCTAGCCCTCTCCGTGTCTATATAAACCGGAGGGTTTTAGTCCATAGGACAGAATAACAATCATATCATAGGCTAGCTTCTAGGGTTTAGCCTCCTTGATCTCGTGGTAGATCCACTCTTGTACTACCCATATCATCAATATCAATCAAGCAGGAGTCGGGTTTTACCTCCATCGAGAGGGCCCGAACCTGGGTAAAAACATCGTGTCCCTTGTCTCCTGTTACCATCCGCCTAGACGCACAGTTCGGGACCCCCTACCCGAGATCCGCCGGTTTTGACACCGACATTGGTGCTTTCATTGAGAGTTCCTCTGTGCCGTCGCATAAAGGCCCGATGGCTCCTTCGATCATCAACAACGACGCGGTCCAGGGTGAGACTTTTCTCCCCGGACAGATCTTCATATTCGGCGGCTTTGCACTGCGGGCCAATTCGCTTGGCCATCTGGAGCAGATTGAAAGCTACGCCCCTGGCCGTCGGGTCAGATTCGGAAATTTGAACTTCACAGCTGACATCCGCAGAGACTTGATCTTCGACGGATTCAAGCCACAGCCGAGCGCGCCGCACTGTCTCGATGGGCATGATTTAGCTCTGCTGCCGGACAGTGCCCTGGAGGCCGCACACGAGTCCGCTCCGACCCTCAATTCGGAGCCGACTGCGCAGATCGAGGATGGGTGGCTAGACACCGCCTCGGGGGCTGCTACATCTACGGCGATGGAGCCAAATACCGACCTTGTCCCTTGTGAAGCTCGTGACTCTGAGGTGCCGGACTCCTCGCCGGACTCCGAACCTCCTGTGCCCCTACCAATCGAATCTTATTGGGCGCCGATCATGGAGTTCACCGCTGCGGACATCTTTCAGCACTCACCTTTTGGCGACATCCTGAATTCGCTAAAGTATCTCTCGTTATCAGGAGAGCCCTGGCCGGATCACGGACAGGATGGTTGGGATGCGGACGACGAAGAAATTCAAAGCCCACCCACCACCCACTTTGTAGCCACTATCGACGATCTAAGCGACATGCTAGACTACGACTCCGAAGACATCGACGGTATGGACGATGATGCCGGAGACGACCAAGAACCAGCGCCTACGGGGCACTGGAAGCCCACCTCGTCATACGACATATACATGGTGGATATCCCAAAGGATGTGAATGGCGAGGGAACAGCGGAGGAAGACCCCTCCAAGAAACAGCCTAAGCGCCGGCGTCAGCGGCGCCGCTCTAAATCCCGCCACAACAAGAATGAAGATTCCGGCACCAGAGACAATAACACCCCTGACAATGCCAAAGACAATCCCCTCCAGCAAGATTCAGCATGGGAGGACGGAGAAGCCAGCCCTCATGAGAGAGCGGCAGACGAAGAGGTAGAGGATGTGTAACGCCCCGGATTCGATGCGCCAGGTGTCTGCCAGTTATTCGCCGTAGTTGCCATGTCATTTGCTTGCGTGTTGCACTTTGCCATGTCATCATCTGCATTTCATATCATGTCATCATGTGCATTTCATTTTGCATACGTGTTCGTCTCATGCATCCGAGCATTTTCCCAGTTGTCCGTTTTCCAATCCGGCACTCCTATGTCCCCCGGCGCCCCCTTTTGCCTCTTTTCGTGTGTGGGTGTTAAACGTTCTCGGAATGGACCGAGGTTTGTCAAGCGGCCTTGGTATAGCACCGGTAGACCGCCTGTCAAGTTTCGGATCATTTGGAGGTCGTTTGATACTCCAACGGTTAACCGGGTAACCGCAAAGGCCTCTTTTGGGTGCAGCCCAACACCCCTTCCAAAGTGGCCCAAAACCCAGCAAACTCCTCTCCATGCTCTCGGCCGTTCGATCATGATCGCGTGGCCGAAAATCGCACCCCATTTGGAGTCTCCTAGCTCCCTCTACCTATAAATAGGTGCTCTCCCCCAAAATTCGCGGATGAATCCCGGTCTAACCCTAGCCATCTTCATCCTCGCGCCGCCGGACACGTCCGCCCGAGCCGGACATGTCCGCCGAACACCTCACCCCGGCGAATCAGATCGCGCCACGTTGCCCCGCCGCCGTCGCCAGCCTATCGGCGCCGCCACCTCACCGCTTCTCTCTCTCTCTCCACGCGTCGGCTGGGCCCATCCGAGCCCGCGACGGCCGAACCGCCGCCGCAGGCCGCTCCGCACCCGCCGCCGCCCGGCTGCGCCGCCGACCGCCTCGCCGTGCCGGCCTCCGACGCCGCCAGGCAGCTGCGCTTGCGCCACTGCCGCCTCACGCCACGGCCCGCACCGCCCAGCCGCCGTCGCGCCGGTGCCCGTCCCCGTCGCCGGAGCCCCGCGCCATCGCCGGAGGCGCCGCCTCCTCTCGCCGCCCCGGCCGCCCCGACCGGCGCCGCCCCGCCGCCGCGCCTCCCGAGCCATCCATCGCTGCCCGCCCGCCTCAAGGCCGGATCCGGCGAGATCCGCCGAGGAGGTCGCCTGAACTTCCTCTCCATCTCCGGCGAAGCTCCGGCCAGATCCGCCGCCGCCTCGTTTTCCGTGCACGAGGTTGACTTTCCCCCCTCTGAAATTTCTCCAAGTCCCCGAGTATTGCAGTATTTTGTTGCCATGTTCATCGCATCGTATCTCTGCCTCCGTTGCTCCGTTTTGCGTGTGTAATATGTCAAATTGTTCGTACAGATGAGTACATCATTTCATTCCGTTGCATCATATTTAGATGTCATCTTGGTTCCTGAATCTTCGTTACAAAAGTGCTATGTGATGTTAATCTGCTGAAACTGGTATAACTTTGTGATTTGTCATTTTCGCCATGATTGATGTGTGCACCCTATGATCTTAGTCCTACATGTGTTATGTAATATGCCATGCCATCTTTACAGGGGTGTATGCCATGTATTTGTTTGACCTCTGTGGTGACTAGCACAAGCATGCAAATTAGGCTTCATGATGTTGCTGATTTCAGCCCCTGTTCTGCTGATATTTTTATGCCATGTAAATTTGATGCTACCGAGAGATCCATGCTTATTTTGAGATACTTCAGTAAGGATGTTTTGAACATATGGTTATTATCTATCCATCCATGCCCTATTTTGAAATTATGGAGTGCCATAGCTTGAGTCAATCAAGCTCTACTTTTGCTATAAAAATTTTCCTGGCAGGTTGTTTACATGTTATTCAATTTTGCCAAGGTTGTTGTAGTTGATCCGTGAATGCTATGATGTTGTTCTTGCCATGTATAGCTTCTATGCCATGTCTTCTTACTGTGAGTTGCCTTGCCATGCCATGTATTGCTCTGTGGCGAGTGGATCAAGCTCACCAACATGCCTACTTATTGTTGTTCCTGCCTTGTATGAATCTGTCATATAACTTGCCATGTTTACATGTGTGCCATCATATTTTCTGTGCCCTTTTGGCTCATGGTCAGTAAGGGACTTCTGTTCTATGCAATGAGTAGATTCATTCCATGCCTTTTTTTGCCATGATAAGTTCCTGTAACATGTTGTTTGATAGCTCTAAACATTGCAACCTGATGTTATTTCTGCAAAGTCGGAAACTGTTATTATTTGCAATCTTGCCATGTCCTTTTGAGCATGTTTTTAGTCATTTATGGAGATATCTAAGTGTTCATGTTTTGTCATGCTTTACCTGTACATCACGTCCATGCCTTTTTTTATCATGTTGAGATGCTGTAGCTTGTTGTTTTGATGCTTGCAATATGCCTAGTTGCTGTTTTGGACAGATTGTTGCTATAACTTGTATAGTGTGTATGTGTTGAACCATTGCTCCGTTTTGAGTGTGCTCTATATGAAACTTGCTTGATTTTGCATGTAGCTTCATATTATCATGTTGCATCCTTGTTTTGAGGTGTTTGCTTGATGTTTGGGTGCATTTTGCATCAATGCCATGTTTAACTTGTTTTGTTCATATCTTCTAGGCCGTAGCTCCGAATCTAATGAACTTTATATGTAACTTGACTAGAATTCCGTGTAGATCATCGTGGTCCATCTTAACTTGCTGTTTAACAACTTTAACATAAGGTTTATTCAGATATGGAACAATTTCAAAATTTGCATTTGAGGACTTACCGGAATTGTTCTATGTTGTTTCCGGCCTCATTTAAACTTGCTTTGATGTGTTGCTCTTGTTTGCATCATCTCTTGCCATGAGTAGCTCCATCTAGATTTGCCATGCATCATTCTTGTTGTGCATCATGCCTTGTTCATGTGTGGTTTGTTTACTATGTTGTGTGCTTCTTCTTGTTAGTTCCCGTTTCGTCGCGATCGTGAGGATTCGTTCGTCTACGCTTGGTTCGGCATCATCCGTTCGTCTTCTTCATGGACTCGTTCTTCTTCCTAGCGGGATTTCAGGCAAGATAACCGCTACCCTGGATCTCACTACTATCATTGCTATGCTAGTTGCTTCGTTCTTTCGCTATCTTGTGTTACCTATCACTTGTCGCTCAAGCCTCCCAAGTTGCCATGAACCTCTAACCGTTGTCACCCTTCCTAGCAAACCGTTGTTTGGCTATGTTACCGCTTTTGCTCAGCCCTCTTATAGCGTTGCTAGTTGCAGGTGAAGTTGAAGATTGCTCCATGGTGGACAGGATTTTGTTGGGATATAACAATATCTCTTATATTATTAATGCATCTATATACTTGGTAAAGGGTGGAAGGCTCGGCCTTATGCCTGGTGTTTTGTTCCACTCTTGCCGCCCTAGTTTCCGTCATATCGGTATTATGTTCCCGGATTTTGCGCCCCTAACGCGGGTCGGGTGATTTATGGGACCCCTTGACAGTTTGCTTTGAATAAGACTCCTCCAAAGAAGGCCCAACATTGGTTTTACCATTTGCCTCACCTATGCCCTTTTCCCCTTGGGTTTCGGAGCCCGAGGGTCATCATTATTTTAGCCCCGGGCCGGTTCTCCTTCGAGTGCTGGTCCAAACCGAGCGATGTCCGGCGCCCCTGGGCAATCAGGGTCTATGCCAACCCGACGTCTTGCTCATCCGGTGTGCCCTGAGAACGAGGTACGTGCGACTCCTATCGGGATTTGTCGGCACATCCGGGCGGCTTCTTTGGTCTTGTTTTACTCTTGTCGAAATGTCTTGTAGCCGGATTTGAGACTGATCGGGTCTTCAGGGAGAAGGAATATCCTTCCGTTGATCGCGAGAGCTTATCATGGGCTAAGTTGGGACACCGCTGCATGGTATAATCTTTAGAGAGCCGTTCCCGCGGTTTTGTGGCAGATGGGAATTTGTTAATATCCGGTTGTAGTAAACTTGAAGCAATCTCTTCTATAATACTCCTACCGTTTGTGTAAACGTGAGTGTCTCTTTTCTGGGTTGATCGAGAGGAGAACACGGTTTACGGGTTATGCCCGACGTAAGTAGGAGTTCGGGATCACTTCTTGATCATTACTAGTTGACGACCGTTCCTTTGTTTCTCTTCTCGCTCTCATTTGCGTTGGTTAGCCACCATATATGCTTAGTCGCTGCTGCAACCTCACCACTTTACCCCTTCCTTTCCCATTAAGCTTTGCTAGTCTTGATACCCATGGTAATGGGATTGCTGAGTCCTCGTGGCTCACAGATTACTACACCACCAGTTGCAGGTATAGGTTGTGTGATGATCATGACGTGAGAGTGATGTTTGCTTGTATTGGAGTTCTTCTTTTGCTTCTTCTTCGATCAGGGGATAGGTTCCAGGTTGGCAGCCTGGGCTAGCAGGGTGGATGTCGTTTGAGTTTTTGTTTATGTTCCATCCGTAGTCGGATGTTGATCTTGTATATGATGTTGATGTATTCTTGTGGCATTCGTGCCTTATGTATGTATCCCTATGCATTATGTAATGTTGATGTAATGATATCCACCTTGCAAAAGCGTCTTCAAGATGCGCTTCTATCCTTGGTGGGACCATCGAGTTCCTTTAGGATAGGGTCGCATCTTGGGCGTGACAAGTTGGTATCAGAGCCTCGACCGACCCTAGGAGCCCCTTGATTGATCGTGTAGTTTGGCCGATGTCGAGTCTAGAAAAACTATTTTCGGAGTCTAGTTATATCGGAGAGTAGGAATTCTTTTTACTCCTCAGCCCCTTCGTTGCTCTGGTGAGGAATCTTGACGTAGGTGTTTTGAATTACTCCTCTTCCCCTTCAAATTTTTCTTTAGGTTCACGTAGTTGGTTTTCCGATCGTTGGTTTTCATCTCTTTTTATCCGGTGCATTTCTCGTCAAGTTGACTCGAGCCTCTTCATCGTTGTCAAGTCCAATCCTCAGTTGTTTTCTTTTCCCGCCCGCCCACCCTTCTTCTTCTTGGAACCGGAGTCCATAATCGAGTATCAATTCTACTCGTGCGAAGTCTTTGCTTTCTTTCCTCAATGATTTCAACCGGTGTTTCCTCTTGAAGTCATTCGTCGTTTCCCCTTACAAATTGCCTTTGTTTTCCCGCCCTCCCACCCTTTTCTTCCCGGAGTCTGAGTCTGTTTCGAGCATCAATTTCATTCATGCGGAACCCTACAGTCTTCCTTCAATCATTTCAACCGGTGAATTCCCGTCTCGGTGGACATTCTTCATCTCTTTTCTTCTCCGGTGGACTCAATTCAAGTTTTTTCGGGTTAATCATATTCTTTTCCTTGGATCAAGTGTTCTCCTTGCTTATTTTCCTCTCGCCATTCTATCATTCCGGAGTTCGGAAGACATCTCAAGAGATTCGTCTATGTTCGAATTAATTCGAGGTTGTCACCTCATTCAAATTTTTCAAGTGTTCCGGGCCATCATCTATCTGTTCAACATCCCTTTCCATCGGTGTTTTCTTTTAGTGGGCCCTAACCCACAGGTCTTTTCCCAGGATCTTACCTGACTCTTCTAATTTCCCCGGAGTTATTCTCAATTCTTTTCAAGTGTGACGTAAGAATGAATTCCATCAGTCACATGCCTTTTCCAAGATCGATTTCAAATTCTTATCATTGTTGGCTCAACCTCTTCGCTTTTTCGTTCCCCGGAGTACCTTAGCAATTTTGGTGGTGTTTCTCGTCGTCTTTCTCAGCTTTGAAGATCGAAGAAGAGTTCCTCTTAAACCTTGTCCGTTCTCCCGAAGTTTCGTGGTTCTAGCTTCATATTACCCTCTCAAATTATTCCGTTTGTCGATATTCTTTCTTACCCATCCGGAGTATAACCGAGTTGATTTCTTTTCCGTTTCACGGAGGACATCATTCGATTATCGTTCTCTAATTATCCCGGTGCTTCGTTCAAGTGTTCTTTAATCAGCTATCTCTTCGTTCTTGTGCATCTAAATCCCCTCTTGCTTATTGGTTCTTCTAATTCTTCCCGGCGATTCTTTCTCTTTTCTTCATTCATTTTCAGTTCTAACGATGGTTCGTTCAAGATTCTTTTTCTTTGATTATCATACTAATTCATTCATTCCTTCCAATCCTACCGGTGATTTATAAAGACTTTCTCAAGTTTTGTGCGATGTTTCCCCTTAATCCTTTTTCAACGAGAATAAGTATTATGCCAAATCCATTTCTTGTCATCAATTTAATTTGATGAAGGATAAGCATACAATAAATCTTATTCTTATTTCCTCAAAGTGATTAATCTTTTTCTTTGGAGTTTGTTCTTGAGGAATAAATTCTACTTCCAAGTGTTTTCATCTTTTCTTTTCCGGAGTTCAATTTCCTCGGCCTTTTCGTCGGAACATCCATCTAAATCACCGCAAGGCTCATCTTATTCTTTCTTCCTTCATCATCCTTTTTGTTACCGGAGTTCTTCACAGTGGTTCTTCATGATTTAATTCATTCTCTCAAGAGTTCATCAAGATTTTGTTGGTGGAGTTCAAGTATCTTTTCTTCTCGCATCTCGAAGTGCAATTAATTCTCCGTATTCTTTTGAAGTGGAGTTTTGCATTTCTTAGTTCTTCTCAGCCTTTCAATCATTTCCGTTTGCGGCCGGTTATCACCTCATCAATTTCGAGATGTTTTCCATAAGTCCACAACAAGCTTATTCTTTCGTGGGTTGATTTTCTCAACAACTCCGTTCAATCTTTTCTTCTAAGATTGCTTTCTGTTCCATTCGTGGCACAAGTTGTCATTTTCTTCTCCGTTCTTTTTATTCAACTATTTTAATTCTTTCCGGAGGTTTTGTGTCATGTCTTAATCAAGTGTCATTCCATCTTCTCAAGTTCAGATTCTATTCCTTCCATGTTTCAGTCGGAGTGCTGCCTAAATCCTTTCAGTCTTATTCGTTTCTTTTCTCATTCTAACCACTCCGGTTAGAACGAGTGCTTTCAGAGTCTATCTTGATTCCGTGAACTTTCGATTCTCGTCATTCTCGTCGTTCATCTCTTCTTCTCGAGTGCTCTCGATTCTTTGCCTCTTCTCTCTTGCATTTCTTGTTTCACCTCATCCCTTTTTCCCTGCCGTCTCGGTCCTAAGATCTCGGGACGAGATCTCTTGTTAGTGGAGGAGTGTTGTAACGCCCCGGATTCGATGCGCCAGGTGTCTGCCAGTTATTCGCCGTAGTTGCCATGTCATTTGTTTGCGTGTTGCACTTTGCCATGTCATCATCTACATTTCATATCATGTCATCATGTGCATTTCATTTTGCATACATGTTCGTCTCATGCATCCCAGCATTTTCCCCGTTGTCCGTTTTCCAATCCGGCACTCCTATGTCCCCCGGCGCCCCCTTTTGCCTCTTTTCGTGTGTGGGTGTTAAACGTTCTCGGAATGGACCGAGGTTTGTCAAGCGGCCTTGGTATAGCACCGGTAGACCGCCTATCAAGTTTCGGATCATTTAGAGGTCGTTTGATACTCCAACGGTTAACCGGGTAACCGCAAAGGCCTCTTTTGGGTGCAGCCCAACACCCCTTCCAAAGTGGCCCAAAACCCAGCAAACTCCTCTCCATGCTCTCGGTCGTTCGATCACGATCGCGTGGCCGAAAACCGCACCCCATTTGGAGTCTCCTAGCTCCCTCTACCTATAAATAGGTGCTCTCCCCCGAAATTCGCGGATGAATCCCGGTCTAACCCTAGCCATCTTCATCCTCGCGCCGCCGGACACGTCCACCCGAGCCGGACATGTCCGCCGGACACCTCACCCCGGCGAATCAGATCGCGCAACGTCGCCCCGCCGCCGTCGCCAGCCTATCGCGCGCCGCCACCTCACCGCTTCTCTCTCTCTCCACCGCGTCGGCCCGCTGGGCCCATCCGAGCCCTTACGGGCTGAACCGCCCGCCGCAGGCCGCTCACGCCCGCCGCCGCTGGCTGCGCCGCTGCTCAACCCGTCGGCTGCCGCCCGCTCGCCGTCTTGAGCCTCCGGCTGCGGCGAGCGCTTCGGCCTCGCCGCGCCGCTCGCCGAAGCGCGCCCCGCGCCGCCCGACCCGCATAACCGCCCGTCGCGCCCGGTGCCGTCCCGTCGCCGGAGCCCAGCGCCATCGCTGAACCGCCGCCTCCTCTCGCCGCCCAGCCACCCAGCCGGCGCCGCCCTCGCCGCGCCTCCCGAGCCCTCCATCGCCGTCCCCGCGCCGCCCCGCGCCGGATCCGGCGAGATCCGGCCGGAGGAGGTCGCCCCGGGACCTTCCTCTCCATCTCCGGCGAAGCTCCGGCCAGATCCGCCGCCGCCTCGTTTTTCGTGCACGAGGTTGACTTTCCCCCCTCTGAAATTTCTCCAAGTCCCCGAGTATTGCAGTATTTTGTTGCCATGTTCATCGCATCGTATATTTGCCTCTGTTGCTCCGTTTTGTGTGTGTAATATGTCAAATTGTTCGTATCGATGAGTACATAATTTCATTCCTGGCATCATATTCATTTGAGGTCATCTTGGTTCCTGAATCTTCGTTACAGAAGTGCTATGTGATGTTAATCTGCTGAAACTGGTATAACTTTGTGATTTGTCATTTTCGCCATGATTGATGTGTGCACCCTATGATCTTGAGTCCTACATGTGTTATGTAATATGCCATGCCATCTTTACAGGGGTGTATGCCATGTATTTTTGTGACCTCTGTGGTGACTAGCACAAGCATGCAAACTAGGCTTCATGATGTTGCTAATTTCAGCCCCTGTTCTGCTGATATTTTTATGCCATGTAAATTTGATGCTACCAAGAGATACATGCTTATTTTGAGATACTTCAGTAAGGATGTTTTGAACATATGGTTATTCTCTATCCATACATGCCCTTTTTTGCAATAATGGAGTGCCATAGCTTGAATCAATCAAGCTCTACTTTTGCTATAAAATGTTTCCTGGCAGGTTGTTTACATGTTATTCAATTTTGCCAAGGTTGTTGTAGTTGATCCGTGAATGCTATGATGTTGTTCTTGCCATGTATAGCTTCTATGACATGTCTTCTTACTGTGAGTTGCATTTCCATGCCATGTATTGCTCTGTGGAGAGTGGATCAAGCTCACCAACATGCCTACTTATTGTTGTTCCTGCCTTGTATGAATCTGTCATATAACTTGCCATGTTTACATGGGTGCCATCATATTTTCTGTGCCCTTTTGGCTCATGGTCAGTAAGGGACTTTTGTTCTATGCAATTAGTAGATTCATGTCATGCCTTTGTTTGCCATGATAAGTTCCTGTAAGATGTTGTTTGATAGCTCTAAATATTGCAACCTGATGTTATTTCTGCAAAGTCTGAAACTGTTATTATTTGCAATCTTGCCATGTCCTTTTGAGCATGTTTTTAGTCATTTCTGGAGATATCTCATTGTTCATGTTTTGTCATGCTTTACCTGTACATCACGTCCATGCCTTTTGTTATCATGTTGAGATGCTGTAGCTTGTTGTTTTGATGCTTGCAATATGCCTAGTTGCTGTTTTGGACAGATTGTTGCTATAACTTGTATAGTGTGTATGTGTTGAACCATTGCTCCGTTTTGAGTGTTTTCTATATGAAACTTGCTTGATTTTGCATGTAGCTTCATATTATCATGTTGCATCCTTGTTTTGAGGTGTTTGCTTGATGTTTGGGTGCATTTTGCATCAATGCCATGTTTAACTTGTTTTGTTCATATCTTCTAGGCCGTAGCTCTGAATCTAATGAACTTTATATGTAACTTGACTAGAATTCCGTGTAGATCATCGTGGTGCATCTTAACTTGCTGTTTAACAACTTTAACATAAGGTTTATTCAGATATGGAACAATTTCAAAATTTGCATATGAGGACTTACCGGAATTGTTCTATGTTGTTTCCGGCCTCATTTAAACTTGCTTTGATGTGTTGCTCTTGTTTGCATCGTCTCTTGCCATGAGTAGATCCATCTAGATTTGTCATGCATCATTCTTGTTGTGCATCATGCCTTGTTCATGTGTGGTTTGTTTACTATGTTGTGTGCTTCTTCTTGTTAGTTCCCGTTTCGTCGCGATCGTGAGGATTCGTTAAATCTCACGCTTGGTTCGGCTTCATCCGCTCGTCTTCTTCATGGACTCGTTCTTCTTCCTAGCGGGATTTCATTCTAGATGACCGCTACCCTGGATCTCACTACTATCATTGCTATGCTAGTTGCTTCGTTCTTTCGCTATGCTGCGTTACCTATCACTTGCTGCTCAAGCCTCCCAAGTTGCCATGAACCTCTAACTCGTTGTCACCCTTCCTAGCAAACCGTTGTTTGGCTATGTTACCGCTTTTGCTCAGCCCCTCTTATAGCGTTGCTAGTTGCGGTGAAGTTGAAGATTGCTCCATGGTGGACAGGATTTTGTTGGGATATCACAATATCTCTTATATTATTAATGCATCTATATACTTGGTAAAGGGTGGAAGGCTCGGCCTTATGCCCGTGTTTTGTTCCACTCTTGCCGCCCTAGTTTCCGTCATATCGGTATTATATTCCCGGATTTTGCGTCCCCTAACGCGGTCGGGTGATTTATGGGACCCCTTGACAGTTCGCTTTGAATAAGACTCCTCCAAAGAAGGCCCAACATTGGTTTTACCATTTGCCTCACCTATGCCCTTTTTCCCTTGGGTTTCCGGAGCCCGAGGGTCATCTTTATTTTAGCCCCCCGGGCCAGTTCTCCTCTGAGTGTTGGTCCAAACCGAGCGATGTCCGGCGCCCCTGGGCAATCAGGGTCTATGCCAACCCGACGTCTTACTCATCCGGTGTGCCCTGAGAACGAGGTACATGCGACTCCTATCGGGATTTGTCGGCACATCCGGGCGGCTTTGCTGGTCTTGTTTTACTACTGTCAAAATGTCTTGTAGCCCGGATTCCGAGACTGATCGGGTCTTCCCGGGGAGAAGGAATATCCTTCGTTGATCGCGAGAGCTTATCATGGGCTAAGTTGGGACACCCCTGCAGGGTATAAACTTTCGAGAGCCGTGCCCGTGGTTATGTGGCAGATGGGAATTTGTTAATATCCGGTTGTAGTAAACTTGAAGTAAAACTCTTCTAAAATACACCAACCATTTGCGTAACCGTGAGTGTCTCTTTTCGGGTTGATCGAGAGGAGAACACGGTTTACGGGTTATGTCGGACGTAAGTAGGAGTTCAGGATCACTTCTTGATCATTACTAGTTGTGACCGTTCCTTTGTTTCTCTTCTCGCTCTCATTTGCGTTGGTTAGCCACCATATATGCTTAGTCGCTGCTGCAACCTCACCATTTTACCCCTCCCTTTCCCATTAAGCTTTGCTAGTCTTGATACCCATGGTAATGGGATTCTTTGAGTCCTCGTGGCTCACAGATTACTACACCACCGATTGCGTGTACAGGTTGTGCGATGATCATGACGTGAGAGCGATGTTTGCTTGTATTGGAGTTCTTCTTTTGCTTCTTCTTCGATCAGGGGATAGGTTCCAGGTCGGCAGCCTGGGCTAGCAGGGTGGATGTCGTTTGAGTTTTTGTTTATGTTTCATCCGTAGTCGGATGTTGATCTTGTATATGATGTTGATGTATTCTTGTGGCATTCGTGCCTTATGTATGTATCCCTATGCATTATGTAATGTTGATGTAATGATATCCACCTTGCAAAAGCGTCTTCAAGATGCGCTTCTATCCTTGGTGGGACCATCGAGTTCCTTTAGGATAGGGTCGCATCTTGGGCGTGACAGGATGATAATTACATGCCTCCCTCTGGAGACGAGGCAAGCCTCGACGACGACGAATTCGTCGTGCCAGAGGATCCCGTCGAACAAGAGCGTTTTAAACGTAGGCTTATGGCAAGGCAAACAGCCTCAAGAAAAAGCAGCAACAGCTTAGAGCTGATCAAGATCTGCTAGCCGACAGATGGACTGAAGTCCTTGCGGCCGAAGAGCATGAACTCGAACGCCCCTCCAAAAGCTACCCCAAACGCAAGCTGCTCCCCCGATTAGAGGAGGAGGCATATAATCCTGCATCACCAGTGCACAATACGGCTGACCGACCACCTCGTGGCCGTGACAGAAAGGCCTCTAGGCCGTCCACTAGAACCGTACCCCGGCATCGCTCGAAAAGCACAAAGCCACGGGGGAATGCGCCGGACTTGCAAGACATAATGGAGGATAAGGCAAGACAATCAAGATCGATCTACGGATCGCATGGGCGCCCCACGATGCGCGACGATGACCGTCGCGCCGGATACAGCAACTCCGGCCGGGCCGAACACAGTAGACAAAGCTCGCTTGAGCTACGTCGTGATATAGCCCAATATAGAGGCGCCAAGACACCCACTATGCTTCACGGATGAAGTAATGGATCATCAAATCCCGAAGGGTTCAAACCCGTGAACATTGAATCCTACGATGGCTGTGCAGACCCAGCGGTTTGGATCGAAGACTATCTCCTTCATATCCACATGGCCCGCGGTGACGATCTTCACGCCATCAAATATCTCCTACTCAAGCTTAAAGGACCAGCTCGGCATTGGCTTAACAGCTTGCCAGCAGAATCAATTGGGTGTTGGGAGGACCTGGAAGCCGCATTCCTTGACAACTTCCAGGGCACATATGTGCGACCACCAGACGCCGATGACCTAAGCCACATAATTCAGCAGCCAGACGAATCGGCCAGACAATTCTGGACACGGTTCTTAACAAAGAAAAATCAAATCGTCGACTGTCCGGATGCGAAGGCCCTCGCAGCCTTCAAACATAACATCTGCGACGAGTGGCTTGCCCGGCACCTAGGACAGGAAAAGCCGAAATCCATGGCAGCCCTCACATCACTCATGACCCGCTTCTGCGCGGGAGAGGACAGCTGGCTAGCTCGCAGTAACAACCTCAGCAAAAATTCTGGCAGTCCGGATACCAAGGACCGCAATGGCAGGTCGCGTCGCAACAAGAACAAGCGCCGCATTAACGGTGATAACACTGAGGATACGTCAGTCAACGCCGGATTCAGAGGCTCCAAACCCGGTCAGCAGAAAAATCCATTCAAAAGAACTACTCCGGGTCCGTCCAATTTGGACCGAATACTCGACCGCTCTTGCCAGATACACGGCACCCCCGAAAAGCCAGCTAATCACACCAACAGGGATTGTTGGGTATTCAAACAGGCAGGCAAGTTAATTGCCGAAAATAATGACCAGGGACTGCATAGCGATGACGAGGAAGAGACCCGGCCGCCGAACAATAGAGGATAGAAGGGTTTCCCCCCACAAGTGCGGACGGTGAACATGATATACGCAACCCACATACCCAAAAGGAGCGGGCGTGCACTCGAGGGACATATCTGGCGATGGAGCGCCGCCCCAAAGTTCAACCCATGGTCCTCTTGCCCGATCACTTTTGATCGAAGGGACCACCCCACCAGCATCCGCCATGGCGGGTTCGCCGCATTGGTCCTAGACCCAATCGTCGATGGGTTTCACCTCACTAGAGTCCTGATGGACGGCGGCAGCAGCCTAAATCTGCTTTATCAGGATACAGTGCGCAAGATGGGCATAGACCCCTCAAGGATTAAACCCACAAAGACGACCTTCAAAGGCGTCATACCAGGTGTAGAGGCCAATTGTACAGCCTCAGTCACACTTGAAGTGGTCTTCGGATCCCCGGATAACTTCCGAAGCGAGGAGTTAATCTTCGACATAGTTCCGTTCCGCAGCGGCTATCATGCTCTGCTCAGACAGACCGCGTTCGCAAAGTTCAACGCGGTGCCGCACTATGCATACCTCAAGCTCAAGATGCCAGGCCCTCGAGGAGTCATCACGGTCAACGGAAACACTGAACGCTCTCTCCGAACGGAGGAACATACAGCGGCTCTCGCGGCAGAAGTACAGTGCAGCCTCTTAAGGCAATTCTCGAGTCCGGCCGTTAAGCGACCGGACACGGCTAAACGCGCCCGGAGTAACCTACAACAAGACCACCTGGCACGTTCCGAGCACGCGTAGCAATGCGGCCCCAACCCCAGCCCTTGCAAAATTGCAAGACTGGTCCTTCGCGTACATCATTACGCTCTGGAGATACCATGGGCATAGGGGGAGGGGCGCGACCACGACAGGCCCAGAATGTGGCTTAACCACACCAGGGGCTCCCAAGTGTGTCATCTTTTTTTCCTTTTTCTTTTTTCTTACACACAGGACTCCGTTCACCAAAGGCCCTGTCCGGCAGTAGACCTGTCGAACTCACGATGCAACAGCCAGGGAAGGAGAAAGGCTACAACGAGTATCCAGGTGGTCTCCATTACGAGCATTAAATCTATTTTATAGACCATTCCGTAGCCTACCCCTGGAGGGGGACATGCTTAATAGTCCCATCCCTTGCTTACTGCACTGTTTGTATCGTTCTGCATTCATGGTGGTATTTCTTGAATAAACAATGCATCGCTTTTTTGCTTATAATTGCATTCCTTTCTTATACATATGTTCATTTATGACATGTTGCATCCGTACACTCTGGTACGGCTAAATACACCAGGTGCTTAAGTCCCCCACATTATGGTGTGATAAGTCCGAACACTTTCACAAGTGCGGCACCCCGAACTTATAGCATTATATGCATCGGCTCTGAATCATGTCTTGGGTCAATAGTTGGGTTTGCCCGGCTCCCATGTTTTGGTACCTTACGTTCCGTTGTATCGGCTAAGGTAGCACTGGGAGAACCACTGCGATTGCGCCCCAGTTGAGCTGGGCGAGCGCCTCAGTGGAGAAAGCTAAAACTGACCGTCATGATGAGGCGAGAGCCGGTCGCTGTTCGAGAGGTTTTTGCGAGTCCCTAAAGACTTATGCCGCTTAGAGCGAGGAACTGGCTTTGTCCGGCCCAGGCGTGGATAGCGCCCCGAATTCGGCCTTCCGAACACTAGGGGCTTCGCCGAAATTTAAAATTATAGAATTCTATGGCTAAGTGAGAGTGTTCAAGCATTATAAATCAGGTTGCCTTGTTCGTTGTGTTGAGCGCCTCCCTAGATGGACCCAAAAATGGGAACAAGAGCGCTCAAGTTTATCCCGAACACCCCAGCACTCGTAGCATGGGGGCTGAAGCCGACGACTTGCCATCTCTCAGATTTGATAAACGGCCGCACGTAAGGTAATATTTTAAATTAACAAGCGTTGCTTAGCGCATCTGAACAAAGTTTTCAAGCGGGATAACAAAATGCGAGTCTACTCAAATATTACATCTTTGGAGCACTCACACGCAATAATGCGGGCACCCTTCAGGACACCCTTGTAATACATCTCGGGTGTGCGGTACTCCTTGCCCGGCGGTGGCGCGTCCGTCACAAGCTTCTCAGCATCCATCTTGCCCCAGTGCACCTTAGCACGGGCAAGGGCCCGACGGGCACCTTCAATGCAGGCCGAGTGCTTGATGACTTCAACCCATGGACAAGCATCCACCAGCCGCCGCACCAGGCCGAAGTAGCTCCCATGCATGGCCTCCTTGGGCCACAGCCGAACTATGAGGCCCTTCATGGCCTGTTCGGCCACCTTGTGGAGCTCGACCAGCTGCTTCAGCTGGTCGCTAAGGGGCACCCGATGTCCGGCCTCAAAGACATCGAGACCGAGAAGACCTTCTCCGTCGAACTCCCCTCCTCGGCCCTATAGAAAGTGGCAGCATCGGACACGCTGCAGGGCAGATCTGCGAACGTTCCTGGAGAGCTCCGAATTCGAGTAAGTAACAGGTAATTCACTTTAACATGCTTGCTTTGCATGAAGAATGCCTTACCCGCCGCTATTTTCTTCAAATCCTCGATCTCCTGGAGGGCCTTGTGGGCATCGGCTTTAGCGGCTTTGGCACTCTCAAGAGCCGACGCAAGCTCGGACTCTCGAGTCTTCGAGTCATGCTCCAAACTCTCGTGCTTTTCCACGAGAGCCTGGAGCTCTTGTTGTACCTCCGCCACCCGCGCCTCCTGCTTCTCTCGCTCGGCTCGTTCCGCGGCCGCATTGCATTCGGCCGCGGACACCGCCTCCTTCAGGGTTGCCACCTCATTCGTAGCCCCTGGAGTACCCACGTTATCCTTGTTATTTCTCTTGCAACCAAATCCTTTCTCAGAAGGTACAACTTTAATACGGTGTTACTCACCTTCCTTGTCCTCGAGCTGCTTCTTGGCACGGCCGAGCTCGCTCTCGGACCGCTCGAGGCTCAGCTTCAAAGCATTGACCTCCGCAGTCAAGATGGGCAGAGGTCAAGAATAAGCCTGCAATCCCATATCGACATATTTTTTAAGACTCCTGCGTATATCTTTTTAGATCCTCAGTCCGGCTTTTCTTTCCGAACACCGAACCGAGCATCAGGGGCTACTGTCTATGCGGTATTATATTACATATCTTAAAATTCTTACCTCAAAGCCTGTTAGAAGGCTGCTGCAGGCCTCGGTCAGCCTGCTCTTGGCGAGCTGAACCTTCTGAATCACCGCACTCATGACAGTGCGGTGTTCTTCTTCGATGGTTGGACGGAGGCCCGCTCCAGCAAGTTATCCGGCGCCTCCGGTTGGACGGAGGCCGCCGGTGTCACAGTCTTGCCCTTCTTACGAAGGGGCCGCCCGCCGGACTCCGGAACCACTGCAGGTTCCGGTGCGGAGTCCAGTCCAAAGTCCGGGAGGTTGCCTGCGGCACCTCCGGGCCTCCTCCTCTGGTGGGTCCTTCCCGAGATCCCACCTCGGCCACAAGATCACGGGGTGGAGGTGGTCGGAAGGGAATCCATATCCGACGTGCCCAAGGACCCGCTCGATGAAGCGGGAAGATCGTCCTTGGGCGGACTACATGGTTGTATGCGGCATTAGAAAGACACCATGTGACAAAAAGAAAAATTATAAATCATCTAGGAGTCTGGATACTTACGATCTCGCCAGGGGCTTGGCCCTTGAGGTCCACTCCTCGTCGCCGTCGCCGGCGTTGGCGGAACAGTCCGGGGGAAGGGTCCTTCCCTTCTTGGACCCTTCGACCTCCCTCGTTGGGGAGGCCTTCCTCTTCTTTTCTCCCCCCGCTGGGGGAGAGGCCTCTTTCTCCTCCTCCTCGTCCTCGTGGGAGGAGTCTGCCTCGGATTCATCGGACGATGAGTCCGATACCACCTGACGCAGGGAACTCCTTCGGGTTCCCGTGGCCTTCTTCTTGGCCTTCTTCTCCGGCACTACATAAAGTGTCGGGACCAGCAGCCCTGTCAAACGGGCATCCGCTGGGTCCTCTGGAAGGGGAGCCGGACAGTCAACCTGTCCGGATGTCGCCTGCCAGGCCTGTTAAAGGTATTGGGAGTTTAGATCCCGCATAAAGTCAAAACATGAAAAGCAAGTATCCCATAAAGGATAACATGGCTTACCTCGCCAGCCGGACGCTGCGTGCTGAATCCGCGATCTTCGGTGGGAGCTTCGGTGCCCTTGAACAGCACCCTCCAGGCAGCTTCGTACGTAGTGTCGAAGAGCCCGCTCAAGGTCCGGTGCTGTGCCGGATCAAACTCCCACAAATTGAAGTCCCGTTGCTGGCAGGGGAGAATCCGGCGGACGAGCATGACCTGGATCACGTTGACAAGCTTGAGCTTCTTGTTCACCAGGGTCTGGAGACAGGACTGGAGTCCGGTCAGCTCTTCCGAACTACCCCATAGCAGGCCCTTCTCTTTCCAGGAGGTGAGCTGCATGGGGATGCCAGATCTGAATTCGGGGGCCGCTGCCCATTTAGGGTCACGCGGCTCGGTGATGTAGAACCACCCCGATTGCCACCCTTTGATGGATTCCACGAAGGCACCCTCGAGCCAAGTGACGTTGGGCATTTTGCCCACCATGGCGCCTCCGCACTCCGCTTGGCTGCCCTTCACAACCTTCGGCTTGACATTGAAGGTCTTTAGCCACAAGCCGAAGTGGGGCTGGATGCAGAGGAAGGCCTCGCACACGACGATAAACGCCGAGATATTGAGGATGAAATTTGGGGCCAGATCGTGGAAATCCAGGCCGTAGTAGAACATGAGCCCCCGGACAAAGGGGTGGAGTGGGAAGCCCAGTCCGCAGAGGAAATGGGGAAGGAATACCACCCTCTCATGGGGCCTGGGGGTGGGGATTAGCTGCCCCTCGTCGGGGAGCCGGTGCGCGATGTCGCTGGACAGATATCCGGCGTTGCGCAGCTTCTTAATGTGCCCCTCCGTAACGGAGGAGGCCATCCACTTGCCTCCCGCTCTGGACATGGCTAGAGAAGGTCGAGGTGAGATGTGCGGACTTGGGAGCTGGAGCTCGAGTGCGCGAAGATGGATAAGCAAAGGAGGAAGAAGGCGTAGGTAAAAAAGGTGGATCCTTATCCCCTTATATATGGGCGGATGAAACTATGCGTCCCTACTGGCCTGGTAAAACTCTCTTATCTCCCAAGCGCCGCAATCAATGGCGTGGTTGGGTTACCCACGTCCGTATTGATGGGAATCCCGGAATAAGGGGAACACGATCTCTGCTTCAACAAGACGTGCCAAGGAAACCGCTTCGCTAAACGCGCTGAGGTGGTATGATAAAAACGAGAGTAAAAGCTTGGTTGTGGTGTGACGTCATGCCACAAAATACGTCAGCAGATTGAACTTGTGTAAATATTATTCTCTCTACGGTGGTATGTGGAATTTATTTTACAGAGCCGGACACTATCCTGGTGTTCACGATCTTCTATGAATTATTCGGAGGAGGAACCCGCCTTGCAATGTCGAAGACAATATGCGCGTCGGACTCGTCGTCATTGAAGCCTGGTTCAGGGGCTACTGAGGGAGTCCTGGACTAGGGGGTGTCCGGATAGCCGAACTATCATCATTGGCCGGACTCCAAGACTATGAAGATACAAGATTGAAGACTTCGTCCCGTGTCTGGATGGGACTTTCCTTGGCGTGAAAGGCAAGCTTGGCGATACGGATATGTAGATCTCCTACCATTGTAACCGACTGTGTAACCCTAGCCCTCTCCGGTGTCTATATAAACCGGAGGGTTTTAGTCCATAGGACGTAACAACAATCATACCATAGGCTAGCTTCTAGGGTTTAGCCTCCTTGATCTCGTGGTAGATCCACTCTTGTACTACCCATATCATCAATATCAATCAAGCAGGAGTAGGGTTTTACCTCCATCGAGAGGGCCCGAACCTGGGTAAAAACATCGTGTCCCTTGTCTCCTGTTACCATCCGCCTAGACGCACAGTTCGGGACCCCCTACCCGAGATCCGCCGGTTTTGACACCGACAGCGTCCTTGGCGACCTTCATGATCACGGTGTCGATGTCCACTGGTTCGCCAAGGGAGGATCTAGATGCCAGAAGGGAGGTGCTACGTCTTGACCTTGCGTTGGTTTTCCTTGAAGAGGAAAGGGTGATGCAGCAATAGTAGCGTAAGTATTTCCATCAGTTTTTGAGAACCAAGGTATCGATCCAGTAGGAGGCTCCTCAAAAGTCCCACGCACCTACACAAACAAACAAAGAACTCGCAACCAACGCAATAAAGGGGTTGTTAATCCCTTCACGGCCACTTGCGAAAGTGAGATCTGATAGAGATAGTATGATAAGATAAATATATTTTTGGTATTTTACAATATAGATTGGAAAAGTGAAGATGCAAATAAAAGTAGATTGAAAACTTATATGATAAAAGATAGACCCGGGGGCCATAGGTTTCACTAGTGGCTTCTCTCAAGATAGCATAAGTATTACGGTGGGTGAACAAATTACTATCGAGCAATTGATAGAAAAGAGAATAATTATGAGATTATCTAAGCATGATTATGTATATAGGCATCATGTCCATGACAAGTAGACCGACTCCTGCCTGCATCTACTACTATTACTCCACACATCGACCACTATCCAGCATGCATCTAGAGTATTAATTTCATAAGAACAGAGTAACGCATTAAGAAAGATGACATGATGTAGAGGGATAAACTCATGCAATATGATATAAACCCCATCTTTTTATCCTCGATGGCAACAATACAATACGTGCCTTGCAACCCCTATTGTCACTTGGTAAGGACACCGCAAGATTGAACCCAAAGCTAAGCACTTCTCCCATGGCAAGAAAGATCAATCTAGTAGACCAAACCAAACTAATAATTCGAAGGGACTTGCAAAGATAACTCAATCATACATAAAAGAATTCAGAGGAGATTCAAATATTTCTCATAGATAAACTTGATCATAAACCCACAATCCATCGGATCTCGACAAACACACCGCAAAAAGAGTTACATCGAATAGATCTCCAAGAAGATCGAGGAGAACATGGTATTGAGATCCAAAGAGAGAGAAGAAGCCATCTAGCTGATAACTATGGACCCGAAGATCTGTGTAAACTACTCACAACTCATCGGAGGGGCTGTGGTGTTGACGTAGAAGCCCTCCGTGGTCGATTCCCCCTCCGGTGGAGCGCCGGCAAAGGCTCCAAGATGGGATCTCGCGGATACAGAAGGTTACGGCGGTGGAAATTATTTTTCGTTGGCTCCCTGGATGTTTTCGGGGTAAGTGGGTATATATAGGCGGAAGAAGTAGGTCGGTGGCCGCCCGAGGGGCCCACGAGATAGGGGGCGCGCCCTGTAGGGGTGGGCTCGCCCTCCACCCTCGTGGCCGCCTCGACTGCTTCTTGGCTTGCACTCCAAGTCCTCTGGATCACGTTCGTTCCAAAAATCACGCTCCCGAAGGTTTCATTCCGTTTGGACTCCGTTTGATATTCCTTTTCTTCAAAATACTGAAATAGGCAAAAAAAATAGCAATACGGGCTGGGCCTCTGGTTAGTAGGTTAGTCCCAAAAATGATATAAATGTGTAAAATAAAGCCCACAAACATCCAAAACGGGTAATATAATAGCATGGAACAATAAAGAATTATAGATACGTTGGAGACGTATCAGGAGGATGAGGCGAGGCCAAGATCAAGGTTCAAAAAAACAAGAGTAAGGAAAATCAGATGACTCACCCGTGCCGGGCTGAGAAGAAGTGGCCCCCTCCCTGCCAACATCTGTTGTCGGGATGGGGCCACCAGTGCCCAAGTCTACCTCCTCCTCCTCCGTGCGCATGGGCTCGGTGTCTGGCGCCCTTGTCGGGGACACCCCTCGGGGCGGTGTGGTCGATGGGGGTGGCGTGGTGGGGGTGGCCCTTGGTGGCTCCTCCTACTGCCGCCCTCCTCCTGCAGCCACGGCAAGTTCAGTACCAAAAAGTCACACCCCGACGCACGTTGATGGGGAGTAGGTGGTGAACGCACGCTGGGGGCTGGGGGCTGTGCCGCGGGCTGCTATCCGGGCAGCTCACCACCACCAGCGGCGCCTTTGAGGTACCCGCCACGGGCTGGCTTCCCGTCGAGGCCTTGGCCTTCTTTGCCGCCGCTGGGCCAATGTCTCCATTTCCCTGCGAAGACAAAAACGAATCAAGGAAGGCGGCACGATTGGAGAGGACGGGAACGACGAGGGGCGGAATGCTTACTCGTCCTCCACCTCCTCTTCTGCTACCTTCCTCTTCCTTCTCGGGCTGAGGGACGAAAAGTCGAAGGCGACCTCCGTGCCGGCGTTTGTGGGAGGAGAGGAAGGCGATGGAGTCCAGTAGCGTTTGGATGAACAAGAGGCGGATACAGAAGGTTACGGCGGTGGAAATTGTTTTTCGTTGGCTCCCTGGATGTTTTCGGCCGCCCGAGGGGCCCACGAGATAGGGGGCGCCCCCTGTAGGGGTGGGCGCGCCCTCCACCCTCGTGGCCGCCTCGGCTGCTTCTTGGCTTGCACTCCAAATCCTCTGAATCACGTTCGTTTCAAAAATCACGCTCCCGAAGGCTTCATTCCGTTTGGACTCCGTTTGATATTCCTTTTCTTTGAAATACTGAAATAGGCAAAAAAACAGCAATACGGGCTGGGCCTCCGGTTAATTGGTTAGTCCCAAAAATGATATAAATGTGTAAAATAAAGCCCATAAACATCCAAACACGGGTAATATAATAGCATGGAACAATCAAAAGTTATAGATTCGTTGGAGACGTATCAAGCATCCCCAAGCTTAATTCCTGCTCGTCCTCGAGTAGGTAAATGATAAAAACGGAATTTTTGATGTGGAATGCTACCTAGCATAATTCTCAATGTAATTTTCTTTATTGTGGCATGAATGTTCAGATCCAAATGATTCAAAATAAAAGTTCATATTGATAAAAGAAATAGTAATACTTCAAGCATACTAATAAAAGCAATCATGTCTTCTCAAAATAACATGGCTAAAGAAAGTTCATCCCTACAAAATCATATAGTTAGGCTATGCTTCATTATCGTCACAAAAAAATGTTCCCAAATTCTACACCCCTGATGACAAGCCAAGCAATTGTTTAGTACTTAAATAATCTCAAACTTTTTCAACTTTCACGCAATACATGAGCGTGAGCCATGGATATAGCACTATGGGTGGAATAGAATATGATGATGGGGATTGTGTGGAGAAGTCAAAAAAAGGAGAAAGTCTCACATTGACGAGGATAATCAACGGGCTATGGATATGCCCATCAATTGATGTCAACATGAGGAGTAGGGATTGCCATGCAACGGATGCACTAGAGCTATAAATGAATGAAAGCTCAACAAAAGAAACTAAGTGGGTGTGCATCCAACTTGCTTGCTCGCGAAGACCTAGGGCATTTTGAGGAAGCCCATCGTAGGAATATACAAGCCAAGTTCTATAATTAAAAATTCCCACTAGTATATGAAAGTGACAACATATGAGACTCTCTATACGAAGAACATGGTGCTACTTTGAAGCACAAGTGTGGAAAAAGAGATAGTAACATTGCCCCCTTTTTATTTATTTTCTTTTTTTTTCTTTTTTCTTCTTTTTTCTTTTTTCTTCTTTTTTTGGGTCTTTCTTTTTTTTCTTTGGCCTTTCTTTTTTTCTTTTGGCCTTTATTTTTTTCTTTTTGGGGATAATGCTCTAATAATGATGATCATCACACTTTTATTGATTTACAACTCATGAATTACAACTCGAAACTAGAACAAGATATGACTCTATATGAATGCCTCCGGCGGTGTACCGGGATGGGCGATGAATCAAGAGTGACATGTATGAAAAATTATGCATGGTGGCTTTGCCACAAATACGATGTCAACTACATGATCATGCAATGGCAATATGACAAAAGTAATGCATGTCATGATGATAAACGAAATGGTGGAAAGTTGCATGGCAATATATCTCGGAATGGCTATGGAAATGCAATAATAGGTAGGTATAGTGGTTGTTTTGAGGAAGATATAAGGAGGTTTATGTGTGATAGAGCGTATCATATCACGGGGTTTGGATGCACTGGCGAAGTTTGCACCAACTCTCAAGGTGATAAAGGGCAATGCACGGTACCGAAGAGGCTAGCAATGATGGAAAGGTAAAAGTGCGTATAATCTATGGACTCAACATTAGTCAAAATAACTCATATACTTATTGCAAAAATTTAGAAGTCATCAAAAACCAAGCACTACGCGCATGCTCCTAGGGGGATAGATTGGTAGGAAAAGACCATCGCTCATCCCCGGCCGCCACTCATAAGGATGCACAATCCAAGGACACTTCATGTTTCAAATTTGTTACACAACTTTAACCATACGTGCATGCTACGGGACTTGCTAACTTCAACACAAGCATTCTTTAAATTCATAATCACCCAACTAGCATGACTTTAATATCACTACCTCCATATCTCAAAACAATTATCAAGTATCAATTTGATCATAGCATCCAATTCACTTCCTATGATAGTTTTTATTATACCTAACTTGGATGCCTACCATTCTAGACCAATTTTATAACCATAGCAAATACCATGCTGTTCTAAGAGACTCTCAAAATAATATAAGTGAAGCATGAGAGACTAGCAATTTCTACAAAATTAAGCCACCGCCGTGCTCTAAAATATATAAGTGAAGCACTAGAGCAAAAACTATCTAGCTCAAAAGATATAAGTGAAGCACATAGAGTATTCTAATAAATTCCAATCAAGCCGGCTTCTCCCAAAAGGTGTGTACAGCAAGGATGATTGTGGAAAACTAAAAAGCAAATACTATTATCATACACAATGCTCCAAGAAAAACACATATCATGTGGCGAATAAAAATATAGCTCCAAGTAAAGTTACCAATGAACGAAGACGGAAGAGGGGATGCCTTCCGGGGGCATCCCCATGCTTAGGCTTTTGTCTATTCTTGAATATCTTGGGGTGCCATGGGCATCCCCAAGCTTAGGATTTTGCCACTCCTTATTCCATTGTCCATCAAATCTTTACCCAAAACTTGAAAACTTCACAACACAAAACTCAACAGGAATCTCATAAGATCCGTTAGTGAAAGAAAGCAAAACCACCAGATAAGGTACTGTAATGAACCCATTATTTATTTATATTGGTGTTAAACCTACTGTATTTCAAGTTCTCTATCGTTCATACCACTTAATACTAGCCATAGATGCATCAAAATAAGCAAACAACACACGAAAAACAGAATCTGTCAAAAACAGAACAGTCTGTAGCAATCTGTAACTAACGCAAACTTCTGGAACTCTAAAATCCTACCAAAATAGGAAGTCCTAGATAATTTGTCTATTGATCTATAGAAAAAAGAATCAACGCAAAAGAACGTTTCTTTGATTTAAAAAAACTAATTTCATGCGCGCAAAGTTTCTGTTTTTCAGCAGAATCAAATTAACTATCACCGTAGGTTATCCTATAGGTTCTACTTGGCACAAACACTAATTAAAACATAAAAACACATATAAACAGAAGGTAGATGCAAAATTTATTACTAAACATAAACAAAAACAAAAAACACAAATAAAATTGGGTTGCCTCCCAACTAGCGCTATCATTTAACGCCCCTAGCTAGGCATAAAAGCGAAGATAGATCTAAGTAGTGCCATCTTTGGCACTCCATTCATAAGTAGCTCGCATGATAGATTCATAAGGTAATTTGATTTTCTTTCTTGGAAAGTGCTCCATGCCTTTCCTTAATGGAAATTGGAATCTAATATTCCCTTCCGTCATATCAATAATCGCACCAATCGTTCTAAGGAAAGGTCTACCAAGAATAATAGGGCAAGAAAGGTTGCAATCTATATCAAGAACGATAAAATCTATGGGCACCAAATTTCTATTTGCAACAATGATAACATCATTGATCCTTCCCATTGGCTTTTTAATGGTGGAATCCGCAAGGTGCAAATTTAAAGAGCAATCATCAAGATCATGGAAACCTAGAGTATCACATAAAGTTTTCGGAATCGTGGAAACACTAGCACCCAAATCACACAAAGGAAAACACTCATGATCTTTGATTTTAATCTTTATAGTATGTTCCCACTCATCATTAAGTTTTCTAGGTATAGAAACTTCCAAATTAAGTTTTTCATCATAAGATTGCATCAAGGCATCAACGATATGTTTGGTAAAAGCTTTATTTTGAATATAAGCATGAGGAGAATTCACAACGGATTGCAACAAGGAAATACAACCTTCTAAATAACAATTATCATAATCAAATTCCTTGAAATCCGAGATAGTGGGTTCAATACTATTTAAAGTCATGACCTCTCAAATCCCACTTTTACCAAATTTAGCATCAAGATCTAAAAACTCCGAATTATTGGGACGCCTTCTAACTAAAGTTGACTCATATCGAGTCCCATTATTATTAAGATTCATATTGCAAAACAAAGATCTAATAGGAGACACATCAATAACTTTAAGATCTTCATCATTATTTTCATTGAAACTAGAAGAACACGCCTTTACAATGCAATCTTTCTTAGCACGCAATCTAGCGGTTCTTTCCTTGCACTCATCAATGGAAATTCTCATTGCTTTGAGAGACTCATTGATATCATGCTTAGGAGGAGTATATCTAAGTTTAAGAGAATCAACATCAAGCGAAAGTCTATCAACGTTCCTAGCCAAATCATCAACTTTGAGCAATTTTTCTTCAAGCAAAGCATTAAAATTCTTTTGAGAGATCATAAATTCTTTCACACTATTCTCACAATCAGAGGGCATATTATTAAAATTACCATAAGAATTATTGTAGGAATTTCCATAATTATTATAGGAATTACTAGGGAACGGTCTAGGATTAAAGTTTCCTCTATAAGCATTGTTTCCAAAACTATTCCTACCAACAAAATTCACATCCGTAGATTCATTATCATTCTCAATCAAAGTAGACAAAGGCATATCATTGGGATCAAGAGGAGCATTCTTAGTAGCAAACAATTTCATAAGTTCATCCATCTTCCCACTCAAAACATTAATTTCTTCTATAGCATGCACTTTTTTACTAGTAGATCTTTCGCTGTGCCATTGAGAATAATTAGCCATAATATTATCAAGAAGTTTTGTAGCATCTCCTAAAGTGATTTTCATAAACATGCCTCCCGCGGCCGAATCTAAAAGATTTCTAGAAGCAAAATTCAATCCAGCATAAAAATTTTGTATGATCATCCATAAATTCAAGGGCCATTTGCATTTCTGCCCCTAACTCGAACCACCTACTCAGATTTGCCCCTAATTTCAAAGCATGCTCAATATTTCCCCTTTGCCGTTAAGTCACTACTCGGAAATGCCCTTCCGTCCAGTCAAAGGCCTTTGACCGTCAAAGGCCCATGTGTACTGTAGGAGACGGAAAGTGCTACAGTATTGGACGGAAAGTAGGGCAATTGCGAATCATCAATTTCATTCTTTCCCAAGATTGGGCAACATGCTTATGATCAAGTTTATTAAAACTCATAATATCGTTCCTAAGAATGATGATCTTAGCGGGAGGAAAATACTTAGAGATAAAAGCATCTTTGCACTTGTTCCAAGAATCAATACTATTTTTAGGCAAAGACGAAAACCAAACTTTAGCACGATCTCTAAGTGAAAACGGAAATAACTTCAATTTAACAATATCATTATTCGTATCTTTATTCATTTGCATATCACACAAATCAACAAAGTGTTTAGATGGGTAGTGGCATCTTCACTAGGAAGGCCAGCGAATTGATCTTTCATAACAAGATTTAGCAAAGCAGTATTGATTTCACAAGACTCGACATCATTAAGAGGAGCAATCGGAGTACTAAGGAAATCATTATTATTGGTATTGGAGAAATCACACAATTTGGTATTATCTTGCACCATGGCAACAAGTAATCCAACACACAAGCAAATAGAAAAAGGCAAGTGAAAAAGAGAGGAGAAGATTGGGAAAGAGAGGGCGAATAAAACGGCAAGGGTGAAGTGGGGGAGAGGAAAACGAGAGGCAAATGGAAAATAATGTAAATGCAAGGGAGATGAGTTTGTGATGGGTACTTGGTATGTCTTGACTTGAGCAAAGATCTCCCCGGCAACGGCGCCAGAAATCCTTCTTGCTACGTCTTGAGCTTACGTTGGTTTTCTTTGAAGAGGAAAGGGTGATGCAGCAATAGTAGCGTAAGTATTTCCCTTAGTTTTTGAGAACCAAGGTATCAATCCAGTAGGAGGCTCCTCAAAAGTCCCACGCACCTACACAAACAAACAAAGAACTCGCAACCAACGCAATAAAGGGGTTGTCAATCCCTTCACGGCCTCTTCATGTAAAGTGAGATCTGATAGAGATAGTATGATAAGATAAATATATTTTTGGTATTTTATAATATAGATTGGAAAAGTAAAGATACAAATAAAAGTAGATTGAAAACTTATATGATAAAAGATAGACCCGGGGGCCATAGGTTTCACTAGTGGCTTCTCTCAAGATAGCATAAGTATTACGGTGGGTGAACAAATTACTGTCGAGCAATTGATAGAAAAGAGAATAATTATGAGATTATCTAGGCATGATCATGTATATAGGCATCATGTCCGTGACAAGTAGACCGACTCCTGCCTGCATCTACTACTATTACTCCACACATCGACCGCTATCCAGCATGCATCTAGAGTATTAATTTCATAAGAACACAGTAACGCATTAAGAAAGATGACATGATGTAGAGGGATAAACTCATGCAATATGATATAAACCCCATCTTTTTATCCTCGATGGCAACAGTACAATACGTGCCTTGCAACCCCTATTGTCACTTGGTAAGGACACCGCAAGATTGAACCCAAAGCTAAGCACTTCTCCCATGGCAAGAAAGATCAATCTAGTAGGCCAAACCAAACTGATAATTCAAAGAGACTTGCAAAGATAACTCAATCATACATAAAAGAATTCAGAGGAGATTCAAATATTTCTCATAGATAAACTTGATCATAAACCCACAATTCATCGGATCTTGACAAACACACCGCAAAAAGAGTTACATCGAATAGATCTCCAAGAAGATCGAGGAGAACATGGTATTGAGATCCAAAGAGAGAGAAGAAGCCATCTAGCTAATAACTATGGACCCGAAGGTCTATGGTAAACTACTCATAACTCATCGGAGGGGCTATGGTGTTGATGTAGAAGCCCTCCATGGTCGATTCCTCCCGTGAGCACCGCCAAGGCTCCAAGATGGGATCTCGCGGATATAGAAGGTTACGGCGGTGGAAATTGTTTTTCGTTGGCTCCCAGGATGTTTTCGGGGTACGTGGGTATATATAGGAGGAAGAAGTAGGTCGGTGGCCGCCCGAGGGGCCCACGAGATAGGCGGCGCGCCCTCCACCATTGTAGCCACCTCGGCTGCTTCTTGGCTTGCACTCCAAGTCCTTTGGATCACGTTCGTTCCAAAAATCACGCTCCCGAAGGTTTCATTCCATTTGGACTCTGTTTGATATTCCTTTTCTTCGAAATACTGAAATAGGCAAAAAAAAACAGCAATACGGGTTGGGCCTCCGGTTAGTAGGTTAGTCCCAAAAATGATATAAATGTGCAAAATAAAGCCCATAAACATCCAAAATGGGTAATATAATAGCATGGAGCAATCAAAAATTATAGATACGTTGGAGACGTATCAGGAGGATGAGGCGAGGTCAAGATCAAGGTTCAAAAAAAAGAACAGTAAGGAAAATCAGTTGACTCACCCGTGCCGGGCTAAGAAGAAGTGGCCCCCTCCCTGCCAACATATGTTGTCGAGATGGGGCCACCAGTGCGCAAGTCTACCTCCTCCTCCGTGCGCATGGGCTCAGTGTCTAGCGCCCTTGTCGGGGACACCCTTCGGGGCGATGTGGTCGATGGGGGCGGCGTGGTGGGGGTGGTCCTTGGTGGCTCCTCCTGCTGCCGCCCTCCTCCTGCAGCCACGGCAAGGTCAGTACCAAAAAGTCACACCCCAACGCACGTTGATGGGGAGTAGGTGGTGAACGCACACTGGGGGCTGAGCCGAGGGCTGTGCCGCGGGCTGCTGTCCGGGCAGCTCACCACCACGAGCGGAGCCTTTGAGGTACCTGCCACGGGCTGGCTGGCCGTCGAGGCCTTGGCCTTCTTTGCCACCCTCTGGGCCAGTGTCTCCATTTTCCTGCGAAGACAAAAACAAATCAAGGAAGGTGGCACTATTGGAGAGGACGGGAACGACGAGGGGCGGAATGCTTACTCGTCCTCCACCTCCTCTTCTGCTACCTTCCTCTTCCTCCTCGGGCTGAGGGACAAAAAGTCGAAGGCGACCTCCATGCCGGCGTTTGTGGGAGGAGAGGAAGGCGATGGAGTCCGGTAGCGTTTGGATGAAGAAGAGGCGGTCGCCTTCTTCTTCGCCAGCACGGCCTTCTTCTTCGCCACCACGGCCCTCGTCACGCGCGCGGTTTCCCCCTGAACCCCTTGCCGCGGCTCGGCCCTGCCGGACTGGACCGGCTCGCCAGAGCTGGCCTGGCGCAGGACGCGTCCTTTCTTCATAGCCGAGGGGGCGTCGGCCTCGGCCTCCTCCTTGGACGATTCCTCGGCCACGTCCTCGACAAGGGGGGCCTCGATGCTGACGCCGCCCGCCTCCTTGGCATACTTCGCCCACTCGGCGAGCTCCTTCTCTTTTGTGGCCACGGCAGCCCGGTTCTCCATGCCGCCGGCATCGCCGGCCGCCCTGGCATGCTCCGCCTCCGCCACTCTGGCGGCGATGTAGTTCAGCCCCTCCTGGGTGGTGTCCTGGATGAGCAGCGGCTCGTGATCGAGAACTTCGACCAAGTTGTCGAAGAACTCCTGCACCTCGCGTGTCGGGGCCTCGACCCAGGCTGGGTCAAGACCGTGCGCGTTGAAGACCGGCATCATGGCGAGGATGTCGGCCTGCCGGGAGTTGTTGCTCAGCAGGACCACTCCCGGCGGCAGCCCGAACAAGGGCCCCTTGATGGCCTTGCCGGACTTCGCGGCCTTACCGGTCCTCTCCACCCTGCCGTCAGCGAACACATCGAGCTGGAAGAGCCTCTGGCAATACCAGGAGTGCCCCATCACCGTGAGGTTGTGCTTCAGGCCAGTGCAGAGCCTCATGATGTCGGCCACGTTCCTGAAATCCCAGGCCGGCCTCCCCTTGTTGTGCAGCACAGCGATTCGGCGGCGGATGAAATCCGCCCCAATCATCTCGAGGGTGAGCCCGGCCTCGGTGAGGCGGCGAATCCTGGTGGTGGCGATCGAAAAATTCTTGTCATCGCCGTCGAGGTTGCTCCAGTCCGCACCATGGGTCGGCGGCTCCCGATGAACACCCCGGAAGAACTCCGGTGGGTTCTCCTCCGCGATCCAGCACCACCGGCCCCGCCACTCCTCCCACCTCTCCTTCACGGCACCCTCTGGGTGTGTGCCTTTCCCCTGGGCCCTCGGGATCCAGGCGACGCTCCCAGTAAGGGCGCCCCCAGGTAGGATGCGAGGGGAGAAGTAGTGGTGGAAAAGCGTTGTGCTTGGAAACACCCTGGGGAAGCCCTCACAGAGGTGGGCAAAGCACGCCAAGCCCGCCACGGCATTTGGCGTGAGATCCAACAGATGGAAGCCAAAGGTGCGCATGACATCATTGAAGAAATCGGAGAAAGGGGGCAGAGCCCGCAGAAGAAGAAGTCGACGAAGAATGGATACCGTTTTGGGCCGCCCTTGTTGCAATCAGCGGGGATGACGCGCGTGGCAGGATGCCCCGCCGTCTCCGCCCCCCACAAAGTCCTAAAGTAGTCCTTGAGGTCGAAAACGTCGATTGGCGACGGGATGAAGTAGGTGAACTGCGCCCGCCGCGCCACTGCCTCGCTCTTCGGCATCTACTTCTCCTTTGTGTCCTTGCCTACGCCCTTGCCATTGCCAGATTTAGGCGCCATGGCGGCTAGGAAGAGGGCGAGGGGTCGAAAGCAGTGGGGGGCACAGCAGCAGCGATGTCGGATATCGGGTTCCGGCAAAACCCTTAAGGTTCGAACACTGGGGTGCGCATGAAGATCTCTCCCTACCGAAACATGCCCTCAGCCTCGCCGTGATCCCTAAGCAAGATCGATGAACTCACAGCACAAGAGACACAAGATTTATACAGGTTCAGGCCACCGTCGTGGTGTAATAACCTACTCCTGTGTGTGGTGGTGGATTGCCTCTTGGGCTGATGATGAACAGTACAGGGGAAGAACATCCTCGCATGGAGAGGTGTTCTTGTGGTGGTGTGGTACTCTGCTTCGGGAGGATTCGATCCGTCTCTCGATGAGATGCCCCCATCTACTGTGGTGGCTAGCCCTATTTATAGAGGCCCTGGTCCTCTTCCCAAATATTGAGCGGGAAGGGATCCAACAACGACCATTTTGAAAGGGGACAGCTAGTACAAGCTATCCTTACTAAAGGTGGTGTTCACCTGTCAAAGGTGCTGGTGATGACGCCGTCTTGGGCACCATGGTGACCTCCGTCCTGTTGTCCTGCTGGTCTTGGTCTTGTTGCACCAATATGGAAACCTTTGCCTGATGCCTCCGTACTCCGTGCCTGCGCTTGCCCCCCTTAGCACCAAAGAGGAAACGAGGACACTACGTGGGCTGGCGCCCGCCTGGTCTTGATCATCTTGGCTTGCGTCATGGGGGACCTCGCGAGGTATCCCTTGCCTTGATCTCTCCGCCCCCTCGCGAGCCTGCTTGGTGAGGCCGCACCTGAGGAGGCCTTGCGTCGTCCGCCCCGCGAGGCATGGCCCCTCGCGAGGGTCTTGAGCATTGGTTGATGAAGACGGGTCGTACTGGGCCACTGGTTGAGCCAAGCAGCAGGCCGCAGGCAGGCAAGTCTTGGGACCCCCGTTCCCAGAACGCCGACAGTAGCCCCCGGGCCCAAGGCGCGCTCGGACTTGGCTTAGCAGCGAAGCCAAAGGGCAAGTGCGGAGCGCCGCGGGCCCCAACAGCCTGCGGCCTTGGTCGACGCGTGGCGACTGATTGGACGTGGGCGTCTCCGCTTCCCCACGCTGCCTCAGCAACTGCCCAATTTGACGAGTCCCTGCTGCATGCAAAAGGAGTCATCATTACCTGCGATTGTGGAGGTCGATGGTTGGCCTTACTGGGACTATAAATGAGGAGGGGCAAGAGCCCCCGTTGCCCAGCTCTTCTTGCTCCGCCTGCTTCTTCTCCCTTGCTCCACCTCCATTTTCGACGCCAATGGCACCGATCCGCAGGTTCTCGGCCGAAGAGAAGGGGAAGGCCCCCCGGGAGGGACCTGACCCGCTCCCGCCGAAGAAGAGGCTGGCCCACCGTCGTGGTGAAGAGGTTGCGAGGCTGGAGATGATGAGACCTTGGTGCGAGCGGCCACCTCCAAGGTTCCCGCTACCCCTGTGCGCCCAAGCCGAGGGCTCCGAGGAAAGGGATGGCGAGCAACGCCGCCCGTGCCGCAGGAGAGGTCGACGAGCCGTGGAGGCGCACGCCGTCACTCCTGGAGTTCACGTCGCGGACTCCTCTCGCGAGCTTGTGCTGCACGCGACGATGCCTCCAAGCACCTGGATCCGCTTCCCTTCATTCTTCGCCACCGAGATGCCGCCGAGGGGGCCTCTCAAGCTTTGGCTGCAGCATGCCGACTGTGGCGCTCCGGCGACCGGAGCGGAGGTTGAAGTCGTTGCCCCGGGCAAGGTCTTCATGACCCGAGGCTGGGGCGAGGTCGCCCGGGTCTGCCGAACGGGGGGCGCCCTTGTGATTCATTTTGAATATGATGGCGCCTCCTTGTTGTCCTTCAAGGTCTTTGACGCAGAAGGCCGCCACCTGGAGTGCTACCCCAGAGGAGGCAGTCAGGACATCAACGTGGCAGGGGCTAGGCCTGCCGCTCACGTCCCCAACGGCTCCTCCGGTAGCAGCAGCGACGCTTGGGAGTCCAGCGACTCTCCCGAGCTCTTCGCGACTCCCGAGACAATCAACGACAGCTACGTGCCCCCGAGCTCACGCCGTGCTCGGAGCAAGGCGACTGCATCAGGCCGTCGCTGCAGCTGATCTGGATGAGGTTGGCGCCGGCCTCCCGTGGCCCACTGTTGATGATGGCGTCGGCCACGGAGGCGCGTGTAGTTAGGGCTCCTCAGGATTCTCGTATTTTGTTCCCTACGAGGAATCGAGAAAACACCCCGTGGGGGCATGTGAAGGGTCTGCGATGTCTTTTGCTGATGTTATCCTCATTATGAAATCGTGAGAGCGCTCATTTTGTCCCGGCTTGGTTCCCCCTTTCTAAACTCGTGAAGGCTTGATGCTCTACGCTGACAGGTCCCGGTCCCTAGGCAGGCTGCAGCCGTCGCTGGTATGCCAGGTCGCGATGCCGTGGTCAAGGCCAGGAGGTGAGTGGCCCGAGGTCCAGTAAGAGCCCCTGAGGCGCGATGCTCAGGAGGTCCCCTTTAGCGTGCAAGCGGGCGCTGAGAGGTGAGAAAGGAAGGCAACATTGCCGTCACAAAGCCGCAGCAAGTGAGAGTTTTGCGTTGCTACGATTAATTGTTCCAGGCGTGGCTTATCTCGGTAGTCTAGAGTCGTTCCCTTGCGTTGCGCCGGACTTGTACGTCGGCAGCTATGGTGCAGCTAGGTTAGGCCCTCGCGAGCTTTCCCTTTTTTCCCCACACTCCCCTTCGTGCTCTACGTCCTCAGGTCCCGGCCCTCGAGCGAGCTCAGCCGCCGCTGGTATGCCAGGTCGCGATGCCGTGGTCAAGGCTAGGGGGTGAGGGCTGGAGAGCCAGTAAGAGCTCCTGAGTCGCGATGCTCAGGAGCCCCCCTTTTAACGCGCAAGTGGGTCACATGGGAAAGAGAGAGAGCTCGTGGGTGCCGCCCGCTATAGACCTCAGGAGGTTCCTGTAAATCAGCACGATAAAAGCACGGGTTGCCATTATGATTGTCGGCCGGCCATTGGTTGCTCCGGGAGAGAGGTGAGGGCACTGAGGGCCTGGTGAGGTGAAGCGTGCGGGGCTGCCGCGGGCCAGAGCTCGACCACTCAGATTTGTCGACGTTACAGGGACGGACCCATGCGCAAGCGCCGTGCCAGCGTGAGCAGCTCCCGTGGTAGATGTCAATCGAACATGCGATAATCATAGGCAGGTTAGGCATGAAAGGCAAATCATCTTAGGTAAACGCAAAATGGATACATGCCACTGGGTCAGGCTCGAGCGGCTTGGGGATGATGCAGCCCGAGGGGCACCCCCAGCAGGGTAAACTGAAAACATAAGAAAAAAGGGATACATGCTGCAGAGACGGACCCACACGGCTTGGGAATGATGCAGCCCTGAGGGCGCTCCTAGCTGAAATGAACTTGGAAGAGGTTACCTGGTACCGTTGTAGAGGAGGGGGGGTTGGAGCAGCTGAAGATGCACGGTGAAGAGGTCGACCCTCAAGAGCCGCCGGGGTCCTGAGCCTCGGGAGGCTCTGGGGGTCCGGGCGGTTCCTTGAGGACCGTCTCCATCTCCGCCAGGACCGCGTGATGCCTGGCCTCCTGAGCCGCCAGAATGCTCTACAGGTAACACTGGAAGGTGGCAGCCGCGTTCGGCAGGCCGAAAGGCATGCGAACGTAGTTGTGCGGAGGACCATCGCAGCGTCCCACGCGCGAAGGCCAGAACCGCTCCTGAGATGCGGCTCGGTTGAGCCCTGGGACGTCGATGCAGACGCGTAGCCCACCATCCTTGCCTGGATGGGGGCCACGCCAGGCAAGCGGCGGTCACCGCGCATGGCTCTTGCTTCCTGAAGCTCCAGAGTGGTCTTGGTGATGAACTCCTGAACGTTGGGCTTTCCACGCCCTGAGACTTCCTGAGGGAAACGTGCCATGAAGCACGCCTCCAACTGGTGCCCGAGCGCCTCCCTCGTGATGTTGGCAAAGTCTGAGGCCCTCTAGAAGAGAGCCCTCGTGCCCTGCCCGAGGAGGGCGCCAGGCGCGCCTTCCTATGCGATGGAAGGAGGAGCCCCTTGCACGAGCGCTGATCCTGACGTGGCACCTCCTGAGATGCCAACCTGCCGAGGCCATGAGCCGAGTGGTGTCTTCTTCTTCTTGGGGACTGCCTCAGGAGGGTTCTCACCCTTGCTGTCTGGGTCCTCGATTGATGCAGCTTGGAAGGCACGCTCGAGGGAGCACACCACATCTCTCTCTTCGCAGGGGACCGTGATGATTCTGCCGCTTCCTGGCATCTTCAGGACGTTGTAGCCGTGGTGGGTCACCGCCATGAACTTGGCCAGGGCTGGATACCCGAGGATGGCATTGTACGGCAGGTGGATGTGGGCGACGTCGAAGTCGATGAGCTCGGTGCAGTAGTTGTCGCGCTTGTCGAAGGTGACAGGGAGGCGGACCTGCCCTATGGGGGTGGTGGAACCATCGATTACTCCTGAGAAAGGCTTGGTCGGCTGGAGTTGATCGTATGGCACTCGAAGGTTGTCGAACATCTCGACGGACAAGACGTTAAGCTTTGCGCCGCCATCGATGAGGGTCCTGGTGACTTGCATGTTGCTGATGACTGGGGAACAAAGCATTGGGAGGATGCTAGCAGTAGCCACGCACTTGAGTTGATCTGCCAAGCTGAAAGTGATGGCGCACTTGGACCACCTGAGCGGGCGTGTGGCCTCGAGCTTGGGGAGGACTGCGATCACCTCGCGAGCGAACTGCTTGAAAGATGCGCTGAGAGGCTGGGGCCTGAGCTCCGCCCAAGATGCAAGCGATAGCACGCGGTTCCTGGAAGCCCCCAGCCCCCTCGTCCTGATGATGGTCATCATTCCTTCTTGGCGGCGGCGGTAGAGGAGGAAGGCCTGCGTTGCCGTGCGGGCGGTCTTCGCGAGGCTGATCCCTCTAGGCGCCCTCGCGAGGCTGGTCTTGCCAGCGATCCTCGCAAGGTCGGTCGCGCCACTCCTGGTGAGGGCCACGGTCATCCCATCGTCCTCCGCCACGTCCTCCTCCTCGGCCTTAGCCCCGGTCGTTGCGCTCGAGGTGTCGACCGAAGTGTCCTTCTCGAACGGCCCTGAGCTCCTGGCATTTGTTGGTGTTGTGGGTGTGGAGGTTGTGGTAGGCGCAGAACGTTCGGCTGCCCTTGGACGACTCCGGCTGGTCCCTACCGTGCTTCGTGTCTGGTTCTGCTGCGAGCACGGCCGCTCCCTTGCGTTTCACGTCCTTGGCCTTGGTCTTCTTTTCCTCCAGGTCAGCAGCTGGAAGCTAGAGGAGGGAGAGGCATCCTTCCTCAGCCCTTGCGCACTTGGTCGCCAGGTTGAACAGCTCCAGGGATGTGCACAGCTCATCGTGGATGGCGAGCTGCTCCTTCATCTTGACCTCACGGACGCCATCAGAGAACACTGAGATGATGGCCTCGTCCGTCACCTTGGGGATCTTGAGGCGGGTGCTGTTGAAGTGCTGGATGTATTTCTGCAGGGTCTCCCCAGGTTGTTGCTTGATGTGGCGCACGTCACCCGCGTCGGGGCGGTCGGGCCCTGAAGTTGGTGATGAAGCAGCCACAAGATCTCGGCCCCTGTGGAGGAAATCGAGCCGGGAGGCAGATCCAGGAGCCACGTGCGGGAACCGTCCTTGAGCGCCATGGGAAACCAGTTTGCCATAACCTTCTCGTCTCCGTTGGCCGCCTCGATGCCCAGCTCGTAGAGCTGTAAGAACTCCGCGGGGTCGGCGGTGCCGTCGTAGCGAGGAGGCAGGTCCGGCTTGAACTTGCCCAGACAGGCGACGCTATGCAGCTCGATGGTGAAGGCATGGCAACCTGCTGTGGTCACCGGGGCCCTTTGCTGACGCGGAGCTTGGTCTTGATGGTACCCACGCACCGCCGCCAAGGGCAGTATGGGGTCTTGGCGCGCCGGTGCAGGGACGCGGTCTTGTCGCACCGGTGCAAGGAGCACGGGGGAACCTTCTTGAGGCAGAGGGATTTCTTGGCAGCTTCTTTCTTGTCACGCAGGAGCTGGATGCGGCGGGTCGCGTCCAGGGGCCGCGTGCCTTGGAGCCAGGGCGACGTCTTGGGGTGGAGGTGGTGGAGGCGCTCCCTGAGCCGCGTCGCCCATGCCTGGCGGAGGGCGAGGTAGCGAGAGGGACGACTCGGGAGAGCCCCCTGCAGCGCTGACGAGCTCGGTGATGCGAGCGAGCCATTCTTCGTAGAGGTCGTCGACGGGGCGGTAGTGCAGGAGCTCACGTGCCAGGAGCAACGCGGCCTGCGCGTCCGTGGGGGCGCGACGAGCGTGAGACGACGAACCAGCTGGGGTCAGCGACGGAGTGGCGGTGCGGCCTTCCCGCCGCACCGAGGGGTGCAGCGAAGATGCTTGCTGCTCGTTCCCCGCCGGGCCGGTGGTGGCAGGCGACGGAGAATGACGAGGAGGCCCGCCGATAGGAGCCGTCTAGGCGACGCGAGCGGCGAGAGTATCCCGGCGCTCGGCGCAGGCTCGGAGGGCGTCCGACATGGATGCAACGAAGCGATGGGACGCAGATCAGCGGAGGAAGACTCCGACGCACCCCTACCTGGCTCACCAAATGTCAGATATCGGGTTCTGGCAAAACCCTTAAGGTTTGAACACTGGGGAGCGCACGAAGATCTCTCCCTACCGAAACACGCGCTCGGCCTCGCTGCGATCCCTAAGCTAGATCGATGAACTCACAGCACAAGAGACACAAGATTTATACAGGTTCGGGCCAGCGTTGTGGTGTAATACCCTACTCCTGTGTGTGGTGGTGGATTGCCTCTTGGGCTGGTGATGAATAGTATTGGGGAAACAACCTCGCGTGGAGAGGTGTTCTTGTGGTGGTGTGGTACTCTGCTTCGGAAGGATTCGATCCGTCTCTGGATGAGATGCCCCCATCTACTGTGGTGGCTAGCCCTATTTATAGAGGCCCTGGTCCTCTTCCCAAATATTGAGCGGGAAGGGATCCAACAACGGCCATTTTGAAAGGGGACAGCTAGTACAAGCTATCTTGACTAAAGGTGGTCTTCGCCTGTCAAAGGTGCTGGTGCTGACGCCGTCTTGGGCTCCATGGTGACCTCCGTCCTGCTGTCCTGCTGGTCTTGGTCTTGTTGCACCGATATGCAAACCTTTGCTTGATGCCTCGGTACTCCACGCCTGCGCTTGCCCCCCTTAGCACCAAAGAGGAAACAAGGACACTGCGTGGGCTGGCGCCCGCCTGGTCTTGATCGTCATGGCTTGCATCATGGGGGACCTCGCAAGGTACCCCTTGCCTTGATCCCTCCGCCCCCTCGCGAGCCTGCCTGGTGAGGCCGCTCCTGAGGAGGCCTTGCATCGTCCGCCCCGCGAGGCTTGGCCCCTCACGAGGGTCTTGCGGCGTTGGTTGATGAAGACGGGCCGTACTGGGCCACCGGTTGAGCCACGCAGCAGGCCGCAGGCAGGCAAGTCTGGAGACCCCCGTTCCCAGAACGCCGACAAGCGAGCATGAGTGAAAGCTTGAGGAGGAAGAAGATGGAGACGGCGATGCCGAGATTGGGGAAAGCGTGGAGGGTAAATGAGTCGCGCGGCCGCAGTTATTCCTTTTTATGGGGAAGGCGCGGGCCGCCTCCTTACCATTTATTACGACGTGACGCATGCCTACAGCGACCGCCCCACGCATGCCCCCCACGTCACACACGACCCCCACGTCACGCATTCAACGTGGGTCGTGGGGAATCACAGCGGCGGAAAAGGTAACTGCGGTAAAAACTGCCCCGCCTGCCCGCACAGCATTTTGGGCCTAGCCCAACAACGTGTTGCGCTTATGTGTGGCCCAAGCCCGGGGGCTCCTATCGGTGTACTAAAGTAGGGGCACTCCTTTTTACCCCTTTACTTGTGCACGGGCAGTCAGAGCCGCGCCCGCAGCCACACTTAGCAGGGCAGAGGGAGGGGTCAAGGCCGAAGGATGGTCAAAGCAACGCCAAGGCTGAATACACAAGGACCAAGAGGACAAGGCAGGCCCCCCCCCGGCAGGACCTTTGCCGGGGCAGCCTTCGCAACCACGGCAAGAACCTTGCCGGGGCAGCTTGCCCGATGCCAGCGGAGTGCGCCATCCTCGAGCCCAAGGTTTTCGACAACCACATTGGAACCAAGGCTCGGGAGGCACCTCCATGATGGCATGTTGATCTTTGTGAAGACAAGAAGCACACAGAGTTGGATGAGGATTAGAAGACAACGAGCCTCGGCAAAACCCTTGTCGAGGGCATCCACGAGACCTCCGGCAAGATTCTTGCCGGGGACGACCACGGTGCCGCGACAAGGCCCTTGCCGGGGCCCCGGCAAGGCCCTTGCCGAGGACATCCGCGGAGCCACAGCTAGGCCCACACCCGCAAGGTTCCACCGCCACCACCATGCAGCTGCCAGCCCACCAGCTAGGCAGGCACCTGCGTGTCGACATGAAGCTTTTAGGCCAACTTAGCGGGTGCCTACGTGGTGGCATGCAAATCTTCATGAAGGCCCTACCACCGTGCCACCTCAGTAGCTTGCCAGCCTACATGGCACCATGCGCACCGCTGGCCTGGACGCGTGTCGGAGCGAGGTGGGGCGGCGGCGGACGGGACGGGGGCTGGTTTCCATCCCCGATAAAGTGAGAGGGACACCTAAGGGGCGCATTAAGTGCGTCTTGTCCCGTAATGGCTAAGCAATAAGCTTAGCCACTGTACACCAATGCCACCTCCTGTGTGCCACTGTGGCGATCTCCTTGACTATAAAAGGAGGCCCGAGGCATCGAGGAGAAGGATTCGGACCCTGGGGCAAGTTACACTCATCGTAGCTAGCTCAAGAACTCCAAGAACACTCAAATAGACACAAAAGCCGGACTAGGGTATTACGCATCCTCGCGGCCCGAACCTGGGTAAACGACCCATGTGCTTGTGCTGATTGCTGATCCCGCTCTTCTCACGACCCCGCGCCCTGCAACCGTAGTAGGGATTCCAGTGATCCCATAGGTGTCGTTCCCACCGACAAATCGTTGTTGTCCTAATGCAGTAAAAGAGTGCAGGAGCAAGAGATTGGGATTATATCAGAATGAACAAAGGGGGTTTTGCTTGCCTGGCACTTCTGAAGATGATATAGCTCTTCATCGGTGTCATCGAACTCATCGTCTGAACCACGTCTACTGAGAGGGTACAAATACCGGCCACAAAGAAGGAACACAATCAATGCAATGCAACAATATGATGCATAATCATGACATGGCAAGAGGAGTGTGTTGGGCTAATGCAACTAAAACCAGAAGGGGTTGAATTATTTTGAACCAAAGGTTCAAGTTTCAAATTCTAATTATGAACTCATATAATGCATTATCATGTTTTGATCTAAACAGCATGGTTAAATCTCTTTATCGTGCATGAAACCAGTACAAATGGATAGATTGGATTTTTCTGATCATTTTTCATATAAATATTCTCATTTCCAGTTATAGATTAAAATTTCTATGATTTTTAGAAGTTTAGGGTATTTTCTGAAATTCATAAATCATTTCTGATTTATTTTAAATTCCAGAAACCTTTACTGCGTCAGCATGACGTAGGCATGACGTCAGCAAGTCAACAGGCGCGTTCCAGGTCGAACCTGGCCTATGGGGCCCACTGGTCAGTGACTAACTAACTAACCTAGGTTAATTAGTGTTAAACTAATACTAACTAAAAGCGTTTAGTGGGGGTCCCACATGTCAGTCAGCCAGGGGAGGTCAAACCCCTGGTCAGTGGGGTCAAACCCGCTGGACTTGGTCCACGGCTCGTCGCCTGTGGAGCCCGAGAGGGCGGTGGGGCTCGGGATTTGCCCACAGTCGACAAAATCGACTGTGGTTTGGTCCTACGTGTAGTTGGGGCTCGCGCGCATCTGGTAGGGCAAGCGAGAGGAGCTGGGGTGGAGCGAGCTCGCTGGAGTCGAGCTTGTGGCGGCGGTCGGAGTTTGGGCGGGGTTGGGTTTGGCGCTACGATGCACGGGAGGACGAGCTGGTGAGTGTGCTCGGCTCTTGGGAGTGTGCTGAGCGCGCTGATGGGCTCGGACGCAAGCGGCGGCAGCTATGGCCGCGGCGACGACATGGCCGGGGCGGAGAGCTCTTGGGCTCGAAGTAAACGGCGACTATGTTGCGCAAACGAGCAAGGGGAGAGAGGGGATCGAAGGAGAAGCTCACGGCGAGTGCAGCGGTGGCCTCGGTGAGCTCGGGGAAGCAACGGAGCGGGCGCACGGTCGCTGGCGATCTCGGGGGACCGAGGTTGAAGAAGACGGCGATGGCGGCGTTTTAGGGCTTCCGACGTTGCTTGGCTCGGTGCAGAAGACGAGGGCGTCGAGGCGAAGCTCTTGGGCATGTCGAGGGGACGAGGGGGAGGCGATGGACACGACAACGACGAGCGGCGGCGACGAGCTTCGCTCGGTGGGGCGAGGGGGAGAGCCAGAGGAGGGGATAGTGACGAGGGAGTAAGCGAGGGGGTTCCAGGGTGTGCATGGCGACGCCCAGAGTTGTCCAGGGAAGGAGGAGGTAGCCAGGCAGGGAGGAGGTGGCCGGCGTGCGTCGGGCACGCGCTCGGCGCCTTCCTCGCAGCAGCTTGACGACGGCGGCGGTGTGGGCTGGGCCTGCAACAGTGGTGGGCCAGCTGCGGCGCCAGGTAGGTGCACGTAAGGGTTTACTTTTTTGTTTTCTTTTCTATTTCTAACATTTGTTTCTGATTTAATAAAAATACTAAATCAATTTATTTGCTTCTGATAATTTTTGCAGGACTAAAATGATTATTCCAAAGCCCCTCACATCTACCCGGAATTATTGGACATATATTAAATATATAGCATATATATATATATATATATATATATATATATATATCCAATGCAAATAGTTATTGCATTCCAAATGCCCAAAATAATATTTATGAGCTCCATAAGATATTGGTTTGAATTTTACCTTTCACCAATATTTTCAGAGAGAAACATGAACATTTTCTTGGACCTATTTGGAAAGATTTTAATGTTAATTATTTTTGAAGTGATTTCTGAGGGTTTCAACTAACCTCAATTCAATTTTCAGAATTTAGACATGATGCACACATGAAGCTAGCCTAATGCATTACCAGAAGCTAGGGATGTGACAGTTAGGTTGCGGAAGTCGGTGGTGGAATGCGGATGATGTGGTGAAGGCCCTAGACAAAGATGCCAAAGTTCCAAAAATTTGATGGAGTCAAATGATGTTGTTAGTATTTTTGTAGGATGGAGGATGTCAATAGCTTCAAAACGAGCTAAAGAACGTCAAAATCGGACTCCGAATGAATTAGTTATGGTCAAAACGGTGAAACATAGGAGGCTGAAATCCCACGGGCCGGACATTTGGGGCCGGGGCCGGAAATCCGGGACCTGATGTCCAGAACCTTGCGCGAAAATGCGCTCGAAGAGCCGGATGTCTGGACTACGGGCCGGATGTCCGAGGGGGCCAGATGTCTGGGGCCACGGGCTGGATGTTCGGGCTCCAAGTCCGAGGATGAACTTGAGGAACTCGATTTTGGGGGCAGAAATTGATGGTTTGGGGGGCAAAACTCGAGAGATTTCATGGATAGAAAGTGGGGAAAATTGGGGAGAAGCTAGATCTACTCAAGACACAACGAATCCATGGCTCAAAATCAACAAAACATCATCAAACCAACAAATCACAAAAAAAAATTAGGGGCTATTTTTTGTGGGGATTTTTTGAATTTAGGACGAAATCAAGCAAAATAAGGCTAGAAAATGACGGGGGAGACTCCAAATTCGTGATCAACCTGGCTCTGATACCAAGATGATGTAGGGTGGGAAGTGGAAACCCTAGGGCCAATCTTTCACGACTAGAGTGGATCCTACGAAGAACACGAGGAAAATCACGAGGGGCAACACAAGAGAAATCACTCAAACCAATAAGATTCAATTACACATGTGCTAGATCCTCGAAACACAAAGAGATACACAATCCACGACCAACAAGGGACGATACAAGTAGCAAGTTCTTCTCCGTGAGGAGGTCTTGAGGGGTCTTCCCATGAGGGGTCTTGAATCCGCTTGGGGGATCTTCTCCGTAGAGGTCGTGAACTCCGATGGAGAAGTAACCAAGTGGATGAGCAAAGCTCTATCTCTCAAATGAGCTATCACATTGCTAACCCTAGCTAGGAGGAGGTGGGGGAGTATATATAGTCTAGGGCCACGAAGGGGTAAGTGGGAGTGAGTTTACATGGGCTCTCGGCCCGCAGCTGCATAGGGGCGTCAGATGTCCGAGTTAGACTTGCCCATTCATGCGCTCTCTGGATAGGCAGGGCCGGATGTCCGGGCGAAGGGGCCGGATGTCCGGGGCTTCGGGGGAGCCGGATGTCCGGGGTGATGGCCGGCTGCGCTGGTCCTTTCCGGTGCTCTCTGGATAGCCGATGCTGGGTTTCTGGGGCAGGGGGTCGAATTTCCGGCCGGGGCCGGATGTCCGGGACATGGCCGGATGTCCGGCTGTTGTAGCAGTTGGCTCTTCTTTCTTCTCCGCGCACACTTGGCCTTGGTCCTTGGGCTCTCCATGGTCTCCTCGGGTGTACCTGAGTATGCACAAGGTCCGCGCTTTGGGTAGCATCCATGTCTTACATGCAGAAAGGGAAGATTGGAAAGGAGCGAGTTCATCGTAGGTCCAATGGCGTATGCTCGAGGTCTCATGGATGGACACTTGGAGCTTGGGGAGTAGTTGTAGTGTACATGAGGATGATCGTAGGATGCTCCGCATCAGTAATCCAACTAGTTTTTTTCCTAACTTCATCGTGACTTCAATTAGTGTGTGTGTACTAAAACTAATGATGCTTCAAAGTCCTTTTGTTGCAGTTTGACAACTAGTTGGCATTGTTATTTTATTGTACAGACTCATCTTTATAGTATAAACGAAGAGACCAGGGAGTATGACATACATATTCACACATAATTTGCAATTCAAGGCATAAACACCGGGATATTAAACAAGTAGCATTAACGGGCATGATGGCGGCAAGTGTATGAATGGTCTGTCGAAATTTGATTTGTGGCCTTGCATGAGCACAACTTCCTTTTGCCTTTTTTCCTGGTTGACAAGTTTATTGTTTTCCTGACAGATAAGTTTACAAGTTGGAAACCTAGTTGATTTAGATCGTGACCTCGGTACGAGACCACTTGGGCTCTCCTATACATATATGACTGACTTACCGGTCACACCCGAAGATACAATAAAATGAGCTAATATTTTTGCCTCTCACTATTTGCACTCTCATCGTAGTCTACTCCATTCCCAATGCCAGCATACGTCGACGAGCAAGGAGAGCATGTCTCTGGAACCTCTTGTACTTGTGATTTGCACCAGGAGAGGGCGAATTAGAGTTCTGGGAAGTGCTACGCGCGACTACTCACATCCGCCACCATGGGTCGTGTTCCGTCCAAGTCACGTGGTGGCACACATTGTCGTCTCGATCATCATTAGCCTCACGTCACCAACATCGCTGTCAATAACATCACCTCTGCAGCCACCGCTACTTCACCTGCAATCGATCATTGTTGTGATCTGATCCAATCTTTTATTATGGTCATTGTTGCATGTGCCAAATTGTTGTTCATGAGATTATGTTCATCTAGTATGCTAGAGCTATGCATGCTAATAATTGTTTTATTCATGATTTATTTACTAGAATTAATCATGAAGTTGCCTATTTTACCATCAGTTTTTTCCTCGAGTTGCCAGAGGAGGGAGACGGACGACGCGGGGTTAGGGACCGTTGATGTCCCCATATCTATGACCAAGAAATACTCTTGTAAACTTGTGTGCTGGTCTATACGTACATGTGCTGCTGACTAGGGGAAAGGGGCGAGAGCTATATGCATGTTTCTCCCCTCGTGTTGGGAACAATTCATCGTCTTTGTGGGGCTGTTTGGATCACGCCCCAGTCCGCCCCGCCAATAGCGGGCTCGCCAAAAAATTGGCGAAGGAATCCGCCGCTGTGGTTCTGCCAACTCGCGGGCGCAAAAACTGAACGAAGCTGCCGAAATTTTGGCGTGGTCGCAAAACGTTGGTTCCAATCCAAACGGCTGCCCGGCGTGCTAGTCAACGCCGAAAAATTGGTAGGGCGCTCGTCGGCTGTATTCCAAACAGCCCCTGTATGCCTTTGTCCCCTATGTTGCCTACCACTGAGGGCGAGTGCATTGCCGTGCTCATGGCTTCGGTGCTGCAGATCATGCACGAGTTTCGGGAACTATTTCTGAGCCCTACTTCACCTTTTTCTGTGGAGCATTGGAGGCGGACTCCTCGCCGACCTAGTGTGGGTCATGCGAGAGACTAGAGGAGTATGAGCCCATCTTGATGGTGGTTCCTATGGTCGAGGATGTCGTGTCGATGATTCCTCGAGTTGAGGATGCCGATCCGACCGGTGTGTTGGTGCTTGCTCCTATAAGCCTCTTGCTGGCGACAACTACACCAAAACAATTCAAGTTTTACGATTTTCTTGACAAATGGGCGGCTGATCAGCCTTGGATTTGGCAAGTCAAGTGATTGCCTCGTGAAGGAGAAATCAAGCAGGGAGAAATCAAAGAGGAACAAAAGCAAGAAGGATGGAGTCATCCGGAAGGTGCTTGCGGTCTTATGATGGATGGGAAAATTGTGGCTTATGCCCGCTTTGCAAACGAGAGCCCGAGACCGGGCCACATCTCTTCTTCAAATGTCGTTACACCATCAGACTCTGGAGCATGCTTGTCGCAAAACTTGGCCTTGAACATGCTGATATATCTACATGGCACTTGGCGGGATCCGTTGAGGAGTGGTGGGATAGAAGAACCGGCATGGACATCCCATCACGCAAGGCCATGGCCTCTCTCACCATGCTTGTCTCTTGGGCAATCTGGAACGAAAGGAATGCCGGGTCTTCGACATAAAGTGCACCGCCCCGATCGTCCTCAACATCATCCTCGAGGAAGCAAAACTATGGGTCGCCGCGGGTGCAAAGAAACTAGGGGAAATCATAATACGCGAGTAATTGTCATGCGGCGTTGTATGGACACTTGTAAAACTCTATTCCTCTCTTAATTAATATATGAGGCAAAGCTTTTGCCCTGTTTCAAAAAAAAAAATGTCGATGGTTGTGGTTGTTATGCATTTGAGGGTCGCTCGTACAGTTATGGCGTTTCATGCTTTGCGAGTAGTCTGCCTATGGGGTGTTTGTACCAGTTTTCGCCTAATTTTCTGTAAATTATCTGGGCAGAAGCAAATCTGTTTGCCTTCATATAAAAGAATGTATGTGTCGCACATATTTGCGCATGGTTTACTAGATGTCAATCCTCCGAAATTCCTATAATTTTCATTCTCTGTTCCAAACAAGAACTAACATACCACATATACAAATAAAATGCAAATATGATTTGTAGCGTTAAGACGAGAGTTTATCCAAATTTATTTATCAAAAGCACTATTTTAGGAACAGAGACACAAAACGGTGAAACAAATAAGCTCAGACGCTGATAAGATATTTCATGACCCAAGAAGAATTACAAATGCAGGATCAACTTATTCCCTAGCCCCGACACGGTTTGATAATTGAGAACAATGGTGGCAGCTACACAATTTGCATGAGAAATAGTTACACGGTGTCTTTGGAGAGCCAGTTAAGCGAGGGCACCCCTCGGGCATTCGTCAGCTCATCCACCGCATCTCCACGCTCGAAAACGGCGGCCGCACCCATCCCGGAACCTGTTCATCAATAATTTCTGTCATTTGCAGTTCTACTATCGAATCAACGACCGTTCTTTCCATGCAACTAAATCATGTACCTATGCACATGGAAATCACTCCAAACCGGCAGTCCTTGCCTCGGCGTTTCATCTCGTTGAGAAGAGTGCTGACACATCGCGCACCTGCCAAGATGAAAAAAATGGAAATGTTATCGCCACTCAGTATATATACCACATGCAAGTGGCTGCAGCACACGAGACTGTCTGTTTGGGGTAAAGCAGTGTCAACCAGTCCAAGAATCAAGCAAGTGATGAGCGCCAGGTGCACACAGCATTGATTAAAAACAGATACCTGTGGCACCCAATGGATGTCCAAGAGCAATTGCACCCCCATTAACATTGACTTTTGCGGGATCGAGATCCAACTTTTTTGAGCAGTACACATACTGAGATGCAAAAGCCTATGTACAGGAGCAAATGAGTATCATCGGTGGATATAGTAGTATATCGAATGGAAGAACTAGATGGAAGTATACCTCATTAATCTCAAAAAGGTCAACATCGTTAATTTGAAGGCCCGCGGCCTTCACTGCTGCTGGGATAGCAACAGCAGGACCAACGCCCATCACAGCTGGATCAACTCCAACTGCAGCAAAGCTCCTACATTTGCAAATTAGGCTCTCATGTTGAGTGAAAACAGAATACTGTGATGATTATAAGTATCATAATTCTCTCTGTTTTGATGCCCAAAAAGTGTCGAGCCACAATGTTGGTAGTAAAAGCGTAAACCGAAGTGTTAATATGTTGCCAATAACCGCAGGAAATTTTTCTACAGAATATGAGCATGATTCTACCTATGTACTATGTTGCAAAACATATAGAGAAAGTACTGATACCTGTAGATTCCAAGAATTGGAAGACCCTTCTGTGTAGCAACATCTCGCCTCATTAGTAGGACAGCTCCAGCTCCATCACTTACTTGGCTAGCATTTCCTACGATTAAAAGGACATCAATCTTTTAAGAGTGATACCGCTAAAAGAAATCTGCATTCAGTTGGATTTTCCTATTGGTTACCAGCAGTAGTGGTCCCGTCCTTAGAAAATGCTGGTTTAAGTTTTGACAGGAGTGCCAGTGTGGTGTTCGATCGGATTCCATCATCTGCTGAGACCACAATCTCCTTTTCTTCACCAGTTTTTGGATCCACGATCTTTGCAAGATAACATAAGTGTCAGGGCAGGTCAAACAATTCTAACTTTTGAGTACAAATTCCTCAAAAGTAGACACAGTTATTTGGGAAGAGAACACCAAGGCACTACGTTACCTTTGTATGAACTGGAACTATTTCTTCTTTAAATTTACCAGCAGCAACTGCCGCCGCTGCCTTCCTGTGAGACTCAACCTGGGCAATTAAAAGAATGAGAGCTGTGAGACTATTGGGAGGCAGACCGGCAGACACTGGTCGTGGTGGTGGGAGGGGGTACACCGTCACACACAAGTGCCATAAAGTAAGGACAATCAGCCAACTTACAGCAGCTTGATCTTGCTCCATGCGTGTTATGCCAAACCGCTGTGCAACATTCTCGGAGGTAAGGCCCATTGGGAGAAGGCAATCACGTGCTTGAGCAAATAGCTCAACCTAAAATAGTTGGAGATTCCAACCCAACATTTTATCAGCTGTAACATCTTTACAGATGCATCTAAAGACGATACTCTTGCGTGAAACCGACCCATTTGACTTACTTTGGGATTCACTTTCCCAATAAGATCAACTTTGTTCACTGTCATCGACTCTACGCCAGCAGCAATACCTTTTGAAAGGAGCGAACAAATTAAGATCACCAACGAAGTCAAACAAACTACATAAATCAGTTTTCAGTAAACCATACCGATATCATACATCCCTGCTTTTATAGCAGCAGCAACATCTGCGACTGCCTGAAGCCCAGAAGAGCACTGCCGGTTTACAGTCTTCAGAGGAACCGTGTCTACAGCACATGAAACGAGTTAATCAAAGGTGGGATAATCATGTCCAATATTAAAGGAAAATGTGATGAAGATGGTGAAATTACCAGGGAAACCCGCAAACAACGCGGCCATCCTGCATTCTATTGCCCTTTGGGACCCAGGAGCTAAAACAGTACCAACAACAATGTCGCCAACTTCGCTCGGATTTAACTTTGTTTTATCCACCAAAGCCTGAAATTGGGAGCGGAAAGGATGATGAGACAAGAGCAACTACTTCACTAAATTGTTGTTTTGGTTGCAACAAGGAAACAAGATAACAAACAGAAACCTTGAATACGGGCACTAGGAGGTCCTCAGGGAGTGTATCCTTGAAACTACCTCTCTTGGCCTTGCAGATTGCTGTCCTATAGGCACTGAAGACATGAAAGGTATATACGTCATGCATGTTTTATATTTGACCTCTGTTTACGAGAATTGGCCAAGAAAAAGGAAAATTATTGAAATATTACAATCATGAACCTAGTGCGAAAAGATACTGCTAGTTTTGTTGCAGTTCATACATATATACTTCCTATCCAATTCGTATATCTGTAATGCTAAAAGTTACTCCGAAGATCTTTGTGATCTGTATCATTCTCCGGCGCAGTAGAGACATGCAGCTCAGACGGTTGACAAGGACCAAATCTGGCACGACCTTAGCAAACACAAAAGCCCAGAAACTAGGTTGGCATTAATCCATTGTTACATGCTTCCACAGTTTGCAGTACCGTCGTGATCACCAAAGTACACTTGGCACTGTATCTTTCTTTGGCCAACGGCCAGACCGAAAAGCTAAGCATGAATTCCGGCACCACTGGCAACCAGAGCCTAACTAGCAGCTGACGATCCAACAAACAGTAGCGGACAAAGCGACAGGAGAAGGAGCGGCAGACATGACTTACGCGACGATGACGACGTCGTCGGCGAAGCAGGGGCCCCGGTGGTACGCGGCGTTGTCCCCCGCGGCGCACGCGCTGGCCTGCAACACCAAGTAAAGAAACGGCAAGATCGTCACAGATCTGGAACCGAGACGCCGGCACGGCGGCGAAGAGGAGATGAGAGGGAGAAGGATCTCACGGAGATGGCGGAGGCGGCCGGGCTGGCGCCGGCCGCGGGCTCCAGGTGCCGCAGAAGGATCCTCTGCCTGTCGAGCGCCTTCTCCATTGCTGGCTGCTGTCTCAACCTTGCCTCCTTTCTTCCTTCTCCCCTGCCTCTCGGCGTCCTCCCTGTCTCGGGAGGAATTGGTGGTTAATGGTGAGAATGGTTGGTTAGTCGGTAGTCTGCTGCGCGCGCCGGGTGGCGACGGACGGGGCGTGTGGTATTTCTAGTCAGGTGGAGGAAAAGGAGCCCCTGAAAAAAAGAGTAGAGGAAGAGGAGGGGGAATTTCGGAGGAGCTCACTGCAACTTTGGTGGAGTGGAGAGGTCGGGGATGTGAAAACTTTGGACGACTTTGCAAGACTCGACTCGCCGGTCCCGGGTGGTCGTCGATCGTGGTCGTGGGACGCGACGCGAGGGCAATAGTTGTTGGGTTGGTTTTCCTCCCACGCGCTGCACGGGATGCCGGGGGAAGACAAATGCTGCCCGGCGTGGCTTCCACAGACGGCGACAGGCTGCCGCGCCGGAAAAGGCCTCCACGAATTTCACGCCCATTTAGAGCATCTCTAAATACATTTAGGCGGCCTGTAAAAAAAATCAGGGTACCGCGCCTCTAACCGAACACGTCCCATAAATGTGTCCCGTAAATATTGTACGGAGCGAGTTTATAGGATCTGTTCCGCGCAGAAGATCTCGCGATATAACAATTTTGATAGCTTTGTATATTCTAAATTTTCAACAATATGAACCGAACAGAATCATAATACAAATTAAACATATTAATACAAATGGTCCGAAAAGCAATTCACAATACAACAATCGTTTTCATTACAATAAATGTTCAAATTCGAATAATTATTACAACACCAAATTGCTCAAATCACACACAAATACATATGAATAAAAATGGAAATCTATCTCCCACAGAGTTGGCACTGATACTCAATAAGATCTTTTTGGAGTTGGGAGTGTGAAGCACGGTTCTCGATCTTCCGGTAGGTGTCAAGAAATGCAGTGTTCTCATTTGCGTCCCTGACAGCTTCATGCTGCCAACATTGCCATAATAACTAAGTCCAAATCCCTTTCATCCTCGATGATCATGTTGTGTAAAATTACACAAGCAGGCATGATGTTTCTAAGAGATTTCTTATCCCAGAAGCGAGCGGGACCTCGAACAATGGCAAACCGAGCTTGCAACACACCAAATGCCCTCTCAATATCCTTCAGGCAAGCTTCTTATGCTTCGGCAAAAAAAAAATTGTTTCTTGGTTTTGGGGTCCCTAATGGTCTTCACAAATGTTGACCGTGCAGAATAAATACCATCGGCAAGATAGTACCCCCATGGTATAGTCATGGCCATTTACGATATAGTTCCAAGCCGGAGCTTTGCCACAAACTAGCTGAGCAAATAGATGAGATCGCTACAAAACATCGATATTACTGAGAGACCCGGGCATACCAAAGAAACAAGGGACATTTACATTTGTGCCCCTAACTGGAACCCACTACTCAGATTTGCCCCTAATTTCGAAGCATGCTCAAATTTGCCCCTCTGTCGTTAGTCACACTTACAGAAATGCCCTTCTGTGTCGTTACCGTCTGGTCAAAGGGCTTTGACCGTTTTCTGGGTGTTTGTTGGACATTTTGCCCTTGTCTCCATGTGTCACTTACATGTGGGACCCACTTTAAAAAACAAAATGAAAAAACTCCTTCTCTCACCCCTTTCTTTGTACCACTTACATGTGGAGCCAACCAAAAACATAGAAATAAAAACTTTATTCTCTCTCTTCCCTCTCCGTCTCTCTCTCTCAACTCTGGCGTGCTGGGAACATCGGCGGCGGCCCAGCAGCACGCGGCAGTTGCCAGTAAAAGGCTCGCTAGAGTAGTAGTGATGCGCTCACCATCGTGCGTCGATTTGCGCTAGTTGGGCACATAGGAGGCCACAAGATCCAGTCCCCGACGGAGTCCAGTGGTGGACGGCGACAGTTGTCGCGGAGATCTCCTGGGACCTACTAAACACAAAATTGATGAGCGACAAGAGAGAAGAAGCTCTAGAAGGGGATCTTAGCGCGAGGATTTGGAGAGGCCACACCGGAAGCGATGGCATCGACCTTGGATGGCCGGCGGTGCTCATCGCCAGAGATTAGGAAGGAGAGGGATAAGCACCAAATTGGTTGAGGGGAAATGTGCAGGAGCTCGATTGGATGCTCTTGGGACGAGGGATTTGAGTATTGAGCCTGTGTCGTCCCATGATTGCATGCTCCGACAGCCGCCGCCGAGGCCGGAGCCGGAGCCGACGCTATAATATCTCCCGTCGTCTCTGACTATCCTATCATGTTCCAAGTGAGCATATGCTCCTTTTGAGCTTTTTTGCTGAGCCCTTGCACCTTCTGACCCTCTCGCGCCATGCGCCGCCTGCCGCCACCACCGCCCGCCGCTGCCGCCGCTTGAGCTCACTGCTGCATGTTCTCCTGGCCGTCCTACACGCTCTGGTGACCTCAGTGCACTTCGACTTTGCGGCCGTAGCATCGCAGGCTGCTCATGACCCGAGCCACTCCGGCATCATCCCGCATGTTGCTGCCGTGCATTCAGCATACGCTGGAGTTTAGTGGTTGTGGTTAAGACTAACACACCCTTGTTTAAGTGGGCCACCGCCTCCTAGGCCCTCTTCTAACTAAAACAATAAAATCCTATTAAGAGACAATGACATGTTGGCCCCCAAAGTCTAATTTGACTAGACTGGTCTAACTTTTAATATGTTTTTGGTTGGCCCCACATGCAAGTAGTACAAAGAGAGGGGTGAGAGAAGGAGTTTTTTCATTTTGTTTTTTTAGAGTGGGTCCCACATGTAAGTGGCACATGGAGACAAGGGCAAAATGCCAACAAACGCCCAAAAAGTGGTCAAAGCCCTTTGACCAGACGGTAACGGCATGGAAGGGCATTTCTGTAAGTGTGACTAACGGCAGAGGGGCAAATTTGAGCATGCTTGAAAATTAGGGGCAAATCTGAGTGGGTTCCAGTTAGGGGCACAAATGTAAATGGCCCAAGAAACAATGCCAAATCCAAAAATCACATGGAGCCACGACTTCAAGCACAATGGGGGGTTTACGTTTGTGGCCGGTGTATTCCCCTGCCCAATCCACCAGACAGTTTTTCACCTCCAATGAATACGATCAATATTGCCTAGAATTGTCTGGCCATCCACTTTGTTCGTTCATTGCCATGAGCTTCTTTGTGTCCTCCTTGTTTGGAGATCAAAGATACTCCGGGCCAAAAACTCAGATCATTATCTTCGCAAAGACCCGGACGCATTTGATGGTGGTACCTTCTCCAATGCGAAGATATTCATCAGCGTAGTCGATGAAACAAATGTTCAATACATCAATCGTTTTCATTACAATAAATGTTCAAATTCGAATAATTATTACAACACCAAATTGCCCAAATCACACACAAATACATATGAATAAAAATGGAAATCTATCTCCCACAGAGTTGGCACTGATACTCAATAAGATCTTTATGGAGTTGCGAGTGTGAAGCACGGTTCTCGATCTTCCGATAGGTGTCAAGAAATGCAGTGTTCTCATTTGCGTCCCTGACAGCTTCATGCTGCCAACATTGCCATAATAACTAAGTCCAAATCCCTTTCATCCTTGATGATCATGTTGTGTAAAATTACACAAGGTGCATGATGTTTCTAAGAGATTTCTTATCCCAGAAGCGAGCGGGACCTCGAACAATGGCAAACCGAGCTTGCAACACACCAAATGCCCTCTCAATATCCTTCCGGCAAGCTTCTTATGCTTCGGCAAAAAAAATCTGTTTCTTGGTTTTGGGGTCCCTAATGGTCTTCACAAATGTTGACCGTGCAGAATAAATACCATCGGCAAGATAGTACCCCCATGGTATAGTCATGGCCATTTACGATATAATTCCAAGCCGGAGCTTTGCCACAAACTAGCTGAGAAAATAGATGAGATCGCTACAAAACATCTATATTACTGAGAGACCCGGGCATACCAAAGAAACAAGCGACATTTACATTTGTGCCCCTAACTGGAACCCACTACTCCGATTTGCCCCTAATTTCGAAGCATGCTCAAATTTTCCTCTCTGCCGTTAGTCACACTTACAGAAATGCCCTTCTGTGTCGTTACCGTCTGGTCAAAGGGCTTTGACCGTTTTCTGGGTGTTTGTTGGACATTTTGCCCTTGTCTCCATGTGTCACTTACATGCGGGACCCACTTTAAAAAACAAAATGAAAAAACTCCTTCTCTCACCCCTTTCTTTGTACCACTTACATGTGGAGCCAACCAAAAACATAGAAATAAAAACTTTATTCTCTCTCTTCCCTCTCCGTCTCTCTCTCTCTCAACTCTGGCGTGCTGGGAACATCGGCGGCGGCCGCCAGCAGCACGCGGCAGTTGCCAGTAAAAGGCACGCTAGAGTAGTAGTGATGCGCTCACCATCGTGCGTCGATTTGCGCTAGTTGGGCACATAGGAGGCCACTAGATCCAGTCCCCGACGGAGTCCAGTGGTGGACGGCGACAGTTGTCGCGGAGATCTCCTGGGGACCTACTAAACACAAAATTGATGAGCGACAAGAGAGAAGAAGCTCTAGAAGGGGATCTTAGCGCGAGGATTTGGAGAGGCCACACCGGAAGCGATGGCATCGACCTTGGATGGCCGGTGGTGCTCATCGCTAGAGATTAGGAATGAGAGGGATAAGCACCAAATTGGTTGAGGGGAAATGTGCAGGAGCTCGATTGGATGCTCTTGGGACGAGGGATTTGAGTATTGAGCCTGTGTCGTGCGTGTCCCATGATTGCATGCTCCGATAGCCGCCGCCGAGGCCGGAGCCTGAGCCGACGCTATAATATCTCCCGTCGTCTCTGACTATCCTATCATGTTCCAAGTGAGCATATGCTCCTTTTGAGCTTTTTTGCTGAGCCCTTGCACCTTCTGACCCTCTCGCGCCATGCGCCGCCTGCCGCCACCACCGCCCGCCGCTGCCGCCGCTTGAGCTCACTGCTGCATGTTCTCCTGGCCGTCCTACATGCTCTGGTGACCTCAGTGCACTTCGACTTTGCGGCCGTAGCATCGCAGGCCTGCTCCGCAGCCCCGAGCCACTCCGGCATCATCCCGCATGTTGCTGCCATGCATTCAGCATACGCTGGAGTTTAGTGGTTGTGGTTAAGACTAACACGCCCTTGTTTAAGTGGGCCACCGCCTCCTAGGCCCTCTTCTAACTAAAACAATAAAATCCTATTAAGAGACAATGACATGTTGGCCCCCAAAGTCTAATTTGACTAGACTGGTCTAACTTTTAATATGTTTTTGGTTGGCCCCACATGCAAGTAGTACAAAGAGAGGGGTGAGAGAAGGAGTTTTTTCATTTTTTTTAGAGTGGGTCCCACATGTAAGTGGCACATGGAGACAAGGGCAAAATGCCAACAAACGCCAAAAAGTGGTCAAAGCCCTTTGTCCAGACGGTAACGGCACGGAAGGGCATTTCTGTAAGTGTGACTAACGGCAGAGGGGCAAATTTGAGCATGCTTGAAAATTAGGGGCAAATCTGAGTGGGTTCCAGTTAGGGGCACAAATGTAAATGGCCCAAGAAACAATGCCAAATCCAAAAATCACGTGGAGCCACGACTTCAAGCACAATGGGGGGTTTACGTTTGTGGCCGGTGTATTCCCCTGCCCAAGCCACCAGACAGTTTTTCCACCTCCAATGAATACGATCAATATTTCGTAGCATTGTCTGGCCATCCACTTTGTTGTTCATTGCCATGAGCTTCTTTGTGTCCTCCTCGTTTGGAGCTCAAAGATACTCCGGGCCAAAAACTCAGATCATTATCTTCGCAAAGACTCGGACGTATTTGATGGTGGTACCTTCTCTAATGCGAAGATATTCATCAGCGTAGTCGACGGAAACATCATATGCAATTACTCTCATCACCGTTAATATTTTTTAATATACACTAAACCCAAGTAAACCGGCGGCATTCCTACGTCGAGTGAAAAAACGACAATTCTGCTCTTAAGCTTCAATGATGCGCACGAAAAGAGGCCCATGCTTTCTATATCGCCTATGAAATAGGTGAGCCAGATATGTTGGTACCTCGGTGAAGTACTCCTTCATGAGCATCTTGTCGCCGAGAGCTCGGTTGCGGAGAATGCATAGTCGGCCAACCGTGGGTCCGCGACGCTTTTCTTCGGGCCCTTCTCAATTTTGTCCATGAGATGCAACACACTAGGTTGTTGACATCATCTTCTAGATTCCTCAAGTAAGTTGTCATCGGTGCAAAAGCAATAAAAATTGCTCATAAATATGTATGATATTTTATTGTAAGGAAAGTACGCTTTGTACGATCTTGTGATGGTAAAGAAATAAAAGCGAGAGAGCATAATAAATGTTGCTATCACAAGGGGCAATATAATGTGAGGTTCCTTTGCATTAAGAGCTTGCACATCCAAAAATAAAAAGCGCATGACAACTTTTACTTCCCTCTACGAAGGGTCTATCTTTTACTTTTATGTATTTATTTTTATGCAAGAGTCAATAGTGATCATCCCTATTCCTCTCTATGTACTCATTATGTGGTGATAGATCCAGATATATATATACAGTTGAATGTAAGTGATCATGAGTTATTATTGTTGACATTACCCTTGAGGTAAATAAGTTGGGAGGCGAAATTATAAGCCCCTTATCTTTCTATGTGTCTAACTGAAACTTTTGCTCTATAAATATGCCTTGAGTGTCAGCAATCAAGAAGACTAAATGATAGTTGATTATGTAAACTTAATAAACAAAGCTCTTACATAGACTCTTTCTGAACATATGATGGATTGTGATTGTCTCAATGATTGAAAGCATAGTTTGTTAGTTTCCAATAAAGTATATGTTTCATACTTTAACTTGTGGACGAATTGTCTTTAGCATGAGAAATTCTATGAATATTATATATTGTTGTTATGATAATGATCATGATGCTTTCATGTCCATATTTTGTTTTTATCGGTACCTCTATCTCCAAACATGTGGTCATGATTATCGATATCGGCTTGCGCTTGAGGACAAGCGAGGTCTAAGCTTTGGGGAGTTGATACGTCCATTTTGGATCATGTTTTTCTATCGATATTTATTGCATTATGGACTGTTATTTCACTTTATGATACAATTCTTATGCCTTTCTCTCTTATTTTGCAAGATTTACATGAAGAGGAAGATTGTCGGCAACTGGAATGCTGGACCGAAAAGGGCTATATCGCAGATACATATTCTGCACAAGTCCAAATGACCTAAAAAATTAAGGAGATCTATTTTGTAATATATAAAAAATACCAGAAGGGGACCCACCAGGAAGAGGCAAGCCTGGGGGGTGCACCCCATCCCCGAGGGCGCGCCCCCCGAGCTTGTGGCGCCCTTGGCAGGCCACCAGAGCCCATCTTCTCCTATATGGTGCATTTGACCTAGAAAAAAAAATAGAAGAAAGGTTTTGGGATGAAGCGTCGCCGTCTCGAGGCGGAACCTGGGCAGGAGCACCTTTGCTCTCCGGCGGAGTGATCTCGCCGGGGAAACTTCCCTATGGGAGGGGGGGCACCGTCTCATCTCAAACCCTAGTTCATCTCTTGTATCCAATCTTTGCCTCAAAACCTTAGATTGGTACCCGTGGGTTGCTAGCAGTGTTAATTACATCTTGTAGTTGATGCTAGTTGGTTTATTTTGTGGAAGATTAAATGTTCAGATCCTTGATGATATTCAATACCCCTTTGATCTTGAACATGGTTATGGTTTGTGAGTAGCTACTTTTGTTCTTGAGGACATGGGAGAAGTTCGGTTATAAGTAATCATGTGAATTTGGTATTCTTTTGATATTTTGATGGTATGTATGTTGTGATTCCTTCAGTGATGTCATGTGAACGTCGACTACATGGCACTTCAATATATTTGGGCCTAAGGGAATGCATTGTAAAGTAGTAATTAGATGATGGGTTGCTAGAGTGACAGAAGCTTAAACCCTAGTTTATGTGTTATTCCATAAGGGGCTGATTTGGATCCATATATTTCATGCTATGGTTGGATTTATCTTAATTCTTCTTTCGTAGTTGCAGATGCTTGCAAGAGGGGTTAACCATAAGTGGGAGGCTTGTTCAAGTTAGAACAACACCCAAGCACCGGTCCACCCACATATCAAATTATCAAAGTAGCAAACATGAATCAAACCAACATGATGAAAGTGACTAGATGAAATTACCATGTGTCCTCAAGAACGCTTTACTTGCTATAAGAGAAAGTTTCGGCCTGTCCTTTGCTATAAAAAGGATTGGGCTACATTGTCGCATCCTTTTTACAATTGCTACTTTTTGCTTGCTACAAATTATCTTGTTATCGAACTATACCTATAATTTCAATGCTCGCAGAAAATATCTTGCTGAAAACCGCTTGTCATTTCCTTCTGCTCTTTGTTTGGTTCGACACTCTTACTTATCGAAAGGACCAGATTGATCTCCTATACTTGTGGGTCATCACCTCATTGCCTGGAATACTTTTTGCAAACCAAAAGAAATACAGTGGTTCAGGCATAAAAAACTTGCATGTTCAAAATAATTGCTTGCTCATGAAATTTTCTAACAAATACTTGCTACCTTCTACCACACCATGGCTAGATTGGCTCTCTTTACATCATCCTAGCACCTTTTTTGCCCTTGCTACATACCCCTCATTTCTCTGCAAAACCATAAACATGCAAATGCTAGAACTACAAAATCTACCGTTTGTACTTACAAATGATGGAATCACGACATATTTCTGGCTAGATACTTAGTTGCCCTCTAAACGCTAGCTACTTTGTTCCCTTGCCTATTCTCGCATTCCACTAGCCCTTTTGTATGAGTGGCAAATATTATGCATTTGCTTTGGATTTTAACCAGTGTAACCGCCTAACTTGTGTTGTATCCCTAGAGTTGGCCTCTCTTTTATCTCTGTTGCGGGACTTTATGCTCAGAGATGAACCAGATTCATGCTTACTCATCAGGGAACACACATTCACAACAAAGTGAGCATATGCATTGTTAGCAAAAGAAGATGATGAAGACAAACGCTCAGTTCATTTGGCCATGCAAAGTACCAAATAAGATCAAGGCCTTCGCTTGGCTTCTCTTCGAGGACAGATTAAACACAAAAGTCAATTTGGTGTGTAAATCCAATGCTCCAAATTTGGATTGTCCCAAACACTCTTTTTCGAAAGACACAAATCACCTCTTCATCACATGTCCGCTCATTGTCAGGATTTGGCAAAGGGTAGGCCTCTTCCTAAACTCCATGAGCACATCCTGTCTATGGGATGCCATAGTAACCCCGGTGCTCGACAATGATGCATGGCCTTTTATTCTCCTTGTCATTCTCTGGAGAATTTGGGATGCTAGCAACGCCATGGACTTCAAGGCTCAATATCTTCGCTCGTTGCCCACTCTTAAAATTATTATATCTAATTTGTATTTGTTGTCACACCACTTGTTTAAGCAGTGTGATAAGGACGCCTTCTCCTCGTGGCAGTGCTACCTCTCCTCACATGTTTGTGTGCCCATGTAATCTCTAAGGTGATACTCCTGGCTTGCCGCTTTTGAGTAATATATTTAGGTGGGGGAACTCTCCCGGGTGATTCTCAAAAATAAATATTAGAAAAATGGAGAAAGAAGATGGGAGCTAGGCAGTACCTAAAGAGGAGAAGCTAAAAATTGTGGTGGACTACCTTGTCGATCCATTCAAGACCTATAGGCCTGCCACCCTGATGTAGGGTAGAACCCTAGAGGCCGATCTTTCGCGTTTGGAGGGAAATCCTACCAAGAACACAAAGAAAACGAGGAGGGGAACGAGGGAAAAACACGAGAGAACACTCAACCAACAAGAATAAAGTCACACATGCGCTAGATCATCAAGACATAAAGTGATACAAGATCAGAATCCAACAAAGGACGATACATAGGGTAACCAGTTCTTCTACGTGAGGAGGTCTTGAAGAAGGTCTTCGCCGAAAGGAGGTCTTGAATCCAATGAGGATCTTCTCCGAAGAGGTGTCGGTCCCTCACTGTGGAGTATATCCGGAAGGATGAGTAAGGCTCTATCTTGAAGTATGAGCTATCACAATGCTAACCCTCTCTAGGAGGATGAGGAGGTCTATTTATAATCTAAGTGCAAATGGGGGCGAAGTGAAAGGGTACATGGGCCTCGGGCCCGAAGCTGCGCACACACAGGCGTCGGTCGTCCGACAGGTACCAGACGTCCGATGGCTCGCGAGGGTCCGGTCGGCCGGTGCTTGTCGGACGTCCAGCGTTTTGGCTCTGGACAGGTGGCGTCGGACGTCCAGAGGTCTCCGTACTTCCGATGGTTCTGTACTGAACTGTTGGTGTCGGACGTCCGGTCGGGGTCGGTCGTCCAGGCGCTGATGAGTGTCGGACGTCCGGCATCGGGCGGTCATCCGGGCGCTGTAGATAGCCTCGGCTGGAATCGATCTGGTTGGTGAAGTCTCCAGGCGTCGGACGTCCGAAGATCGTTGGTCGTCCGGAGGTCATCGAACGTCCGAGAGCTGTAGTTTCCTGGCAGCTCTTCCTCTTGTTCCTCGCGCTTGATGTCCTCGCCGTCTTGTCCAATGCTCCTAGCTGTTCCATGGCCTTCCTCTTGGTTCCTGGTCATGCATAGCACATATGTTTGAAGGAAATATGCCCTAGAGGCAATAATAAAGTTATTATTTATTTCCTTATATCATGATGAATGTTTATTATTCATGTTAGAATTGTATTAACCGGAAACATAATACATGTGTGAATACATAGACAAACATAATGTCACTAGTATGCCTCTACTTGACTAGCTCGTTGATCAAAGATGGTTATGTTTCCTGACCATAGACATGAGTTGTCATTTGATTAACGGGGTCACATCATTAGTAGAATGATGTGATTGACATGACCCATTCTGTTAGCTTAGCACTTGATCATTTAGTATGTTGCTATTGCTTTCTTCATGACTTATACATGTTCCTACAACTATGAGATTATGCAACTCTCGTTTACCGGAGGAACACTTTGTGTGCTACCAAATGTCACAACATAACTGGGTGGTTATAAAGGAGCTCTACAGGTGTCTCCAAAGGTGCATGTTGAGTTGGCGTATTTCGAGATTAGGTTTTGTCACTCCGATTGTCGGAGAGGCATCTCTGTGCCCTCTCGGTAATGCACATCACTATAAGCCTTGCAAGCAATGTAGCTAATGAGTTAGTTACGAAATGATGCATTACATAACGAGTAAAGAGACTTCCCGGTAACGAGATTGAACTAGGTATTGTTATACCGACGATCGAATCTCGAGCAAGTAACATACCGATGACAAAGGGAACAATGTATGTTCTTATGCGGTTTGATCGATAAAGATCTTCGTAGAATATGTAGGAGCCAATATGGGCATCCAAGTTCCGCTATTGGTTATTGACCAGAGAGATGTCTCGGTCATGTCTACATAGTTCTCGAACCCATAGGGTCCGCATGCTTAACGTTCGTTGACGATATAGTATTATATGAGTTATGTATGTTGGTACCTGAATGTTGTTTGAAGTCCCGGATGAGATCACGGACATGATGAGGAACTCCGGAATGGTCCGGAGATAAAGTTTGATATATGGAATAATAGTGTTTGATCTCCGGAAGGGGTTCCGGATGTTTCCCGAAATGTTTGGGTACGAGAACACGTTATTTGGGCCAAAAGGGAAAGCCCACGAGGCTTTTGGAAAGTGCAAAAGGAAGTTTTGCGGAGACTAGAGGCTAGACGCCATGGACCCTGGCGTCTAGGGGGTAGACGCCGGGTACCCTGGCTTCTAGCCTGAGTCCGTAGGACTCTTGCCTTCGGGCAAAACTGACTTCGAGGAGGCTTTTACTCCAAGTTTCGACCCTGTGGCTCAACATATAAATAGAGGGGCAGGGCTAGCACCAAAGACACATCAAGAAACACCAAGTCGTGTGCCGGCAACCCCGTCCCCTCTAGTTTATCCTCCGTCATAGTTTCCGTAGTGCTTAGGCAAAGCCCTGCAGAGATTGTTCTTCACCAACACCGTCACCACGCCGTCGTGCTGCCGGAACTCATCTACTACTTCACCCGTCTTGCTGGATCGAGAAGGCGAGGACGTCATCGAGCTGAACGTGTGCAGAACTCGGAGGTGCCATGCGTTCGGTACTTGGATCGGTCGGATCGTGAAGACGTACGACTACATCAACCGCGTTGATAAACGCTTCCGCTTAGCGACCTTCAAGGGTATGAAGATACACTCCCCCTCTCGTTGCTATGCATCACCATGATCTTGCGTGTGCCAGAGGGAATTTTTGAAATTACTATGTTCCCCAACAGTGACATCCGAGCCAGGTTTTATGCGTAGATGTTATTTGCACGAGTAGAACACAAGTGAGTTGTGGGCGATACAAGTCATACTGCTTACCAGCATGCCATACTTTGGTTCGGCGGTATTGTTGGATGAAGCGGCCCGGACCGACATTACGCGTACACTTACGCGAGACTGGTTCTACCGACGTGCTTTGCACACAGGTGGCTGGCGGGTGTCAGTTTCTCCAACTTTAGTTGAACCGAGTGTGGCTACGCCCGGTCCTTGCGAAGGTTAAAACAACACTAACTTGATGAACTATCGTTGTGGTTTTGATGCGTAGGTAAGAACGCTTCTTGCTCATCCCGTAGCAGCCACGTAAAATTTGCAACAACAAAGTAGAGGACGTCTAACTTGTTTTTGCAGGGCATGTTGTGATGTGATATGGTCAAGACGTGATGCTATATTTTATTGTATGAGATGATCATGTTTTGTAACCGAGTTATCGACAACTGGCAGGAGCCATATGGTTGTCGCTTTATTGTATGAAATGCAAGCGCCATGTAATTGCTTTACTTTATCACTAAGCGGTAGCGATAGTCGTAGAAGCAATAGATGGCGAAATGACAACGATGCTACGATGGAGATCAAGGTGTCATGCTGGTGACGATGGTGATCACGACGGTGCTTGGAGATGGAGATCACAAGCACAAGATGATGATGGCCATATCATATCACTTATATTGATTGCATGTGATGTTTATCCTTTATGCATCTTATCTTGCTTTGATTGACGGTAGCATTATAAGATGATCTCTCACTAATTATCAAGAAGTGTTCTCCCTGAGTATGCACCGTTGTTAAAGTTCTTCGTGCTGAGACACCACGTGATGATCGGGTGTGATAGGCTCTACATTTAAATACAACGGGTGCAAAACAGTTGCACACGCGGAATACTCAGGTTAAACTTGACGAGCCTAGCATATAACTGATATGGCCTCGGAACACGGAGACCGAAAGGTCGAACGTGAATCATATAGTAGATATGATCAACATAGTGATGTTCACCATTGAAAACTACTCCATCTCACGTGATGATCGGACATGGTTTAGTTGATTGGGATCAGGTGATCACTTAGATGACTAGAGAGATGTCTGTCTAAGTGGGAGTTCTTAAGTAATATGATTAATTGAACTTTAATTTATCATGAACTTAGTCCTGATAGTATATTGTAAATAATGTTGTAGATCAATAGCTCGCGTTATTGCTTCCCTATGTTTATTTTGATATGTTCCTAGAGAAAAATATGTTGAAAGATGTTAGTAGCAATGATGCGGATTGGATCCGTGATCTGAGGTTTATCCTCATTGCTGCCTGGAAGAATTATGTCCTTGATGCACCGCTAGGTGACAGACCTATTGCAGGAGCAGATGTAGGCGTTATGAACGTTTGGCTAGCTCAATATGATGACTACTTGATAGTTTAGTGCACCATGCTTAACGGCTTAGAATCGGGACTTCAAAGACGTTTTGAACGTCATGGACCATATGAGATGTTCCAGGAGTTGAAGTTAATATTTCAAGCAAATACCCGGGTTGAGAGATATGAAGTCTCCAACAAGTTCTATAGCTAAAAAATGGAGGAGAATTGCTCAACTAGTGAGCATGTGCTCAGATTGTCTGGGTACTACAATCGCTTGAATCAAGTGGGAGTTAATCTTCCAGATAAGATAGTGATTGACAGAGTTCTCTGGTCACCATCACCAAGTTACTAGAATTTCGTGATGAACTATAGTATGCAAGGGATGACGAAAATGATTCCCGAGCTCTTCGTGATGCTAAAATCAACGAAGGTAGAAATCAAGAAAGAGCATCAAGTGTTGATGATTGACAAGACCACTAGTTTCAAGAATAGGGCAAAGGGAAATAAAGGGAACTTCATGTAGAATGGCAAGCAAGTTGTCACTCCCGCGAAGAAGCCCAAAGCTCGACCAAAGCCTGAAACTGAGTGCTTCTACTGCAAAGGAAATGGTCACTGGAAGCGAAAATGCCGTGAATATTTGGTAGATAAGAAGGATGGCAAAGTGAACAAGGGTATATTTGATATACAGGTTATTGATGTGTACCTTACTAGTGTTTATAGTAGCCCCTGAGTATTTGATACTTGTTCGGTTGCTAAAAATTAGTAACTCGAAATAGGAGTTACAGAATAAACAGAGACTAGTTGAGGGTGAAGTGACGATGATGTTGGAAGTAGTTCCAAGATTGATATGATCATCATCGCACACTTCCTATACTTTCGGGATTAGTGTTAAACCTAAATAAATGTTATTTGGCATTTGCGTTGAGCGTGAATATGATTTGATCATGTTTATTACAATACGGTTATTCATTTAAAGTCAGAGAATAATTGTTGTTCTGTTTACATGAATAAAACCTTCAATGGTCATACACCCAATAAAAATAGTTTGTTGGATCTCGATCGTAGTGATACACATATTCATAATATTGATGCCAAAAGATGCAAAGTTAATAATGATAGTGCAACTTATTTGTGGCACTGCCGTTTGGGTCATATCAATGTAAAGCACATGAAGAAACTCCATAAAGATGGATTTTCGGAATCACTTGGTTATGAATCATTTGATGCTTGCGAACCATGCCTTTTGGGCAAGATGACTAAAACTCCGTTCTCCGGAACAATGGAACGAGCTACTGACTTGTTGGAAATAATACATACCGATGTATGCAGTCCAATGAGTGTTGATGCTCGTGGCGGGTATCGTTATTTTCTGATCTTCACAAATGATTTGAGCAGATATGAGTATATCTACTTAATGAAGCACAAGTCTGGAACATTTGAAAAGTTCAAAGAATTTCAGAGTGAAGTGGAGAATCATCATAACAAGAAAATAAAGGTTCTACGATCTGATCGTGGAGAAGAATATTTGAGTTACGAGTTTGGCCTTCATTTCAAAACAATGTGGAATAGTTTCATAGCTCACGCCACATGGAACACGACAAAATAATGGTGTGTCCAAATGTCGTAACCGCACTTTATTGGATATGGTGAGATCTATGATGTATCTTACCGATTTACCACAATCGTTTTGGGGTTATGCATTAGAGACAGCTGCATTCACTTTAAATAGGGCACCATCTAAATCCGTTGAGACGACACCGTATGAACTATGGTTTAGCAATAAACCTAAGATGTCGTTTCTTAAAGTTTGGAGTTGCGATGCTTATGTGAAAAAGTTTCAACCTGATAAGCTCGAACCTAAATCGGAGAAATGCGTCTTCATAGGATACCCAAAGGAGACTGTTGGGTACACCTTCTAATCATAGATCCAAAGGCAAAATATTCGTTGCTAAGAATGGATCCTTTCTAGAGAAGGAGTTTCTCTCGAAAGAAGTGAGTGGGAGGAAAGTAGAGCTTGATAAGGTAATTGTACCTTCTCCCGAATTGGAAAGTAGTTCATCACAGAAATCAGTTCTAGTGATTCCTACACTGTCGGAGTAATGGGCCATGGGTAGGCTCACCCGAGTCCCAAGATTTACCAAGACTTTGGGCCAGCTCCGCCTAGCTGAGCCCAAAGCCGAAACTCCGCCCTCTGGGGCCGGCTGGCTCAGTGGCCGGCTGCCAGAGGGCGGGTAACCCAAGGCTACGGCGCTCCGGGCGGCCGGTTCCTGGCAGCCGCCCTCCAGAGAGGGCGGTAACAGGCAGGCGGCCGCCTCACGACTGCAGCATGGCCGAGCCCCCTGTTGAGAGTACAAGATGGAGCATGGCTACAGTAAGGCGCGTCGCCTCCGTTGCTCAGGACGAGCATGGCTACAGTGCTCCGTACAGACAGAGATCTCCGCACAGCGGGGCACTGTGCCATGTCTCCTCTGACGTTGCTCCGGGCAGGCGGAGTCCTGTTCCCCACGACGGCCTGTCGGTACGGCCTGCCAGAGGCGGGCCCTACCAGGCAGTGACTTCAAGGAAGGCGGCAGAAGCTCGACCAAGCAGGTTCAAGAGGAGCCGGCCTGCAGCAGGCGGCCATCCCTTATCCCGAGGCATGCGTGTCATTAAGCTGATAAGACCAGGTGTGGCTATAGTAGCCCCCCCCCCCCCGCCAGGCGGCGGGACTGTAGCCACGCAAAGGTGACCAAGCCCTCGTCACCAATGACATGGCTACAATGAGCAGCCACCAACCAGTCAGCGGGGCCCCACCAGGCGGCGGGCCCAATGAGAAGCCGGAGGTCGGAGACAACGACAGCGGGCCTGCAGCCGCCAGATTACCATTGTACCCCTGGGGGGTAGGCCTATATAAACCCCCCAGGCCACCCATGCAAAGGGTTCGACCCCATTTAGCACTAGCCACCCCTTAGAGCAGGAAGAGGGCTGAGCCTTGCCTCCTCCTGCCTCTAGCACACAGCTCGAGGAGCATCATTGTATCACTTGTGCATTAGTGATCATGCGGAGACCCCACAGAGCAGGACTAGGGGTGTTATCTCCTAGGAGAGCCCCGAACCTGGGTAAAGTCCGCCGGCGTTCGTGTCTACGCCTTATCCCGCTTCCAGGCACCGGCGACGTTCTACTCGCTCCCACCATGATAAGCCATCCATTGGCATATGTCGCACCGACTTCGACATTTGGCGCCCACCGTGGGGCATGGTGCACCGCCTCTGGAGATCTGCTCGGATGGGAACCTGTTCCTTCTGGCGGCGAAGCACCAAAGATGCCCGTGGCGTCGGCCTCGGCCTTGTTGCATGGCGCGGAGATCGCTTCTTGTGGCGAAGTTGCCTTGCTGACCTCGTCGGCGAGATTGACCTCTCCGACGAGCCAGCCTCCGACGCGGGCACAAGCTGCCCCGAGAGCCGCCTCGTCAGCCTCCTCGACCAGCTCCATGTCGCCAGCGAGCCCGCTGTGGACCTGGAGTCCGTCGGCTCGACCGATCCAATGATCGCCGACCACACGGGCGTCGCTCGACGCGTTTCCCACCAACGTGGTGGTCTACGATGAGCCGCCTCCTCACGAGTACAGCGGCGGGAGCACCGTCACAGAGGTGCTCGTCATTAACAGCGAGGAGCACTCGGACGGACGTGCTCAAGATCCCCTTGAAGCCACCCTGCGCGATCTCACGGTGCCCATTCCCGAGGGCGCGGATGCTGAGGTGCTGGAGGCACGCCGCCTTCAGCTTATCGAGAGTGCTGGCTGCCTGACCAGCATGCGCCGGCTGTCGGACGCCTATCGGCGCGAGATGGACCGGGCCGTAGGCGGCACGCCGGCTCCTGGGGGGCCTAGCCGCCTCGGCACGGTTCGGCAGCATGGCGCCACCGTCGCCACCATGTTCGGGGTAGAGCGCCCCGTCTATGCCACGCCTGCGGAGAACATCCGGGCCGCCCAGGCAGTAACGGATGAATTGAACAAGTAGGACGGCGACGAGCTCCGCCACATGACAAAGCGAGTCCATCAGCTCCTGGACGCGGCATCCGCGCAGCACGAGGCCGCCTGCCATGCTGAGGACCCAGCCGGACGAGACAACGAGCCGCCCCCACACCAAGATCATGGGGCGACCTCCCGGACGCCGACTGGTGGCGCCCGCGGAGGAAAGGGCAATGAGCCGGCTGCTAGCCGCAGTCGGACACGCATCTCCATCGAGCGGGACGAGGAAGGCCGCCCTCGTGCAGTAGAGCGGCGAGGCGACCTGCCGCCTCCCCCGCCTCGTGGAGCGAGATACCCCACTCCGCCTCCCGTCACGCACCCAACACTCGGCGACCGCCTTGGCCGCCGGGAGGGAGTCAGAGAGAACGATGCTCGCCACCGGATCGATCGCCTCAACCGATCCCTGGTGCTTGAAGAAGAAGATGCGCTGGGCCCGCCCTGCTTCGGCCCCCGAATCCGCGACGAGCCCTTCCCCAAAGGGTTCACCCTTCCGCGAGACACGCCCAAATACACCGGCTCCGTGAAGCCGGAGGACTGGCTGGTCGACTACTCCACAGCCGTCAGCATAGTAAACGGCAACAAGCGCGTTTGCCGTGAAGTACGTCCCGCTCATGCTTCAAGGCACTGCTCGGACGTGGCTCAACAGCCTGAAGCCCCGCAGCATCAACAGCTGGGTTGATTTCACTGAGGCCTTCATCCGCAACTTCACCAGCAGTTACAAGCGGGCCCCCAAGCCCCGGTAGCTCTCCCTATGCGTCCAAGGGCCCACCTAGTCCACTCGCGACTACCTCACGCGCTGGACCGAGCTGCGCAATTCCTGCGAGGGCGTGCACGAGGTGCAGGCAATCGAGTACTTTACTGCCAGGTGCCGAGAGGGCACCCTCCTCAAGAATCGCCTCCTCTACGACGAGCCCGAGACCCTTGATGAGCTGCTGGTCATCGCCGACAAGCACGCCACGGCTGACTCCTCCATGAAGGCGGAAATCCTGGTTGACGTTGCTCGAAAGGTGGCACCTCAGCACCTCGGACTCGGGCGGCGACACCACCGGTGACAAAGAGCTGTGAGAGATAACAAGCGAAAGGCCACTCAACCGGCTTCCACTAGCCGGCAGGTGGGAACGGTCGTGGATCAGCAGCCAGAAGGGCAGCCAGCCCCCAAGCGGCAGAAGGGCGGCAAGTCCAACTGGTTGCCCGCCTTCTCTTACGAGCAAACTTTAGATGCACCCTGCAAATTCCATAGCAGAGCGAAGCCCTCCAACCACACCACTCGGAAGTGTCACTGGCTCACCAGGATTGCCAAGGGAGATGGACTCCTGCCTCCTCCGCCTGCTGGACCGCCGCCTCCTCAGCCCCAGCAGCCAGCGGCCCGACCAGTTGGCGCCATCCAAGACGAGTACCCGGAGGAACACGGAGCTTATGTTGTGTTCACCAGCGTGGCCGGTGACAGACGCAGTAGACGGCAACAACAACAAGAAGTACAAGCAATGGCCTCCAGCACCCCAGAGTTCATGCATTGGTCCGAGAAGCCTATCAGTTGGAGCAGGGCCGACCACCCGGAAGTGATGCCTTCCCCTGGTTCGTACACCCTGGTCCTAGAAGCGACCCTTGCAACGGAGAGACGATCAGCCCGTTTCTCCAGAGTCTTGATAGATGGCGGCAGCAGCATCAACATCCTGTATCGTGATACGATGGAGAAGCTGGGAATCAAGCAGAAGCAGCCCGTCCGCAGCCGGACTGTATTCCATGGCATAGTCCCTGGCCTTTCCTACTCCCCAATCGGCAAGACCCAGATTGACGTCCTCTTCGGAGACAAGAATCACTTTCGTCGAGAGCCAGTTTGATTTGAAGTGGTGGAGCTTCAGAGCCCCTATCATGCATTGCTAGGCCGGCCTGCTTTAGCCAAATTCATGGTAGTCCCCCACTACGCCTACCTCAAGATGAAGATGCCGAGTACCAAGGGGATCCTGACGGTAGCGGAGACTACAAGAAGTCGGTCGCTTGCGCCGCAGATAGCAGCCGGCTGGCCGAGTCCCTCGTGATTGCAGCCGAGAAGCAGCTCCTTGACCGGGTGGTGGCGTTGGCAGGCAAGAAGCTGGAAATGCCACCCACGCCCCAGGAGTCAGAAGCCGAGGGCTCGTTCAAGCCGGCCAAGGAAACGAAGAAAATACCCTTGGACCCAGAGCACCCGGAGAGGCACGCAGTCATAGGCACAGGCCTTGACAACAAATAGGAAGGCGAGCTCGTCGATTTCCTCCGTGAGAATCGGGACATCTTCGCATGGTGCCCCAAAGACATGCCGGGCGTTCCGACGGATTTCGCCGAGCACAAGCTACATGTCCGACCAGACGCCAAGCCAGTCAGGCAGCCCTTGCGCCGCCTGTCAGAAGAGAAGAGAAGAGTTGTCGGAGAAGAGATAGCCCGGATCCTAGCAGCCGGATTCATCATGGAAGTGATTTTTTTTCAGAATGGCTGGCCAACCCAGTCCTAGTGTTGAAAAAGAACAAGCAGTGGCGCATGTGCATTGACTACACCAGCCTCAACAAAGCCTGCCCCAAAGATTCCGTTGCTCTGCCGAGGATTGATCAGGTGATCGACTCCACAGCCGGATGCGAGCTGTTGAGTTTCTTGGATGCATACTCTGGATATCACCAGATAAAGCTGAACCCGGCCGACAGGCTGAAGACCGCCTTCATCACGCCATTTGGAGCCTTCTGCTACCTAACCATGACGTTCGGCTTGAGAAATGCCGGCGCCATGTTTCAGCATTGCATGTAGAAGTGCCTCCTCAAGCAACTCGGCAGAAATGCCCATGTATATGTGGATGATGTGGTGGTGAAGACGGAGAAGCATGGCACTCTACTGGAGGACCTCAAGGAGACCTTTGAGAACCTGCGCCGATTCCATATTAAGCTCAACCCGGAGAAATGTGTCTTTGGAGTACCAGCCGACTAGCTTCTTGGTTTCCTGGTCCTAGAGCGTGGCATAGAGTGCAATCATGTGAAGATCAAGGCAATTGAGATGATGAAGGTGCCCACCCGACTGTTGGACGTGCAGAAATTCACCGGCTGCCTGGCGTCAATCAGCCGTTTCATCAGTCGGCTGGGCGAGAAGGCTCTTTCCCTATACCAACTCATGAAGAAGACCACTTTTTTCGAGTGGAATGACAAGGCGGACGAAGCATTTCTCCAACTCAAGAAGATGTTGGCGACCCCGCCTGTCCTGGCAGCTCCGACTGAGAAGGAGCCCATGCTCCTCTACATTGCAGCCACCAGTCGGGTTATCAGCATAGTCATGGTAGTGGAGCGCAAGGAGAAGGACAAAGCATTGCCGGTCCAGAGACCGGTGTATCACTTGAGCGAAGTATTGTCCGCCTCCAAGCAAAACTACCCCACTACTGAAGATGTGTTCTGGCGTGCACTTTGCCGCCAAGAAGTCAAGCCTTACTTCCAAGAGCACCCCATAATCGCTGCCCGCATACCCCGCTTATTGAAATCATTGAAGCGGGATGCCTCAGCCGAGTGGCCAAATGGGCTATTGATCGGCCCCTTACACCATCTATTACCAGCCTCGCACCGCCATCAAGTCACAAGTGTTGGCCGACTTCCTCGCCGATTGGGCGAAACCCAAGATTTGCCGCTGCGCGCCAGACTCCACTCACTGGCGGATGCATTTCGATGGTTCAAAAATGCGCACTGGTCTGGGAGCCGGCATCGTCCTCACCTCTCCCAAAGGAGACAAGCTTAAATACGTGATGCAAGTCCACTTCACCGCCTCCAACAATGTAGCAGAATATGAGGCACTCATACACGGGCTCCGGCTTGCCAAGGAACTCGGCATTCGCCGGATCCTGTGTTACGGTGACTCCGACTTGGTGGTCCAGCAGTCTTCAGCGATCGACGCCAAGGATGCCAACATGGCGAGCTACCGCTTCCTGGTGCAGCAACTCAGCGGATACTTCGATGGGTGCGAGTTCCTTCACGTGCCAAGGAATGACAACGTGCAGGCAGATGCCTTGGCACGGATCGGCTCCACCCGACAAGCAATACCGGCCGGCGTCGCCCTACGCCGCCTTCTGAAGCCATCTGTCAAGCCGTCTCCTGATTCAGACTCCATCTTTGAGCCGGCTCCCCCCGAAGCAGTCGGATCCGACTTGGTGATTCCAGCGGCCGGCACGAGGGTTCTGACAGGCGGCCCGGGGACTGCTACGGCCGTGTCCAACCTGGGGACTTCAGGACCCGGCCCGGGGACTTCACCAGTCGGCTCGGGGACTTCTTCAGCACAACAGGCGGAAGCAGCCGCCAGCCCACCGCCTTCCGGCCCCATCGCCCTCGTGCAAGTCGCGGAGGTTGCAGTCGAAGAAATTGCGGCACCCTCCTGGGCGCCGCCGATCCTCAAGTTCCTGGTGAATAAAGAGCTGCCAACAGATGAAATCTTGGCCCGACAAGTACAAAGGCGAGCTGCAGCTTACACCATAGTCAACAAAGAGCTGGTGCGAAGAAGCGTCATAGGAGTCTACCAGCGACGCGTAGAGTCGGACCAAGGCCGAGCAATACTCAGAGATATCCATCAGGGCGAGTGCGGCCACCACGCGGCTTCAAGAGCCCTGGTGGCCAAAGCCTTCCGCCACGGTTTCTTCTGGCCGACCACCCTGGAAGAGGCCAAAGAGCTGGTCAAGAAGTGTCAAGGGTGCCAGCGATTCCGTTCCATGCCACACCAGCCGGCTTCTGCACTCAAGACCATTCCCATAGCCTGGCCCTTTGCCGTATGGGGATTGGATATGGTGGGACCGTTCAAGACGGCCCGTGGTGGCATGACTCACTTGCTGGTTGCGGTGGACAAGTTTACCAAGTGGATAGAGGCAAAACCAATCAAGAAGCTGAATGGGCCGACTGCCGTGACCTTCATCGCTGACATCACCATGCGGTACGGCATCCCACACAGCATCATCACCGACAACGGCACCAACTTCGCCAAGGGAGCCTTGGCTCGTTTCTGTGCGACACAAGGCATCCGCCTAGACCTAGCGTCCGTTGCTCACCCACAGTCAAACGGCTAGGTGGAACGCGCAAACGGCCTCATTTTGTCCGGCCTCAAGCCCCGACTGGTCGAGCCTCTAGAGCGCTCGGCCGGCTACTGGCTCGACGAGCTGCCGGCCGTCCTCTGGAGCCTGCGCACAACTCCAAACAAATCAACGGGGTTCACGCCTTTCTTCCTAGTCTACGGTGCCGAAGCCGTCATCCCGATGGATATCGAGTTCGACTCCCCAAGAGTCACTATGTACACCGAGGCGGACGCCAAGGAAGCACGAGAAGACGGCGTCGACTTGCTGGAAGAAGGCCGACTGTTGGCACTCAGCCGGTCGGCCATCTACCAGCAGAGTCTACGCCGATACTACAACCGCAAGGTGAAGCCAAGGTCCTTCCTGGAAGGAGACCTTGTGCTCCAGCTGATCCAGCGAACAGCCGGATAGCACAAGCTCTCGGCACCTTGGGAAGGCCCTTTCATCATCAGTAAGGTGTTAGGCAACGATGCCTACTATCTGATCGATGCGCAGAAGCCCAGGGCGTGCAAGAGAGATGATTCAGGCAAAGAAACGGAGAGGCCGTGGAATGCAAACCTCCTCCGAAGGTTTTACAGTTGAAAGCAGTATGTATCACGCTACCTTTTGTACTATGTATAAAGACTCCGGGTCCCCCGAGGAAAGCTCGGGGACTGCCCTCCTTTTATCTATATGATAAGCGTCATGCCCATGAGAATGTATGGTCTATTTCCTTCCGCCTGGCCCGGGTTTGACCAGTCGGCCTGGAGCTTCGCGGCCTTCCACAATATGCCGCCTCCTGCAGCCGGACAAGTAGTGTGCCGGCACCAAAGCTTCCCTTGTCAGAAGCCACAGCTCGCAGAGCGACTGCTTGGCAGGCAAAGGTTACGAAGAGGTGCCCCGCACGAAAAAACGACTAAGGAGGAAAACGCATATGGTGGCAGGCGGCCTCGCACCTTGCCGTCTGGCCGCTTGGCGGCCAGACGGACGGCCTCCACCTTACTACCCAAAGCTCTGAATGGCTAAGTCCTAGCCCCCTTCACAATGGCTAAGAATGCTCAAGCCAACCGCGGTCCGCAGAGCGGCCGTCGGGCTGGCGAAAGCAAAGCCAAAAGGGACGGCGGCAAAGGAAAAAACACCAAGGAGAAAAAGGAAAAAAGGTTGGAGGTCGGCGCAGCAAGCATAAACAGTGATAGAATACTTTACATAGATAAAGGCCTCCGGCCAGCATTCAAACGGAGTTTGATATACACCCAGTGGGTGGAATTGCGTGAATATTAACAAAATGTTCAGAGCATAAACAGACAGTAGATAAAAGCCTAAGGAGCAGCAGAAGGCTTCGGCTGGGCAGTGCCGGTTGGCGCAGCAGAGGACTCCGGCTGGGCGGTGCCGGTTGGCGCGGTGGAAGGATCCGGCTGGACGGTGCCGGATGGAGTGGCCAAGGGCTCCGGCTGAACGCCGGAGTCGGCTGCGCCATCTGGCGCGGCAGGCGGCTCCGTCTGGGCAGAGGGGTCGTCGACAGCAGGCGGGGCGTTGGAGTGCTGGAGGACGGAGTCGGTGGCATCTGTCGGAGGAACGGGCGGCGGGTCTGCCCCCACTTGAGCGCCTCCAGTAGCAGGCGGTGCCTCGGTGCGTGGCTCGTTGCTTGAGGCTCGGTCAGGTTGGGGCTGACCGTCTGCCCCGACCTCTGGCATGTCGACGTCGCTCTCGTCTTCCTCCTCCTCCTCCTCCTCCTCCTCTTCCTCCTCTCCGTCCTCCCCTTCGTCGCTGGAGTCGATGACTTCAGTAGAATCCTCGCTGTCCGCCGGGTTCAGCCCGAGCCACTCGTGCAGAGCTTCGCCGCCTTCCTCGACCACCTCCGGCACGAAGACATTGGTGTCAGTGAAGTCGGCGATCGCCGCCGCCCTGTTGACGAGCTCGGTTTCCACCGCCGCCAGCTCCTCCTGCGCCTCCAGCCGGAACATGGCTAACTGGGCTACATCTAGCCCAGGGTACCACGCCTTGACGAATTCTAAGGCCCGGCGCGCTCCTGCCCGGGCTGCTGAGCCTTTCCAGGCCTACAAGCGGCCCGCCGCCTCACCAATGGTAGTCCGACTTGGGAGTACGCTGTGAGCCGGCAGGCACGGCCAGAGGGCGGAGACCGCCTGGGCTCCGGCGCGCTGGAGGCGGCGCAGCAGGCGGTTGGCAGGCCGAAGCCGGGCTTGAATGTTGAGGACCTGTTCACCAAGAGTCCGCGGGGCATCTGCGGCGATCTGTGCGCCTCCCGCTCTTTGCTCCTCACGCTGGGCCTCGATCATCTGGATCGCGGCTACGGTATGGCCCGGGAAGAAGTTTGTACGGGCAGAAGAAGAAAAAAGGACAAGACCATAAGCAGGGGCCGGCTGCTCAAAAGCAAGAAATCAGGGGAGCAGAGATTACCGTCGACCAAGTCCTCAATGCTGCCGAAGCAGGCCGTCACCTGGGCCTCCCTGTCGGCCCAGGCAGAGCGTTCGAGCTCGAACTCGGCAAGGAGGCTAGTCTCCGCCGTCTCCGCCTTCTGCTGGGCCGCCTTGAGGGCTTCCGCCTGTTCGGCAAGTTGGGCGACCAGGCGATCCCGCTCCTCCGCCATCTTGTCGCACTCCGCCTCCTTGCCATGAAGGGCGGTCTGGGCCTCGCCCAGCTGCTGCTGCAGGGCGGCATTAGCCTCTGAAGAAAGAAAGAAGAGAAAAAGGCATCAGTCAAGCATAAAAAACAAAGGAAAGAACCGATCAAGGAGATTCGGCCCGCCTGCTCAGCAGTCGGCCCAAACCTCGGGATTACAGCCATGAAAGGCCAAATGCCCGTGGAAAAGAAGTAGCCGACAAGGGAAAAAAGAGCAACTGAGGAGATTTGGCCCGACTGCTCGGCAGTCGGCCCGAACCTCGGGGACTACAGCCCACGGGTGCGCCAGCGCGCCCCCGCGAAGAAGGAAGAAGAAAGAGACTTATGCCAGCTTTCGGCGAGATGGGCCGTCTGCGCCTCCAGCTCCCGAACCTTGGAGTTATAGGCAGTCGCACGGAGGTTGTGATAATCCTGCAGAAGAAACATCAAAATAAAGTCAGCAATCGACAATCACAAGTTAAAGTTCCGACCCGCCTGCTCAGCAGCCGGCCCGGAACTTGGGGACTACACCCAGTGGGTGCGCTTGCGCGCCCCCACGAAAGAAGCAAAGAAGAACACTCGAAGAAGAAACCAAAGGACGGCTTACCCGGATGGCGGTGCACGAATCCAAATAGGCCTCGTTGAGTGTTTGAGTGCCACTGCCTCCGCCCGGAGCTTGGCTTGGACGTCAAGAGACGCCTCATTCAGGGCGCCAGTTCCGCCCCCATGTACCCATCCCACGGGCGCGACACTGGTCGCCTCGGTGTCAAGGGCCGTCAAGCTCGAGGCGCCGATCTCCTGCGGCCGCAGCGCCGAGGCCGCCTTCTCCAGGTAGCGGCGCGTGGGAATGCGGACCGTGGGAACCAGGACCGTCGCCACCGGAGTCCCGACCGGCGGCACCGGCAGCGCCACTGGCTGTTCGTCCCGCGGTGCACTGGCTGGCGGGGGCGGGGGAGGCGGCGGCGGGGGCGGCGGCACAAAGACGTCCAGCAGTCACCGCCCCCCTGCTCTTGGATCGGGTAGTCGCCGTTGGCTCCCCGGGCCATTGCCTCGAAGTCAGGCGGAGGCGGCGCAGTATCCAGAGGGGTCACAAGTATAGGCTCTTGGCGGCGGGCGACCTCCGCAAGCCGTTCCTTCTCCACGGCCAGGGCCTCCGCCTACGCCAGCGCCCTCTCGGCGGACGCAGCAGACAAGTCCGCCTGCTCCTTGGCCAGGCGATCGGCTTCCGCCTCCTCGCGCGCCTCCCGCGCATTCCGCTCTGTCGCCTCCCAGAGGTCGGTGGCCGGGTCGATGCGCCGGCTGGTCGAGGAGGTCGCCGCCGACCTGATGACCGAACTGGCGCCCGACTTCTCAAGGGTCAGCGGGGCCCTGAAATAAGAAGGCAAGTCAGGAAACTTTCACGACAGATTGATGAAGAACAAGGAGTAAGGGAATGATGCTTACGCTGACACCATGACAGGCACCTTCGGCTGCCTCTGGTACTGGGCCGCTTTGGCCGCGGTCTCTCTCCACCTAGTCGCCGCTGCCAGATTCTTGGGCTTCTTGAGAGTGCTGCCGAATAGGGTCGAGCCCTGTTTCCGTTTGCGCTTGCCGCCTGGGGCGGGCGGCCCAGAAGAGGGGCCAGCGACGATGGTGGCAGAGCTCCGGGCGGGGCGCGGCTCGTCGTCATCCTCGTCATCGTCAGGCCAAGCCTCCACGCTGCCGCCTCCCTCGGAGCCGCCTGCTCTGCTACCGCCGTCCGCTCTGCCTCCGCCGCCTATCGCGTCGTCGACCAGGGCGGCCGCCCCCAAGTCGGGGTCGTCCACATCGCTCTCCGCCCTGTCCGCCTGGAGGTTATCACCCGGCCCCAGGAGGGCGGCCGTTGCCTCGGACATATAAATCTGCAACCAAGAAGGAGTCAGGTCTCGAAGGGCGGCGCCATGAAGAGAAACGAAGCAGAAGAAAGTGGCTCAAAGGACAAAGACGAGAAACTTACCGCAGGGGGCGGGTTGTGGCGAGAGTACGGCCGCTTCCCGTACCGCCATTCCTTCTCCGACATCTTGAGGTCGGAGATCTCGTTCACCATCCGCGAGACTTCGGCAGGCGGCATTCCCTTCGTGCACAGCCGGCACGGATCGCGGTGTCCGCCCATCCGAAAGATCGGATGAGGGCGGCTCTGGAGTGGGAGGACCCGGCGCTCGACGAAGGCAACGAGGAGGTCAGAGGCCACGAGGCCCTCCGACTCCTGGAGCACCCGGAGTCGGCCAATGGCGGCCGCCGCGTCCGCCGACACCGGTTTCGGCTTGTACCCCCAGGTGGGCCGAGCCCCGGTGGGAGGGCCGGCCTCGTAGGCCGGCAGGTTGAGGAAGTCGGCAGCCGGGTCCATGTTCTTGACTTAGAAGTAGGACTGCTGCCACATCTTCATCGACTGCGCCAGCTTGATGACGGGGAAGGCGTTCCGCTTCGCCGGCCGGCGCATGGCAATGTAGCCCCCGCACTCGGCCGCCGTCTCCCTGGCGGAGGTGCCGAGCTTCCCATAAAAGAACACTCCCCACAACTCGATGGTGGGGAGGATGCCGAGGTAGCCCTCGCACGCCGTGACGAAGGCGGAGAGCAGGGTTACGACATTGGGCGTGAGATGGTGGGGTTGAAGGTTGTAGAAGTTGAGGAAGGCACGGAAGAAGTTGCTCGCCGGGAGGCCGAAGCCCCGCAGGAAATGCGAGCGGAAGACGAACCGCTCGCCTTCCTGCAGCGCCGGCGAGATCTCCGTCTCCGGCGGTACCCGCGCCTTGACGAAGGCCGCGCTGGGCATCCGGCGCGTGTCGCGAAGGAAGGTGATGTGGTCCTCGATCACCGTCGACCCATCCCAGTCGCCCATGGCCCCGGCTAGTGGCACGGAGGGGAGGAACGCGTCGGCGACGAGCAACGACGAGCAGCTATGGCAGCGCTACGGCAGCAGCGGCGGAAGCTGAGAGAGAAGAAGAAGAGTGGGAGGGGGCGCAAGAACTTTGCCGCACCTCCCCCCTCCCTACTTATAGCGCCCGGGCTATGAAGCCGAGGGGGCGGGACGTGGGGTCGTGGGATTTACTGCGCCCATGTCCCCACGACCCCCCCGTCTCCCGCGCACATTTACCCCGTCGTTAACCATCGAGGGGATGGCAACCGCCCCCTCTGGCGCAGTAAATCCGCCCGGTTGCCGAGGCGTGGTAGTGGCGGGCCCGGCCCGGTGTCACGTCCCATCCAGAGCGTGGGATGGCAGGCTTTCCAGGCTGACGCGCGCCGCGTGGCACGTCCATGGCGGGCGGCTGCCTGGGAAGCTTAACAGGCACGCCACCTGTTTCCCGTGTGGAAGTTCAAAATCAACCGTATAGCTCCGCCTGGAGGACGCCGGCTGGAGCGGTCGGCTGGCCACCAAGTGGACCGACATTTTTTCCAGAGCTCAGGGAAGGGAGAAGCCGCTGAGACCTCGCGGCCCCTCGACCACGACGCATCACCGGCTTCGGGGACTACTGTCGGAGTAATGGGCCATGGGTAGGCTCACCCGAGTCCCAAGATTTACCAAGACTTTGGGACAGCTCCGCCTAGCTGAGCCCAAAGCCGAAACTCCGCCCTCTGGGGCCGGCTGGCTCAGTGGCCGGCTGCCAGAGGGCGGGTAACCCAAGGCTACAGCGCTCCAGGCGGCCGGTTCCTGGCAGCCGCCCTCCAGAGAGGGCGGTAACAGGCAGGCCGCCGCCCCACGACTGCAGCATGGTCGAGCCCCCCATTGAGAGTACAAGATGGAGCATGGCTACAGTAAGGCGCGTCGCCTCCGATGCTCAGGACGAGCATGGCTACAGTGCTCCGTACAGACGGAGATCTCCGCACGGAGGGGCACTGTGCCATGTCTCCTCTGACGTCGCTCCGGGCAGACGGAGTCCTGTTCCCCACGACGGCCTGCCGGTACGGCCTGCCAGAGGCGGGCCCTACCAGGCAGTGACTTCAAGGAAGGCGGCAGAAGCTCGACCAAGCGGGTTCAAGAGGAGCCGGCCTCCAGCAGTTGGTCGTCTCTTATCCCGAGGCATGCGTGTCATTAAGCTGATGAGACCAGGTGTGCTACGATATCCCCCCGCTTGGTGGCAGGGATCAGAGCCACATAAAGGTGACCAAGCCTCACACCAATGACATGGCTACAGTGAGCAGCCACCAACCAGTCGGCGGGGCCCCACCAGGCGGCGGGCCCCAGAAGTCGGCGGAGAAGCCGGAGGCTGGAGACACTGACAGCCGGGCCCGGCAGCCGGCCAGATTACCATTGTACCCCTGGGGGGTAGGCCTATATAAACCCCCCAGGCCACCCATGCAAAGGGTTCAACCCCATTTAGCACTAGCCACCCCTTAGAGCAGGAAGAGGGCTGAGCCTTGCCTCCTCCTGCCTCTAGCACACAGCTCGAGGAGCACCATTGTATCACTTGTGCATTAGTGATCATGCGGAGACCCCGCAGAGTAGGACTAGGGGTGTTATCTCCTAGGAGAGCCCCGAACCTGGGTAAAGTCCACCGGCGTTCGTGGTTCACGCCTTTATCCCGCCTGTGCACCGGCGACGTTCTACTCGCTCCCACCATGATAAGCCATCCATTGGCATATGTCGCACCCAACCCCCGACATACACCAATTAGTGAGGAAGTTAATGATGATGATCATGAAACTTCAGATCAAGTTATTACAGAAACTCGTAGGTCTTCCAGAGTATGGTCCGCACCAGAGTGGTACGGTAATCCTGGAAGTCATGTTACTAGACCATGGTAAACCTACGAACTATGAGGAAGCGATGATGAGCCCGGATTCCGCGAAATGGCTGGAGGCCATGAAATCTGAGATAGGATCCATGTATGAGAACAAAGTGTGGACTTTGGTGGACTTGCCCGCTGATCGGCAAGCCACAAAAAATAAATGGATCTTCAAGAGGAAGACGGACATAGATAGTAGTGTTACTATCTGCAAAGCTCGACTTGTCGCAAAAAGGTTTTCAACAAGTTCAAGGTTTTGACTACAATGAGATTTTCTCAACTGTAGCGATGCTTAAAGTCTGTCCGAATCATGTTAGCAATTGCCACATTTTATGAAACCTGGCAAATGGATGTCAAAACTGCATTCCTTAATGGTTTTCTTAAAGAAGAGTTGTATATGATGCAACTAGAAGGTTTTTTCAATCCTAAAGGTGCTAACAAAATGTGCAAGCTCCAGCGATCCATCTATGGACTGGTGCAAGCATCTCAGAGTTGGAATATACGCCTTGATAAGTTGATCAAAGTATATAGTTTTATACGGACTTGAAGTGAATTCTGTATTTACAATAAAGTGAGTGGGAGCACTACAGCCTTACTGATAAGTATATGTGAGTGACATATTGTTGATCAGAAATGATGCCGAATTTTTTTCTGGAAAGCATAAAGGAGTGTTTGAAAGGGGTTCTTTAAAAGAAAGACCTCAGTAAAGCTACTTACATATTGAGCATCAAGATCTATTGAGATAGATTAAGACGCTTGATAAAATTTTCAATGAGTACATACCTTAACAAGATTTTGAAGTAGTTCAAAATGTAATAGTCAAAGAAAGAGTTCTTGCATGTGTTGCAAAGGTGTGAAATTGAGTAAGACTCAAATCCCGACCACGACAGAAAATAGAGAGAGAATGAAAGTCATTCCCTATGCCTCAGTCATAGGTTCTATAAAAATATGCTATGTTGTGTACCAGACCTATTGTATACCTTGCTCTGAGTTTGGCAAGGGAGTACAATTTTGATCTAAGAGTAGATCACTGGACAGCGGTCAAGAATATCCTTAGTGAGGACTAAGGAAATATTTCTCGATTATGGAGGTGATAAAAGAGCCCATCGTAAAGAGTTGCATCGGTGCAAACTTTTACACCGATCCAGATGACCCTAAATCTCAATCTGGATACATATTGAAAGTGGGAGCAATTAGCTAGAGTAGCTTTGTGCCGAGCATTGTAGACATAGAATATTTGCAAAATACATACGGCTCTGAATATGACAGACCCGTTGACTAAACTTCTCTCACGAGCAAAACATGATCATACCTTAGTACTCTTTGGGTGTTAATCACATAGCGATCTGAACTAGATTATTGACTCTAGTAAACCCTTTGGGTGTTGATCACATGACGATGTGAACTATGGGTATTAATCATATATAGATATGAATATTGGTGTTAAATCACATGATGATGTGAACTAGATTATTGACTCTAGTGCAAGTGGGAGACTGAAGGAAATATGCCCTATAGGCAATAATAAAGTTATTATTTATTTCCTTATATCATGATGAATGTTTATTATTCATGCTAGAATTGTATTAAATGGAAACATAATACATGTGTGAATACATAGACAAACATATTCTCACTAGTATGCCTCTACTTGACTAGCTCGTTGATCAAAGATGGTTATGTTTCCTGACCATAGACATGAGTTGTCATTTGATTAACGGGATCACATCATTAGTAGAATGATGTGATTGACATGACCCATTCCGTTAGCTTAGCACTTGATCGTCCAAAGATGTTGCTATTGCTTTCTTCATGACTTATACATGTTCCTACAACTATGAGATTATGCAACTCCTGTTTACCGGAGGAACACTTTGTGTGCTACCAAACGTCACAACGTAACTGGGTGATTATAAAGGAGCTCTACAGGTGTCTCTAAAGGTATATGTTGAGTTGGCGTATTTCGAGATTAGGTTTTGTCACTCCGATTGCTCTGGAGAGGTATCTCTGTGCCCTCTCGGTAATGCACATCACTATAAGCCTTGCAAGCAATGTAGCTAATGAGTTAGTTACGAAATGATGCATTACATAACGAGTAAAGAGACTTTGTAACGAGATTGAACTAGGTATTGGGATACCGACGATCGAATCTCGGGCAAGTAACATATCGATGACAAAGGGAACAACGTATGTTGTTATGCGGTTTGACCTATAAAGATCTTTGTAGAATTTGTAGGAGCCAATATGGGCATCCAGGTTCTGCTATTGGTTATTGACCAGAGAGATGTCTCGGTCATGTATACATAGTTCTCGAACCCGTAGGGTCCGCACACTTAACGCTCGTTGACGATATAGTATTATAGGAGTTATGTATGTTGGTACCCGAATGTTGTTCGGAGTCCCGGATGAGATCACTGACATGATGAGGAACTCTGGAATGGTCCGGAGATAAATTTTGATATATGGGATAATAGTGTTTGATCTCCGGAAGGGTTCCGGAATTCACCGGAAGGGGTTCCGGATGTTTCCCGAAATGTTTGGGTACGAGAACACGTTATTTGGGCCAAAGGGGAAAGCCCACGAGGCTTATGGAAAGTGCAAAAGGAAGTTTTGCGGAGACTAGAGGCTAGATGCCAGGAACCCTGGCGTCTAGGGGCTAGACGCAGGGAACCCTGGCGTCTAGCCCTGGAGTCCGTGTAGGACTCTTGCCTTTTGGGCAAAACCGACTTTGAGGAGGCTTTTACTCCAAGTTTCGACCCCAGGGATCAACATATAAATAGAGGGGCACGTCTAGCACCAAAGACACATCAAGAAACACCAAGCCGTGTGCCAGCAACCCCGCCCCCTCTAGTTTATCCTCCGTCATAGTTTCCGTAGTGCTTAGGCGAAGCCCTGCGAAGATTGTTCTTCACCAACACCGTCACCATGCCGTCGTGCTGCCAGAACTCATCTACTACTTCGAGTCTTCTTTGGATCGAGAAGGCGAGGACGTCATCGAGCTGAGCGTGTGCGGAACTCGGAGGTGCCGTGTGTTCGGTACTTGGATCGGTCGGATCGTGAAGACGACGACTACATCAACTGCGTTGATAAACGCTTCCGCTTAGCGATCTTCAAGGGTATGAAGATACACTCCCCCTCTCGTTGCTATGCATCACCATGATCTTGCGTGCGCGTAGGAAATTTTTGAAATTACTACATTCCCCAACAATGTTTGAGGTAGTAGCCGATACGTCTCCAACGTATCTACTTTTCCAAACACTTTTGCCCTTGTTTTGGACTCTAATTTGCATGATTTGAATGAAACTAACCCGGACTAACGTTGTTTTCAGCAGAACTGCCATGGTGTTGTTTATTGTGCAGAAAACAAAAGTTCTTGGAATGACCTAAAAATCCACGGAGATAACTTTTAGAAAATATAAAAAATACTAGCGAAAGAATCAAGGCCAGGGGGCCCACACCCTGTCCATGAGGGTGGGGGCGCGCCCAGGGAGAGGGCGCGCCCCCTCTCTCGTGGGCCCCCTGATGCTCCACCGACCTCAACTCCAACTCCATATATTCCGTTTCACGGAGAGAAAAAATCAGAGAGAAAGTTTCATCGCATTTTATGATACGGAGCCGCCGCCAAGCCCTAATCTCTCTTGGGAGGGCTGATCTGGAGTCCGTTCGGGGCTCCGAAGAGGGGGATTCGTCGCCGTCGTCATCATCAACCATCCTCCATCACCAATTTCATGATGCCCACCGCCGTGTGTGAGTAATTCCATCATAGGCTTGCTGGACGGTGATGGGTTGGATGAGATTTACCATGTAATCAAGTTAGTATTGTTAGGGTTTGATCCCTAGTATCCACTATGTTCTGAGATTGATGTTGCTATGACTTTGCTATGCTTAATGCTTGTCACTAGGGCCCGAGTGCCATGATTTCAGATCTGAACCTATTATGTTATCATGAATACATGTGAGTTCTTGATCCTATCTTGCAAGTCTATAGTCACCTATTATGTGTTATGATCCGACAACCCCGAAGTGACAATAATCGGGATACTTCTCGGTGTTGATCATAGTTTGAGGAGTTCATGTATTCACTATGTGCTAATGCTTTGTTCTGGTTCTCTATTAAAAGGAGGCCTTAATATCCCTTAGTTTCCACTAGGAGCCCGCTGCCACGGGAGGTAGGACAAAGGATGTCATGCAAGTTATTTTCCATAAGCACGTATGACTATATTCGGAATACATGCCTACATTACATTGATGAATTGGAGCTAGTTCTGTGTCACCCTATGTTATAACTATTACATGATGAATTGCATCCGACATAATTACCCATCACTGATCCAATGCCTACGAGCTTTTCACATATTGTGCTTCGCTTATTTACTTTTCCGTTGTTACTGTTACAACTACTACAAAACTATTATATTTACTTTTGCCACTGTTACCATTACTATCATACTACTTTGCTACTAAATAATTTGCTGCAGATACTAAGTTATCTAGGTGTGGTTGAATTGACAACTCAACTGCTAATACTTAAGAATATTCTTTGGCTCCCCTTGTGTCGAATCAATAAATTTGGGTTGAATACTCTACCCTCGAAAGCTGTTGCGATCCCCTACACTTGTGGGTTATCAAGACTAATTTCCGGCGCCGTTGCCGGGGAGCATAGCTCTATTCTTTGAGTCACTTGGGTTTTATATCTGTTGACCACTATGAGGAACTTGAAAGACGAAAGAACAAAAGATTTTTCCCTCAACTACGAGGGGAGGTAAGGAACTGCCATCTAGCTCTGCACTAGATTCTCCTTCTGTTATGAGTAAGCTTGCGACACCTAAACCTGCTACTGCCATGAATTCTGATATGTCGCATGTTATTGATGATGCCACTTCTGCTATGCAGTATACTTATGATGAAACTACTTCTGTGCGTGATCCTACTTTGCCTTTAGGTGAATTTCTTGATGAACAACTTGCTAGGGTTAGAGAGAATGAAATTATTGAAGATGCTATTATTGATGATAGTGATGATGAAAGTTCTCCCCGATTATGAATTACCTGTTGTTCCTGAGGGTTATGTTATGAATGAAGAAGCTGCTAGAGCTATCTTTGCTTGCAAAGATAGATATGATCTTAAGAAGTTATTAGCTAAATGGAAGCAACAATCTCTTAATGCTAGAATGAAACCTGACCCCACTTTTGCTACTTCACCTATCTGTGTTACTGATAAGGATTATGAATTCTCTGTTGATCCTGAAATAATTACTTTGGTTGAATCTGATCCATTTTATGGTCTTGAATCTGAAACTGTTGTGGCTCATCTTAACAAGTTAAATGATATAGCCGCCCTGTTTACTAATGTGAGAAGTCTCGCTATTATTATACCCTTAAGATATTTCCATTCTCATTAAAGGGTGATGCTAAGACTTGGTTTAATTCTCTTGATCATGGTTGTGTGTGTAGTCCTCAGGATATGATTTATTACTTCTCTGCTAAATATTTCCCTGCTCATAAGAAACAAGCTGCCTTGCGGGAAATATATAATTTTGTGCAAATCAAAGAAGAGAGTCTCCCACAAGCTTGGGTGAGGCTTATCCGGTTACTTAATGCTTTGCCTGATCATCCTCTTAAGAAAAATGAAATACTTGATATCTTTTATAATGGACTAACCGATGCTTCCAAGGACTACTTGGATAGTTGTGCTGGTTGTGTTTTCAGGGAAAGAACAGTCGACCAAGCTGAATTACTATTGAATAATATGTTGACTAATGAAAATAATTGGACTCTTCATGAGCCAATTCCTGAGGCAATTCCTGAGCCAATTGAGCCAACTCCCGAGCCTATGCCTAAACCTACTCCGAAGAAGAGGGGTGTTCTATTTCCCAGATCCGAAGATATGCAAGAGGCAAAGAAATCAATGAGAGAAAAAGGTATTAAAGCTGAAGATGTTAAGATTTACCTCCTATTGAAGAAATACATGGTCTTAATCTACCGCTTGTTGAGGAAACACATTGTCCTGATAACCTGACACAGGTAGTAAAGGTAAATTCTCTCTATAGATATGATAAAGTTGAAATCCCGTCTACTAAATTTCATAGCCCATGCTTAGATGAATTTGATGACTTTATGGCTAGACAAGAAAGTTTTAATGCTTATGTTGGTAGAGAATTAAAGAATAATGCTTTTGAGATAGGACGCTTGAGTGATTATATGGCTAGAGTTAAAGGTGAACTTAAACTCATCAGCAAATACGCTTCTATGGTTACCACTCAAGCTGAGAAAGTACTTAAAGCTCAAAGTGATTTGCTCGATGAATTAAATAATAAACATGACTTTGTTGTTAGAGTGGCTACTAGAACTGGTAGAATGACTCAGGAACCTTTGTATCCTGAAGGCCACCCTAAGAGAATCGAGCAGGATTCTCAGAGAAATAATTTAGAGGCACCTAGTTCTTCTAAAAAGAAGAAAAAGAAAAACGATAGGACTTTGCATGCTTCTACTGAACCTATTGTAGACACACCTGAGAATCCCAATGATATTTCTATTTCTGATTCTGAAACACAATCAGGTGATGAACATGAACCTAGTGACAATGTTAGTGGTAATGTTCATGTTGATGCTCAACCTAGCAATAATAATGAAGTAGAGGTTGAACCTGCTGTTGATCTTGATAACCCACAATCAAAGAATCAACGTTATGATAAGAGAGACTTTGTTGCTAGGAAGCACGGTAGAGAAAGAGAATCATGGGTTCAGAAACCTATGCCCTTTCCTCCTAAACCATCCAATACAAAGGATGATGAGGATTTTGAGCGCTTTGCTGAAATGATTAGACCTATCTTCTTACGTATGCGCTTAACTGATATGCTTAAATTAAATCGTTATGCTAAGTATATGAAGGATATCATTACAAATAAAAGAAAGATACCGGAAGCTGAAATTTCCACCATGCTTGCTAATTATACTTTTAAAGGTGGAATACCAAAGAAACTTGGAGACCCCGGGGTACCAACTATACCATGCTCCATTAAAAGAAATTATGTTAAAACTGCTTTATGTGATCTTGGGGCCAGTGTTAGTGTTATGCCTCTCTCTTTATATTGTAGACTTGAATTGAATAAGTTGACACCTACTGAAATATCTTTGCAAATGGCCGATAAATCAACTGCTATACCTGTCGGTATTTGTGAGGACGTGCCTGTTGTGGTTGTGTCACTATCTTAACAGACTTGTTATTCTTGATATTCCCGAGGACGATAGTATGTCGATTATCCTTGGTAGACCCTTTTTGAATACTGTAGGGGCTGTTATTGATTGCAACAAAGGCAATGTCACTTTTCATGTTAATGGTAATGAGCATACGGTACACTTTCCGAGGAAACAACCTCAAGTTCATAGCATCAATTCTATTGAAAAAATTCCAACTATCATTATTGGAGGTTTTGAATTTCCTCTTCCTACTGTCAAGAAAAAGTATGATATTCTTATTGTTGGGGATGTTCATATCCCCGTTGAGGTAACGTAGTGTTTTCGAAATTTCTCCGGTTCCGTGTTATTCGGAATGAGTTTGTTAACAAGACTTGATCAACCTTGCTAGTGGATTCATTTTGATGATCATGAGATGGATGAAATTAGAAGGCACAACCTTCTGAACCCTCTTTTTACTTTCTGTTATTTAGAATAAATAAAGCAAAAATATTATTATTTGTCTGTTTTCTCAATTATCTGTGCAATAAAAAATATCCCGAAAATAAAAGTGCTCCAAATGCCCTGCAAATTTAGTATGATTTTTTATGGAATATTTGAGGATTTTAGGCACTGAAAACACTGCTGGGGGGGCAAGCACCTGGCCACGAGGGTGGAGGGCGCGCCCCCCTATCTCGTGGGCCCATGGTGGCCCCCCTCCACTTATTCCTGCACCCACACACTCCATCTTCTTCCCAAAAAATCCCCATCCAGCTCAAGCACGAGTTCTAGCTCATTTTGCTGCGATTTTCGATCTCCTTGCTCAAAGCTCCATTCACAAAACTGCTTTGGGAGATTGTTGCTTAGTATGTGACTCCTCCATTGGTCCAATTAGTTTTTGTTCTAGTGCTTTATTCATTGCAATTTTTGCTGCATAGGTGACCCTGTTCTTGAGCTTGCATGTCAAACTTATGAGGTCCCAAGTAATTCTAATGCATGATATAGGCTCTAGGCACTTGTAGGAGTAGTTGCTACCAATCTTGTTTAGTTGTATTCACTTTTATTTTGAAGTTACTAAAAATTTCAGATTTTTTTCAGAAAAAGAAATATCTCTAGGAGAATGTATCAAGGTGGTTCCTCAAAAAAGAAAGGACCCAGGCATGCTATGCGTGAGCAAGACGATGAACCACCAAGGGATGCCGAAGTGCGAGCTTGTGAGTGGCCATGCGACGAGTTTATGGTCAAAGCAGGCATTAAGGATGAATTTGACGCATATGTGCGTAATGTCGATCTTGAGGACTTCTTACAAGATAAGTGTCCTCAGTTCTATCAATTGACTGATTCAATCGTAAGAAGGTTTAAATATAAATCTTCACGTAATTCGTGAGTGTCTGTTTGATATTTATGATAAATCTTATACCATGGATTTAGAAGATTTTACAACCGCTTGCAAACTCCCCGCAGTGGGGCAATGTTAATGACCCCCACAGATCTGAATATAAAGACTTTCTTGCTAGTATTACTGTGGGAGAATCTAGGGATATAGCACAAGCTACCATAGGGAGCATTCATTTTCCTGCTATACATTATTTTGCTCTCTGCATTGGTAGATGCATTAACGGTAAAGATGAAGCATGTCACATGTGTGTCCCTGATCTTTGTGTCCTCAAGAGCGATGTGTTAGGTAATAAAGATTACCACTTGGGGACAATAGTTGCACGTAGGTTGCATAATAATGGTATGTCCGGAGATTTATTTGGAGGGATTTATGTGACCCGTGTTGCTAATTATCTTGGTATAGCCCCACGAGAGGGGGATATGGAGTTGCTTCCTGCTTATTTAGATTATGACGCAATGGTCAAACATCGTTTTCTTTTGAGGAATGAACAATTCCTCCAAAGATGATCGACTAATCTTTGACAGACGTAGCTCTGTCCATGTTACTCTCCCTGCTCCTTTCCTTTTTGATTACCAGGCAAAACGAAGATATGTTGTTAGCAGGGAGGAGGCAGCTGAACACGAAGGGAGAGTGGAGGCGGCTCGCCAACATGCCGCAGCTCAGGATGCATTTGCTGCTGCATCTCAGTACGACCCGAGTTCTAACTACGGATATCAGCTAGGCTATCCTTGGAATTAGACCAACTTAGGCCAAAAGCCTAAGCTTGGGGGAGTACATATTTCTCACCGACCTTACATTCATGTTCACACACTATTCTAGTCGTCGGTGCTCATACTCTTTCATTGTATTATCCATGCTAGTTTAATTTATTTTTCTAGCTTTCTTCTTGTGTGTTTGATAAACCTTAAGAAAAACAAAAAAATTAGTTAGTTTAATTTCCATGCTTGTAGTAGAAATTAAAATGAAAACCCAAAAAGATTTCTCGTTCTTCTTCTTGCTTGTTGGGAGCTTTCCCGTGTAAATAGTTTTATTTTCTTTTCTTTCCTTTGGGGGTCGAGAGTAAAAGACCATATTGAAAATGTTTAGTGGCTCTCATATGCATAATTGTTTATTTAACTTAGAGCTCATATTACTTTGTCTTCTCTCTTGAGTTGAATGCTTGCAGATTCCAACTTAGTCCAATGCACGTGCACTATTATTATTATACACACCGTTCGGTCGTGCAAGTGAAAGGCAATAATGATGATATATGATGGACTGATTGAGATGAGAAAAGCTGGTATGAACTCGACCTCTTTTGTTTCTGTAAATATGATGAGTTCATCGTTCCTGATTCAGCCTATTATGAAGTAAACATATTTGCAATGACATTTAGAGATTATAGTTTCTTGTGCCATGCTTAATTAGCTATGAGTTATAATGGTTTACCTTGCGTGCCAACATGCTATTAAAATGATTGTGATGTGGTATGATGGGATGGTATCCTCCTTTGAATGAATCGAGTGACTCGACTTGGCACATGTTCACACATGTAGTTGAAACAAATCAACATAGCCTTCATGATGTTTATGTTCATGGTGGATTATATCCTACTCATGCTTGTACTTGGTATAAATTAATTTTAATGCATGTTCATGACTCTTGTCACTCTCTCAGTTGGTCGCTTCCCAGTCTTTTGCTAGCCTTCACCTGTACTAAGCGGGAATACTGCTTGTGCATCCAAACTCCATAAACCCCAAAGTTATTCCATACGAGTCCACCGTACCTTCCTATATGCGGTATCTACCTGCCGTTCCAAGTAAATTTGTATGTGCCAAACTCCAAACCTTCAAATGAAATTCTGTTTTGTATGCTCGAGCAGCTCATGTTTCAACTAGGGTTGTCTGTATCTTCCATGCAAGGTGGGTTATTCTCAAGAGGAGTGGACTCCGCTCCTCATTCACGAGAAAATGGCTGGTAACCGGGATGCCCAGTCCCATGATCAAAAAGATCAAAGCAAATCAATATAATTAAACAAAACTCCCCCAGGGCTGTTGTTAGTTGGAGGCACTCGTTGTTTCGAGCAAGCCATGGATTGATGCTTGTTGGTGGTGGGGGAGTATAAACTTTTACCATTCTGTTTGGGAACCGCCTATAATGCATGTTGTATGGAAGATATCGCCATCTCATAGTTGTTGTGTTGACAGTGAAAGTATGCCGCTCAAAATGTTATTCATCTCTATTTTAAAATTGAGCTCCGACACCTCTACAAATCCCTGCATCCCTCTGCAAAGGGCCTATCTATTTACTTTTATGTTGAGTCATCACCTTCTTATTAAAAAGCACCCGCTGGAGTGCACACTGTCATTTGCATTCATTACTATTAGTTTATATTGGGTATGACTTATTTGGATCTCTTTTACCATGAATTACAATGTTTAGTCAGTCCTTGATCTTTAAAGGTGCTCTGCATTTATGTTTTGCTGTCTCAGAAAGGGCTAGCGAGATACCATCTTGTTATATCATATTATGATTGTTTTGAGAAAGTGTTGGCATCCGAGTTTTATTAGTATTGCTCGCTAGCTGATTTTGCCATTGATATGAGTAAATGTGAGACCTAAATGTTATTGTGAATATGGTTAGTTCATAATCTTTGCTGAAAACTTGAATGTTGGCTTTACATATTTACAACAACAAGAGCAAACAGAGTTTGTAATAGTTTTTCTTTATCACTTTCAGTTTATCAACTGAATTGCTTGAGGACAAGCAAAGGTTTAAGCTTAGGGAGTTGATACGTCTCCAACGTATCTACTTTTCAAACACTTTTGCCCTTGTTTTGGACTCTAATTTGCATGATTTGAATGAAACTAACCCGGATCGATGCTGTTTTCAGCAGAATCGCCATGGTGTTGTTTATTGTCTGAGAAAACAAAAGTTCTCGGAATGACTGAAAATCCACGGAGATAACTTTTGGAATATATAAAAAATATTTGCGAAAGAATCAAGGCCAGGGGGCCCACACCCTGTCCACGAGGGTGGGGGGCGCGCCCTCGCCCCTGGGCGCGCCCCCTGTCTCGTGGGCCCCCTGATGCTCCACCGACCTCAACTCCAACTCCATATATTCCGTTTCGCGGAGAAAAAAATCAGAGAGAAAGTTTCATCGCGTTTTACGATACGGAGCCGCCAAGCCCTAATCTCTCTCAGGAGGGCTGATCTGGAGTCCATTCGGGGCTCCGGAGAGGGGGATTCGTCGCCGTCGTCATCATCAACCATCCTCCATCACCAATTTCATGATGCTCGCCATCGTGCGTGAGTAATTCCATCGTAGGCTTGCTGGACGGTGATGGGTTGGATGAGATTTACCATGTAATCAAGTTAGTTTTGTTAGGGTTTGATCCCTAGTATCCACTATGTTACGAGATTGATGTTGCTATGACTTTGCTATGCTTAATGCTTGTCACTAGGGCCCGAGTGCCATGATTTCAGATCTGAACCTATTATGTTTTCATGAATATATGTGAGTTCTTAATCCTATCTTGCAAGTCTATAGTCACCTATTGTTATGATCCGACAACCCCGAAGTGATAATAATCGGGATACTTCTCGGTGATAACCATAGTTTGAGGAGTTCATGTATTCACTATGTGCTAATGGTTTGTTCCGGTTCTCTATTAAAAGGAGGCCTTAATATCCCTTAGTGTCCACTAGGACCCCGCTTCCACGGGAGGGTAGGACAAAAGATGTCATGCAAGTTCTTTTCCATAAGCATGTATGACTATATTCGGAATACATGCCTACATTACATTGATGAATTGGAGCTAGTTCTGTGTCACCCTATGTTATAACTATTACATGATGAATTGCATCCGGCATAATTATCCATCACTGATCCAATGCCTACGAGCTTTTCACATGTTGTGCTTCGCTTATTTACTTTTCCGTTGTTACTATTACAACTACTACAAAACTATTATATTTAGTTTTGCCACTGTTACTATTACTATCATACTACTTTGCTACTAAATACTTTGCTGCAGATAGTAAGTTATCCAGGTGTGGTTGAATTGACAACTCAACAGCTAATACTTAAGAATATTCTTTGGCTCCCCTTGTGTTGAATCAATAAATTTGGGTTGAATACTCTACCCTCGAAAGCTGTTGCGATCCCCTACACTTGTGGGTTATCAGTAGCCATGTCTCACATGTGGAAAGTGACAATTCAGAGAGGAGCGAGTTCACCTTGGATTGAATAGCACAAGCTCTTGCTCTTGTCATGGGTCCAAGTGGTGTCGAAGGGGATGTAGGTACGTCCAGGGGGATGCTCGTGGGATGCTCTACATCACACTCCCTCAGATTTTATGGAGGATTTTCAATTAAGTGTTACCCCTGAAATGTATGAAAATTTGATGGAACCCTTCCTAGAATCAGAAATATTGAAAGCCATAAACTCCATAGGAGACCCATAAGTGATGTGCCCTAATGGGATGTCAGCGATATTCTATAAACAATTCCGGCATATCTTGGCGGTTCTTAATGGAAGAGGATTACCCAAAGGTTGGAACAACACAACCATCTTGTTGATTCCAAAAGCAAAGTCTTTGAAAAAGGAAAAAGATCCAAGATCAATAAGTTTATGCAATGTCCTTTATAAAATAATATAAAAAATTCTTTTGAAGACGCTAAAATTATTTTACCGGAGATTATATCCCCTTCGCAAAGTGCCTTTGTGCTAGGCAGGATTATCACAGATAATATTTTGAAAGCATATGAAGCGATGCACTATTTGAAGAACAAATGAAAGGGGAAAGATGGATATGCATCAGTTAAGTTAGACATGAGCAAGGCTTACAATAGGATAGAATGGTCTTTTCTTAGAAAAATGATGAGCAGACTAAGCTGTGATGGCTTTGTCGAACTGATAATGCACTTATAGAATCTGTGAAGTACACTATAAGAGTAAATGGAGAGCTAACCGAAGATATTATACAATGAAGAGGACTAAGGCATGGAGATCCATTATCCCCTTACCTATTTATTATTTGTGTTGAAGCTTTATCCTCCATGTTGTACAAGGCTGAAGCAGAAGGACAATGAAAGGAGTCTCAGTTTGCCAAAAAAACTCCTAGCGTCTCACATTTATTCTTTGTGGACGATTCACTTATCTTATGCAGAGCAAAGAAAAATGACATCTTGAAGTTAAAGAAAATAGTGTCCATGTATGAGTCTCTCCATGGTCAAACTGTGAATGAGGATATATAAGACAATAATCCTATTCAGCGAAAAATACAACTGACTAGTGCATGATGAAATCAAGGAGGTATTAGGAATAAAAGGTGAGAAAAGAAATGAGCAATATATTAGACTACACATGCATATTGTTAAATCAAGAGTGAGTATATTTACCTTCCTAAAGGGTAGAATCAGGAAGAAGATACAAGGGTGGAAAGAAAAGATATTATCACGTGTTGGGAAAGAGATCCTCATCAAAGTTGTGGCTCAAGCAATTCCTATGTACACAATGAGTTGATTTGAGATAACTAGGGCAATATGCGAGCAAATCTCATCCCTAATTGGTAGATATTGGTGGAACAATCAGGAAAAGGGGAACACAGTAAACTGGATAACTTAGGAAACATTAACAAGACCTAAGGGAGAAGGTGGACTGGGATTTAGGGACATAGTCGATGCTTTTAAAATTGCCATGTTGGCAAGACAGATATGGAGGCTTTTAAATAACCTAGACTCATTATGTGGTAAGGTTCTTACAGTCTGCTACTTTCCGGATGGAAATATGTTGGAGGCAGAGGCGAGGCAAGGGACCCTATACCTGAAGGAGTATGTAAAAGGCATTAAAATACTAAAAAGAGTCTTATCTAGAGAATTGGAGATGGGCAGAATGTGAGAATCTGAGATTACTCATGGATCCCTAGAAAATTTACTAGGAGACTTTGCAGTCCAAAAGGTAATAGTTCTTTGAACAAAGTAGCCAAATTGATTAATCCGTATACTGGAAGATGGAACAGGGAGGTGCTGCAAACAAATCTTTGGGAGGAAGATGTCAAGGTTATTTTAGCTATCCCACTTGGTACAGACTATGATGAAGAACCTGCTTGGCATGCTGATGCAAAAGACTTTTTTCAGTAAAAACATCTTACCATGTCTACGTGGCGGAACAAAGGAGGAGAAGCCAAAGAGGGATAGCAGGACTGTCAAGTCAAAATGCAGAATATGAAGTAAATTGGAGAAAGGTATGAAGAACAGGATGCCCAAATCATTTGAATCACTTCATGTGGAGATTAGGCCACAATTACTTGGCTTTAGGCAATATTTTTAAAAATAGAGGAGTTGAAGCATAGAAGGATTTCCTGATGTGTAAGTAAACATTTGAAGATGGTGGCCACCTCTTTCTCGAATATAAAAGAGTGGCCGAAATAAGAAAAGTGGCATGAATGGCGAACATAAGAAGGAATCTGGTAACGAAACAATTTGCTGCAAAATTTATAAATGAAGTTCTCAAGCTAGAAGAAGAAGAAAAGATCAAGGTGATAACACTTTTGTGGCAATGGTGGAATGAAAGGAAGAATATTAAAGAGTATGCTAAAGTATGAAGTAATGATGATATATATTACAATGTTATTAAACAGACTAATGAATACTACCAATCTTTTTTGAAGGAAAAGGAGCCCAAGAAAACAGGTCAAGAACGGTGGCAACTGCCTCGGAACAAAACGCTGAAGTGAACATTGACGAAGCATTTCATGCTCAAACAAATAGCGGTGGCTAGGGTATTGTTATCCAACATCACATGGGAGTTGCCCATGCGTGTGGAGCAGGAAGGCTTGAGAATCTAATAAATCCACTTCATGCTGAAATATTGGCTTCTACTCATGGTGCCCAGCTGGTTGCGTCAGAGAAATCACCGTTATCTGCTTCGAAACTGGCTCCATATTACTGAAACAAGGTGTAGAGCAAAAAGAACAAGATCAATCAGTTGCTTGCATGACACCAGTGAAACTAAAAATGTTCATGAACCAAAACTTCAATAAGTCCAGTTATAATCCCTGATGTAGAAGCTTTACCGATGAGCGAGCCTACGTAATAATGCAATCGGATGCATTTGGTTCAAAAAAAGAGTTATGTCGATGTGCATTAATTAGGGCATATCTAGACGCGCCCTAAAAAGCTAGCCATACCTATTTCTTAAACTAAAGAATACCCCACACGTTACTGCGTAATCGATCACAATGTTTATTGAGCGTTTGCATGAAACATGAATAGTTGAATTTATAATATATGTACCAAAACTAAAAATACATAGTATATATTGTATTTGATTATTGTGTAGTTGAAAAAAATATTGAATATAAGTGGCAAACTAATAGACTTTTTCATGCATGCTGAGTGAAACTTTAATGAGATGGCATGTGTGATGAGGTATATATGAAGTGTGCATAGGATAAACTAATAATGAAAAACTTTTTTCCATTATTGTGATGGATCTGTGATGGTGTGACATGTGTGCATATCAAAATAATAAAGATGGTTCTTCTGCAGTATGCGCTTTGATCTGCAAGCAACATGCTGGTCCGAACCTAGGTGAATAGCTGGGGCATCATTTCACGGTGGAGTAGCGAACCAACCTGTGGTTGGATGGTTAGAGGGACTATGATATCCTCAGCCCATCAGGATTAAAATCCTGGTGTTCGCATTTATTTCTGGATTTATTTCAGGATTTTCAGCTATGCGCATTTAGTGGGAGGAGAAATTCCCTTCCTAGGCTCTGCTTGCTCGTCTACGCTCCAACCAATTCAATCAAAATTGAAAAAACGATGTTTTCTTGAAAAAGTCTAAGAAATAATAGTAGTAGTCAAAAAGTGCACTTTTTTCATATATTTCGATTTATAGTGATCCCTATCTTTATCTCTATCTACAGATGACGAGGTGCCTACGGTGACTTCATAAATTTCAACATGATATGCCGGCTCAGTTTTTCAGAGGTGCTCATAGGGATAGAGTGTGCGTGTATGCGCGTGTATATCACAGTGGAGCATTGGCCATGGTAAAACCGTTAAAACGAAGAAAAGGGAATAGAAGTCTAATCGGGGCCCTAAAACCAGTCACAGCCACCGTCGCCGTGGACCCTCGGATCCGCAGGGCGCAGCCTTTCTCCCGTTTCACGCCGGAAGCAGAGCACCACCCAACACCGCATCATGTCGGGCGCGGCGGCGGCGGCGGCGCGAGTGCTGCCGAAGGCAGTGACCTTCGTGACGGGCAACGCCAAGAAGCTTGAGGAAGTCCGCGCGATTCTCGGCTCCTCCGTCCCCTTCCAGTCCCTCAAACTCGACCGTAAGCTGAAGCTGGCTCCTCCTCTTTCTTCCACCACCTCTACCTCTCCTCCATTCATGTACATACAAGGTAGCAGCATAGCAGTGAAAGGTTTAGTGCTAGACTAAGGATGCCTAGGACTTGCTGGTTGATGGGAGTGGCGAGCCTGCGTGGCCGTGGCTTCTTATGGTGCCGGAACCCTAGGATAAGTGGATACCCCTATTTGTCTTTGTTATTTGGATCATAAAATATTGCTTTGTAGTTAGCTCACAACAAACATATTACGGTGGATTGGTTGTAGCTGAAAATTGTGGATTAGGAATAGTTGCTTCGCAGCTTCGGTTACTGTCTCCTTTAGCTTAATCGAACCATCCGTTTCCACGGATAATGATAAAACCATGTCTCCAACTGTTACCTTAATCGAACCATCCGTCTCCTACTGTTTTAGCTTTGGGTGTCTTATACCCAAATTTAGGACAGATGATGACATGTGCCCTTGTTGTTCCGCTTATTTTTTACTTCCTTAAATGGTGTCGATGTGCATCGATAATGTTTAGGGGAATAGCACGCTGACTTTCTATGCCAAAATTATGCAACAGTTTGGGGGTATGTTTGGAGGGAACAGGTGGGAATGCAATAGGAGTTCCCAGTTAAATATAGCCAGTGGACTTGTGATTTATGTGATTCATATAGCCTGTAATTATTTATCTTTTGTATTCTGGTATTTGTACTGGTTGAGAGGTAGGAAGTCCAGACTTTGAATACTCCCTCTGTAAACTAATATAAGAGCGTTTAGATCACTAAAGTAGTAATCTAAACGCTCTTATATTAGTTTACGGAGCGAGTAATTGTGAAGATATCGCATTTGCATTCTGGGATTCTAGTTAAGGGTATAAAATCCAGATGTTATGATTCATAACAGTGACGAACCCTCTGATGGAATTGGAATCTGGACCCCCTACACTTGAATTAGGATTCTGATGCCCTACGTATAATAATTCAGCTGGAGATGGATTAGGCGTGCTCATTTTAAATAGGCAATACTGATATATCCAATTACAAAATATGGTTCTGATGGAAATCATGCAAGTTCCAAGTATGTGATTTCAGTTTTGGGAAATGAGAAGTACGAAGTCGTAAAAAAAAGTAACACCGAACAACTTGTTTTTTTTATTAATGGGTATTATTCTATGTTAAATTTCACAGTGCCTGAGTTGCAAGGTGAGCCAGAGGACATATCTAAAGAGAAGGCCCGAATGGCTGCATCTCAGGTACCTCTATCTTTTTCTAATACTAGAATAATTATGCAGAGAATTTTAATTTAAATTGTTTGAACTCTTGTTAATGAATCTGCATTCCTCTTTGAGTAGGTGAATGGCCCTGTACTTGTTGAGGACACTTGTCTATGTTTCAATGCGCTCAAAGGTTTGCCAGGTAACTGATTTGCATTATTTTTTCTTTTCACTTCCTAAATGAATTCATTGTGCTCTATATGATATTATTTGCTTTCTGCTGCAGGGCCCTATATGTAAGTCCTTTCTTCTCCAGGCACTATAACATATTTTCTTATTACCAAGTTACAGATAATAAACATCCTTCACCACTATACCTTATTGAGAAAATGCTTTCAGATATCCAGTCTAACTAATATCTTTGTTCCCTATCTGGATGTTTTACACACATGAATGCACAGAAAATGGTTTCTAGAGAAGATTGGGCATGAAGGTAATATGGCTACTTAATTCTTGTTTCATTCTTTCTAATGTTTGACTTGCTGAACTCATGCATATTATTTCTGTGATTATAGGTTTGAACAATTTGTTAATAGCTTATGAAGACAAATCAGCTTTTGCTATGTGCATCTTTTCGCTTGCTCTTGGACCAGAGGAGGAACCGATCACATTTGTTGGAAAAACAGCAGTAAGATGTCACTTCTTGGAATTTTCGTCTGAAGTATGACTGTATATGCCATACCCGTAAGAATTATAACACTTTACAATGAGAGTGAGCATATATGTTAGTATGCCTACATCCAGAACTGCTGTATACCTTGGAACTTATATTTTCTGATGTATTTTGTTTATAAGTGAGTAAAGTAGTTTTTACATTCAACACAGCACTGTTATCTTGTTAGATTATTTTTCTTCATGTGTACCTTGGTTAAAGAAGCCCATCATGGCACTTTGATCTGTTCTGGTGCGTTATTTCAGCAAGGACAGTAAAATCTGACGCCATGTTGTTAGTAAGAAAAATGAGAGCGAACGTGTTTGAGATTTCCTTCTCCATGTGCAGGGGAAAATTGTACCTGCCAGAGGCCCTGCTGATTTTGGATGGGACCCTGTATTCCAACCAGATGGATTTGAACAAACGTGAGTTTGATGATGATTTCCATTGCTTTCACGCATCCCTTGCGACTATGTACTGACAGGTGGGTATGTAATACAGGTATGCTGAGATGCCCAAGTCAGAAAAGAATAAAATATCCCATAGGGCGAGAGCTCTTGCACTGGTCAAAGAACATTTTGCTTCTGCCAATTATGAAGTTCAGAGTGATGGGGCTTAAAATTCGTTTTCCAAATGATATGAGCAAAAGATTTTCATGTTGCAGAATCTTCCAAGCTCTCTGTTTCTCCTGCAACTTTTGGTGACTGTTATGAGCAGAGTGTGTATGCACTGAATTTTTGTCAGATTCTAGATGATTTTTTTTTGCATCATGTCTCTTTGCCAATTATGAAGTTCAGAGTGATGGAAATTAGTTGAATCTGTTTGCCAGTTGAACCTCAACACCATTCTTTCACACTACAATCCGGATTTTCACACCAAACACACGCTGGTTGCATCTGCAGAAGCAGAAGGCACCAAAGAATAAACTAATAATGATACATAATCTACCTGGATGCAAAAAACTGCAACCAACTTGTGCTACTGCTTAGGGCCTCCTAAGCTTAATGTTGACAGGCATCTCCTTGTAGGAGGTGACCTTCTCTGTGGCCCGCCGGAGCGGCCTCCCCAGCGACGACCTGCGTGGGAACTGCACCGACGAATCCAGCTCCCACGACGTCTCCTTCCTGTCATCTCCACAGCCGGCGGTGAGCTGAACGTCCTCTATCTCGAACAAGTCTTCCCTGCGCCCACTCGGCTGAGGCGTTCTCATGGACTTGCTGCAGAAACAGTAAGAATCAGTGGCTGAACGGCGTTTCCTCCCAGATCCAACATTTGATGTTTTTGACGAACTTGTAGGTGTTACTTACCGTCTCTGTGCGCTCTCCCTCTCCTTGGACGCCGCCCCCAGCTTCGTCGGCGCCACCGCAGGGCCCAGAGCTAGCAAAGAACATGCCGATCAGAATCAGTTAGCATGGCCACAAATGTTAAGAGATGTATGTGCCAAATACTGGCAGGGGTATCATGGTTACATCGAGATCTCAGCAGCCTCTTCCGGCTGGCGTTGCAGGTAGACTTCTTGGCACTGGCGGCGCGCGACGCATCCGAAGCGGGCTCTGCGTCTCCATCCTTGAGCTGTGCAGCTGCAGCTGCAGCTCTGTCGGCGACCAAGTGCCGCGCCGTCTCGTTCGCGCTCTTCTGTTGCTGGAGTCTGCTGCTCTTCAGCGCTTTCTTTGCCTCCTGTTATTAGGGACATCGCGGTTCAGGGCACATGAACAGAAGCATCAAGCAGCAGCATCAACATTTGGCATGAGATGATATGATATACCTCAAGTTCCGACGATTTTACTTTGAGGGCAGCTCTGGAGCACGTAAGCTCATGTTGTAGCGATTTCAGCTTCAGAAAGATAAGAAGAAAAACATGGTCTGATCAGATCTGAGAATGTCATGATCAAATTTTTCTCTAGAAAATGTCAGCACATGTTGTCAAGATTGACCAAAAGAAGCACCAACTTACCCTATTTTTGCCAAGATTTAGCTCCTGCGAAGCAAACATTTCGAGACAGAGATTAGCCTCGTGATGAACATGATCAAGTCCACTGTTGTAAAACGGGGACAATGGAGTTTCTTGCAGATAGTTGGGGGATAACTTACTGCTAACATCTGGGAATTAGCCTGCGCAAGCTGCCAGTTTGCCAGCCGCAGATTCTGTAGCTCAGCCCCGCTCAACTCTATGACTTTGCTGCGCACATCAAATCAAACCAAATAGAGTCAACACCAGAACACTCGCACATCAAGAAGATCCATCCTACACAAAAGAAAGAGAACAATCGATGCAGGCAAATACTCACTCTCGCTCCTCCAGGAGCTTCACCAGATCCGAATTCTCCTGAAATTACAGACACAGGGATTCGAGAAAGAAAGAGCAGCGTTAGCGACCGCGATCCATCATGCTGATAACCAAGAAAGAGACGGCGGTGGAGTCGGGTCGACAAATCTTGCCTTGACCAACCGCGCGATTCCATCCACGCCGTCCGCGCACCTCGACCCGTGCTGCTGCAACTCATCGGCCGCTGCCGCCAGCGGCTGCCTCAGGTTGGTGATGTCGCAGAGCGTCTTCCGCCTCGCCGATGTGGCGCCGGCGGCGCCAAGCTTCCGAATGGCGGCCATGGCCGCCGCGTTCCTGGTCTGCGCCACCGCCGCTTGAGCCGGGTTGGCCTGCTGGGGCGCGAGAACGGCGGTCTCCATGGGATTTTGGTCACGGGAACGGCCAAAGGGGTGGGAAGTAGCCGGAAGCTTAGGGAAGAGGGAGATTTGGAGCTCTTTTGGGGTTTCGGCCGGTGGATCAGAGATTGGAAGAAAGGGAAAGGGGCAACGGCTAGTCGGGAGGCAACGGTATATGAAGGGGGCGGCGTAACGTTCGAATCGGAGGATTTGGGTCAGGGGAGTGGACGGAGCAGATTGAGCCGCGGAAGGAAGATCTACGGCTGTCGTATCAAGTGGGTATATAATTGGGTAGAGATAAATTTGGGTTTCACAAAGGCACTAGGAGCACGTTCGACGCTCCACCCAGTCTTCCAAACCACAATGAAATGACTATCAAATTTTGTTAGGGCTCTCGTCGCTGTCATGTCAGCCCGTACCTTCTTGTGCACCAAATTTGGGATATATGATCATAGGAGCAACTAATTAACGAGCGCTCCTTCGGGAGCCTCGCAACGATCAACTTTATTTAGGCGTCTTTCGCGGTACCATTCATGGCGATGTCGCTCTGGGCTCTTCTTCCCGATTTTTTTTATTTTCATGTACGCGTTTTCGGCTTTCTAAATGTTTTTTTCCTTTTTTTGACGTTTTGGTTTTCTACCGGTCTTCCCTAACTTTTCGACCAAAATTTCTTTTTCAAAAAAATAAAATAAATTTTTTGCGCAAAAAATGCTTTTTTTTCGCGAGAGTCATGGTCTTGTTTTCGCGAGAGGCACGGTTGTGCTTTCGCGAGAGGCACGGCCGTGCCTCTTGGAAACGAAAAAAATACGTGTTTTCTATTTTTTTCCCTTCCGCGAGAGGCGCGCTTGTGCTTTCGCGAGAGGCACGCGCGTGCCTCTTTCGGAAAGGAAAAAAGGCGTTGTTTTTTTTTTCTTCGAGAGGCACGGTTTTGCTTATGGCGGGAGACACGGTTGTGCTTTCGCGAGAGGCACAGGCGTGCCTCTTTCGAAAAGGGAAAAAACGCGTTTTCTGTTTTTTTTTCTTTCGCGAGAGGCACGGTTTTGCTTCCGCAATAGGCACGGTTGTGCTTTCGCGAGAGGCACGGGCGTGCCTCTCTTCGGAAAGGAAAAAAACGCGTTTTTTGTTTTTTTTCTTTGGCGAGAGGCACGGTTTTGCTTCCGCGGGAGGCACGGTTGTGATTTCGTCAGAGGCACGGGCGTGCCTGTTTCGGAAAGGAAAAAAAACCCGTGTTCCCGGTTCGGTTTTTTCATCAGTTTTTTTCGTTCGTTTTTTTGTGAAAAAAAGTTCGTTAAAACTTATCAACATGGGATCTAGTTTTGAAGATCTCGACGCGAAGAATCCAACGGCGAAAGCAGATCGAGATTTGGACGCACGGTTTAAGAGATAAAATGTTTTGAATAAACGGATCTATAAAAAAAGGGAAAACAATAGGGTTGCGACAAGTGGCAAGATACGCAGAGCGCCACTTGTCGCAACCTGGGGGAGTTGGAGTGATCTCCGCAAGAAATACTCCCTAATTAGTGATTTCGCATGATCATCTACAATCACGATTGTCTAGCTTGAGGGCCAATACATTCGCAGACGCAAAAGTGACCAGACACCCCCTATTTCAACCCGTCTGTGTTCACCTCCAAGTCCATACAAATGTATGCAATGTGATGAACAATACGTAGATTAACATGAAATCTAGAAACATAGCATATCAATACATAGATAGAGGATTAAAGTTTTGCACAACTCATTCCAAAAGAGCGAGTTCATCCGCCTAACTAGAACAAGAAGCTAGATTAAGTAAATATCCAGAGAGGGCTGCCAGAGTTCATCACTTCCTCGCCGGTCACTTCCCCTTGGGGTCTTCGGGGGGGGGGGGGGGGGGAATGGTCCGCGCCGTTGGTATCGGTGGCATGCGGAGCGTCGTCGTCTTCGGTGGTGCCGCTGCCCGAGGAGGAGGAGATGATCCTGATCATACGCCGTACGACGCGAACCTACTCCCTCGTGAGCCGACGACTTTCTCCGCAGCGTCCACCTTTTGCCTCACGAGCCGCCGAGACTCCTCAAGCCTGATGCGGAGCACCACCGGCGGCGCCGACACTGATGGCGGCGCCAAGACCAGCGGGGAAGATACCGGCAGGGAAGGTACCGACGCCGAAGCCGCTACCGAAAGGAAGAAGCAGAAGAAGTAGAGGATACGAAAACCTAACAAACTCGGCATCGGACGACTGGTGATCACAAAGATGGCCCCTAGCAAGTTTGAGCCATTAGAGCCGGAAAAACCTCGTAAGTGCTATGGGAACCAAGTAGGATGCATCCTACAGGAATGCGTGAGCATCAACAACGATGACTTAAGGAGTAAAAAACATTTGAGGCAGTTGCTCCTGACGAAGTTTCACAAGAGATTCAAGTTCCCCGACCAGGATGATAGCATAGAACAACCATGGGATGATCCGAAGATGAAAAAGATTAACAATCACGCCATGGGCATGTTCAACAATGATTTGGCCTCCTGGAAAGGGAGGGTGAAATGAGCTATTGAGGCTGAGGAACCCCTGTCCAAGATTTTGGAGGAAAATTCGACACTTACGGAAGAGGAGTTCCAAAAGTTCAAGGACACTTGCTCTACCGAGGCAGACAAGGCTAAGGCTACGAAATTCAAGAGCCTTCAGCAAAGGAACACGGGAAACCAACGCCTCGGAAGCCATGGATACCTTGGCAAAAGGCCCATATGGGATAAGGAGGACACGAAACATGAAGCCGCGGTTCTCCTAGACCCCTTTGCAAAGTTCACCAACCCCTTGGGGCGTGACTTCATCAGGGCCCGCTACAAGTGGGACAAGGAAAAGAAGGTTTTTTACACGGACTCGATCACGTGGAAATTGATTAGATTACTGGTAATTATTATTTTACCACCTTACATTTAGCTTCTGATCAAGTCGACTACACATTCGTACACGATTCACGTTCCTTCTGCAGGAGAAGCAACACTAGCTTGCAGCCAAAAGCCAGTCTTTGTCGATGAGGCCCAAATGGGACACCCCTATCAACCGAGCCTTGAACAAACTTAAGGGACTCCCTTTGGACCAGTGACCGCAATATGGACGTGTGCACGGCACCGGAGACGGCGCCACGTGGAAGGTCTTTTACAACGAGCGCCCGAAGGCCAAGAAGTAGAAAAAGAAGTTTAGTCAGGCGGACATCGACGAGAAGGTGAAGCTTGCCTTCAAGAAAAAAGTAGCCGAGGACGGGAAAAAAGTTGCCGAGGAGAAAAATGAGTTGCTACGGCAGACAGTCGCTGCTGCTGTAGAAGCCTGCAGAAATGATTTTGCTACTTACTTGATCCCAACTATCATCTACTAGACGAAGTAAAATCCAGACAAGACGGTAGATTATTTTCCTGTGCCCGCCATGGGAGCAACTCGGTGAACAACACCACCGCACCATCACCTGCTCATGCAACCGCGCCTGCTCCCGCACGCGCACCGGCACCGACACCCGCTCATAGCAGCTCGTCCTTAGTCTCTGGCGCGCTAGGCGGGTCTTCGTCTTTGGCTGAGCTCGACGCCCTCACAGTAATTACATGTCGCGCCAGCATATATCTAGAATATTTCGTTTTCGTTGCCTTTCAGATGTTTTACGCCGCAAACATGTGTTTGCAGGCCGATGAAACCTCGTAAACCGTACTCTACTTGATCAAAGGCCAGAAGGTGGACGTGGGAAAGGCGGTGATAACGAAGCCCTTGGAACTCACGTTCCACGGCCAGCCGATGCCCGGTGGGCACTTCAGGGTTAACTTGTCGAGTGTGAAATCAGGGCATGAGGGTTTGTCTCCTCCAATATGGATAGGGGGGAGGACGACGAGACCCCGTTGTGGCTTGGAAACTGCAAGGGTTGGGTGCTGCTATGCCGAAGAATCTTCTTCGTCTGGAGCCAGCCGAGAGCACACAAATAACCACACATCAACAAGCAGGTATGAACACCACCACCCCGCCTACGGAATTACCAGCGCTTGTAGTGCTGGGTGATAGCGGCGGACGACGTGATGAAGGTGGTCCAATAGGGCCTGATGTAATCGCCCTCGTAGAACAAAGAATGGATGATGAGATGGACGAGGAGCCTCTTCGGTTCCTCAATACAGGCGCCTATGACACTGACTTAGATAGGATGAGTCAGCCATATGACGACTCGGGCTATCAGCATGCTGACGAGGATATGGATGGTCTGCCCAGGCATGAACGTCCTAGCAGGGATTGCAAGAAGTCTCTCTTCATGCAATCCTCACATGACACGCCTGAAGATGCCGCCTCAACACAGGCTCAACTAGCCGAGGGTCGCACAGTGCTTAGCCCGACAACACTAGGGCAGGGGTTAAGGAAGGGTTTGGAAGGTCAGCCTAAGAAAAAGGAGAGGACCGGGGAAAAGAGGCTTTGCTGCCTACAAACAAGCCAGAGCACATAGCAGCCAGAAGGTGGATTTGAAGAACGTGTACCTATCAAAGGTGCGGCCATGTTCCATGTCACAAGCGAGCCGATGCTACCGCAGAAACCACTAGAGGCAATATCAGGGGATCTTAGGGCACTACACGAACATGTGATGTTGACTGAGAAAAGCCTACTAGCCTCGAAGGATCTAGGATATCCGACATACGCGGCTCGTGTGCCTGAGAGGAAGTGCTACGTCGACACACAGCCCGCGGAGGTGTTCTTCCTGCGGTTTGAGCATATCTTCGAGATGTTTCTGACAAGGCGGCTCGATTGTACAATCGTCCGCCTTTTTGCGCTACATATGAGCTCCGTCATGAAGAGAGAAGAAGTCTCGCAAATATGTGTGGCGGATCCATACTACATGCATGAGTCCTTCTTGAGTCTCAGCGACTTTGAGCGTAAAACTGCTAGGGAGTACCTCGAAAACTTCATGGTACATAATAAGGACCAGGAAATTGTCCTCCTGCCCTATCATCCAAAGTAAGTCAGTGCCGGACAACCCTTTCGTACATTTTAGTCATTCCTTCTCGCTCATATGGATAACAGTTTGAGGTGTTTTTCCCCACAGCAACGAGCGCGTCGTCCTTATCGTTCTTTACCCACGAGTCTCCCACGCCGTGTATTTCGACCCTACCAGAAACTTAATGAATATTCTAGATGATGCTCTCCAAGGCTTCAACTTGAGGGGTGGCCGCCTGCAGATCAGGAAACAAGGAACAAGAAGACGGGTTTCTCACATAAAACTAACTTCTGCTGCATCCATGTCCCAAAACCAAGCAAGAACGATGGATTCTACCTCCTCCATCTCATGATGGAGTTCAGAAGGGATCACCAAACGCTTCGCATGACAAACAGAAACGATGATCATATCCTCAAGTGGGTAGAATCTCATGGATAAGCGGATTATAAACTTAGAGATGACTTCTTTCGCATTCAGAGGGACATTGCGACGATCATCATGAAAGAAGTCGTCGACGAGAAGGGGATGTTCCACCATGGCCCTATATCGCGAGCTAACGTCCGAAATCACATAGGCATGCAACGTCAGGACCTCACACCATTAAGAAGCTAGGGTGCATCCTCGATGATATGGAAGGATGGAACTTCTAGTGATTTACGATGCGGATGATGATGATATGTGTCGGTTGAACTTGTATAGTTTCTGTAGCGATGAAACTTTGTGATGTCCACGGTCCCTGCCAAACTTGCGTAACGCTACTTTGTTAGTTTGGGTACGATGATCTGCGTACCTCTAGTGGATTAGTATGCGTACGATGAAACTACGTTGATTATTTGTATGTTTACTATATATGTTGCATCTAGTTGCTAACCCTTTCTTTTTTGTGTTGCTCAAGTATATTTTGTTGCATATAATTGTACATTCTCTCGATGAAGATGCATCTCTAACAGATACCTAGATTCTTGATGGCGAAGAAGCAGTGCTATGTCGTGTACAAAGGGAAGGTTCCAGGACTGTACGACGAGTGGCCTGAGTGTCAGGCACAAGTGGAGGGGGTCTCGGGCGCCAACCATAAAGGCTTCAAAAGCAAACAAGAAGTAGAAGCTAGTTACTTGAGGTTCATGCTAGCGCGAGAGAGGACTCATAACCGCCGCCTCATGTACTGCATAGTTCCACTATCACTCGTAGTGATAACTCTTCTCACTTATATCATTGTTCAGATGGATGATGATGTAGTTGCAAGTATTCGAGACTTGTATCGCTATTTTCGAGATGATGCCGAGAGACCACTTTGTGTTCGATGATGATTATGATGATGACATGATTAGATGAGACTATTTGTATGTATATGCTATGATTACATTTGTATGTGTATGATATGCTAAAGATTATTGTATAAAGCCTGTTCAAATATAAAACAAATATGCAGAAAAAACATAAACTAATAAAACTAGCAGTAGCGAGGGAAACAAAGTTAGCAGTAGCGCGCTTTTACCAGCAACGCAGTTTAACTAAAAGCGTTGCAGCTATTAACAGTAGCACACTGCACCTAAGTTCGCTACTGCTAGCCATATATGGCAGTAGCGTGGGCCTACCAGCCGCTACTGATTAGTTGTATGCACCCGTGTCGATGAGCAATTGCAGGTACTCTTGATACACACCAAATACCCACGCTACTGCTAGGCTTATCCCTAGTAGTGAAGGTTTGTCGTCTGGGTGGGGTATTTTTGGGGGCAAGGTGGGGACGACTTGGGAACGAAGTTTGGGAAATATAGTAGAAAACAAAAAGGTTGCCCTACAATAAACCATGAACACTATGATAAACCATGAATACTATGAAGATGCAACCGGATACGCTCAATCACACAGGTGCAATTGACTCATGGGCTTACGAATGGGGACATGCTTACTCTCCTAAAAAATTCTATGAGCACTATCATAAAGATATCGTGGCGCCTCCTCCGTTTGCGTGGATCTGGAAATCAAAACTTCATATGAAACTTAAAGTTTTTATGTGGTTCCTGCTGGCTGATAGATTGAATACCCAAAACTTGCTAAAACCGAGACATTTTAAAATTAATGATGGCTTTAATTGTGCCCTTTGCAACTCCGGCGCTGAAGAAACTATTGACCATTTCATTTTCCTTTGCCCATTTAGTGTCTCCTGTTGGATAAAGGTGGGCATTTCTTGGAATCTGAATCATTCCTGGATTGAAGCCATGCAAGCTGCTAGAAGGACATGTTCCAGAGATTTATTTTTTGAGTTGGTGGGTATTGTTGCCTGGAATATCTGGAAGGAGCGGAACAACTATATTTTCAGGCATATAAACCCATCTCTAGCAGCTTGGAGAGATAGAACCAAAGCAGATCTGCTTTGGCTCAAATTCAGAGTGGACAAAGCTTATTGGGACTACATCACTTTGTTTGCTCTCTCTTTATAATTACTTCTTCTCCACTGATCTCTTATCAGACACACTTTCTTTAGACTAGTTTATTTTGCAACTCTTTTGGTTTTTGTTTCCTTTTTGTAGTAAATAAAGTGCAGCAAGGTGGCCCAATCCTTTTTGTAGCAAAGGACAAGCCTGGACAAACTCTTATATAGAGAAAAGCGCTCCCGAGGACACATGGGAATTATCATCAAGCTAGTTTTCATCATGCTCATATGATTCGCGTTCGTTACTTTGATAATTTGATATGTGGGTGGGTCGGTGCTTGGGTACTGCCCTTTCTTGGACAAGCATCCCACTTATGATTAACCCCTATTGCAAGCATCCGCAACTACAAAAGAATTATAAGGTAAACCTAACCATAGCATGAAACATACGGATCCAAATCAGCCCCTTACGAAGCAACACATAAACTAGGGTTTAAGCTTCTGTCACTCTGGCAACCCATCATCTACTTATTACTTCCTGATATGTCCATTTTGCATCATGCTTTTATATCAATATTTATTGCATTATGGGCTGTTATTACACATTATATCTCAATACTCATGGCTATTCTCTCTTATTTTACAAGGTTTACCATGAAGAGGGGGAGTGCCGGCAACTGGAATTCTGGCTGGAAAAGGAGCAAATGTTGGAAACCTATTCTACACAGCTCCAAAAGTCCCGAGACTCCACGAAACAACTTTTTGGATTTAATAAGAATTTATGAGCGAAAGAAATACGCCAGGGGCCCACATTGTCCGAGAGGCAGGCGCGCCCTATCTCCTGGGCCCCCTGGTGGGCCTCCGGCGTCCATCTTCTGCTATATCATCACTCTTACCCTGGAAAAATCGTGGGCAAGCTTACGGGACGAAACTCCGCCGCCACTGTTGGAAATATGCCCTAGAGGCAATAATAAATTAGTTATTATTATATTTCCTTGTTCATGATAATCGTTTATTACCCATGCTATAATTGTATTGATAGGAAACTCAGATACATGTGTGGGTACATAGACAACACCATGTCCCTAGTAAGCCTCTAGTTGACTAGCTCGTTGATCAACAGATGGTTACGGTTTCACGACCATGGACATTGGATGTCGTTGATAACGGGATCACATCATTTGGAGAATGATGTGATGGACAAGACCCAATCCTAAGCCTAGCACAAAGATCGTAGTTCGTATGCTAAAGCTTTTCTAATGTCAAGTATCATTTCCTTAGACCATGAGATTGTGCAACTCCGGATACCGTAGGAATGCTTTGGGTGTACCAAACGTCACAACGAATCGGGTGACTATAAAGGTGCACTACGGTATCTCCGAAAGTGTCTGCATTGGGTTGTACGAATCGAGATCGGATTTGTCACTCCGTGTAAGCGGAGAGGTATCTCTGGGCCCACTCGGTAGGACATCATCATAATGTGCACAATGTGACCAAGGGGTTGATCACGGGATGATGTGTTACGGAACGAGTAAAGAGACTTGCCGGAAACGAGATTGAACAAGGTATCGGGATACCGACGATCGAATCTCGGGCAAGTACAATACCGCTAGACAAAGGGAATTGTATACGGGATCGATTGAGTCCTTGACATCGTGGTTCATCCGATGAGATCATCGTGGAACATGTGGGAGCCAACATGGGTATCCAGATCCCGCTGTTGGTTATTGACGGAGAACGTCTCGGTCATGTTCGCATGGTTCCCGAACCCGTAGGGTCTACACACTTAAGGTTCGATGGCGCTAGGGTTATAAAGGAAGTTTGTATGTGGTTACCGAATGTTGTTCGAGTCCGGATGAGATCCCGGACGTCACGAGGAGTTCGGAATGGTCCGGAGGTAAAGATTTATATATGGGAAGTACTGCTTTGGTCACCGGAAAAGTTTCGGGTTTTTAGATGCAGACGGGGACCACCGGGAGGGTCCCGGGGGTCCACCAAGTGGGGCCACTAACCCCGGAGGGCTGCATGGGCCAAGTGTGGAAGGGGACCAGCCCCAGGTGGGCTGGTGCGCCCCCCACAAGGGCCCAAGGCGCCTCCAAGAGGGAAGGGGGCAAACCCTAGGGCAGATGGGCCCTAAGGCCCACCCTAGGTGCGCCTCCCCCTCTCCCCTGTGGCCGCCACCAGATGGGATCTGGGGCTGCGGCCACCCCTGGGGAGGGAACCCTAGGTGGGGGCGCAGCCCCTCCCCTTCCCCTATATATATTTGAGTTTTGGGCTGCCCAACACACATGAGAACTTCTCCCTCTTGGTGCAGCCCTGCCTCTCCTCCTCCTCCTCTCTCGTGGTGCTTGGCGAAGCCCTGCTGGATTGCCACGCTCCTCCACCACCACCACACCATTGTGCTGCTGTTGGATGGAGTATTCCTCAACCTCTCCCTCTCTCCTTGCTGGATCAAGGCGTGGGAGACGTCACCGGGCTGTACATGTGTTGAACGCGGAGGTGCCGTCCGTTCGGCACTAGGATCTCCGGTGATTTGGATCATGACGCAGTACGACTCCTTCAACCCCGTTCTCTTGAACGCTTCCGCTTAGCGATCTACAAGGGTATGTAGATGCACTCTCCTTCCCTCGTTGCTAGTTTCTCCATAGATAGATCTTGGTGACACGTAGGAAAATTTTGAATTTCGCTACGTTCCCCAACAAAGGGCATAATGAGCTAGGTCTATTGCGTAGATTCTTTGCACGAGTAGAACACAAAGTAGTTGTTGGCGTTGATTTTGTTCAATATGCTTACCGTTACTAGTCCAATCTTGTTTCGACGGTATTGTGGGATGAAGCGGCCCGGACCGACCTTTCACGTACTCTTACGTGAGACAGGTTCCACCGACTGACATGCACTTGGTGCATAAGGTGGCTAGCGGGTGCCATTCTCTCCCACTTTAGTCGGAACGGATTCGATGAAAAGGGTCCTTATGAAGGGTAAATATCAATTGGCATATCACGTTGTGGTTTTGCGTAGGTAAGAAACGTTCTTGCTAGAAACCCATAGCAGCCACGTAAAACATGCAAACAACAATTAGAGGACGTCTAACTTGTTTTTGCGGTGGTATGCTATGTGATGTGATATGGCCAAGAAGAATGTGATGAATGATATGTGATGTATGAGATTGATCATGTTCTTGTAATAGGATTCACGACTTGCATGTCGATGAGTATGACAACCGGCAGGAGCCATAGGAGTTGTCTTTATTTATTGTATGACATGCGTGTCATTAAACAACGTCATGTAATTACTTTACTTTATTGCTAATCGGTAGCCATAGTAGTAGAAGTAATAGTTGGCGAGACAACTTCATGAAGACACGATGATGGAGATCATGGTGTCATGCCGGTGACGATGATGATCATGGAGCCCCGAAGATGGAGATCAATGGAGCTATATGATATTGGCCATATCATGTCACTACTATATAATTGCATGTGATGTTTATTATGTTTATGCATCTTGTTTACTTAAAACGACGGTAGTAAATAAGATGATCCCTTACAACAATTTCAAGAAGTGTTCTCCCTAAGCGTGCACCGTTGCTAAAGTTCGCCGCTTCTAAGCACCACGTGATGATCGGGTGTGATGGATTCTTACGTTCACATACAACGGGTGTAAGACAGATTTACACACGCGAAACACTTAGGGTTAACTTGACGAGCCTAGCATGTACGAGACATGGCCTCGGAACACGAGACCGAAAGGTCGAGCATGAATCGTATAGTAGATACGATCAACATGAAGATGTTCACCGATGATGACTAGTCCGTCTCACGTGATGATCGGACACGGCCTAGTTGACTCGGATCATGTAATCACTTAGATGACCGGAGGGATGTCTATTCGAGTGGGAGTTCATAAGATGAACTTAATTATCCCGAACATAGTCAAAAGACCTTTTGCAAATTATGTAAATAGCTCGCGTTTTAGTTCCACTTGTTTAGATATGTTCCTAGAGAAAATATAGTTGAAAGTTGACAAGAGCGATTATGCGGATGAGATAGCTTATGTCCTTAATGCACCGCTTCGGTGTCTTGAACCCCAAACGCCGTGCGTGGATGTTGCGAACATCGGACATACACGCGTTTGATAACTACGTGATAGTTCGGTTAAGCGGTTTAGAGTTGAGGCACCAAAGACGTTTTTCAAACGTCGCGGATAATATGAGATGTTTCAAGGGCTGAAATTGGGATTTCAGGCTCGTACTTACGCCAAGAGGTATAAGACCTCCGACGATTTTCTTAGCCTCGCAAACTCGGGAGAAAAGCTCAATCGTTGAGCTTGTGCTCAGATTGTCCGAGTGCAACAATCACTTGAATCGAGTGGGAGTTAATCTTCCGGATGAGATAGTGATGTTTCTCCAAAGTCATTGCCACCAAGCTGCTAGAGCCTCGTGATGAACTATAACATATCGAGGATAGATATGATGATCCTTGAGGTATTCGTGATGTTCGACAATCGAAAGTAGAAATCAAGAAGGAGCATCAATTGTTGATGGTTGGTAAAACCACTAGTTTCAAGAAGGGCAAGGGCAAAAGGGATACTTCATGAAACGGCAAAACAGTTCTTTGCTCTAGTGAAGAAACCCAAGGTTGAACCCAAACCCGAGACTAAGTGCTTCTGTAATGAGAGGAACGGACACTAAAGCAGAACCACCCTAGATACTTGGTAGATGAGAAGGCTGGCAAGGTCGATAGAAGTATATTGGATATACATTATGCTAATGTGTACTTTACTAGTACTCCTAGTAGCACCGTGGTATTAGATACCAGTTCGGTTGCTAAGTGTTAGTAACTCAAACAAAAGCTACGGAATAAACGGAGACTAGCTAAAGGTGAGTGACGATACATGTTGGAAGTGTTTCCAAGGTTGATGTGATCAAGCATCGCACGCTCCCTCTACCATCGAGATTGGAGTTAAACCTAAAATTGTTATTTGGTGTTTGCGTTGAGCATAGACATGATTAGATTATGTCTATCGCAATACGGTTATTCATTTAAGGAGAATAATGGTTACTCTATTTATTCGAATAATACCTTCAATGGTCTTGCACCTAAAGGAATGGTTTATTGAATCTCGATCGTAGTGATACACATTTTCATGCCAAAGGTATAAGATAGTAATGATAGTACCACTTACTTGTGGCAATCGCCATGTAAGTCATATTGGTATAAAACGCATGAAGAAGCTCCATGTTGATGGATCTTTGGACTCACTCGCTTTTGAAAAGTTTGAGACATGCAAACCATGTCTATTGGTGTATACGCATGATGAAACTCCATTCAGATGGATAGTTTGGACTCACTTGATTTTGAATCACTTGAGATATGCAAATCATACCACATGGGCAAGATGACTGAAAAGCCTCGTTTTTCAGTTAGATGGAACAAGACAGCAACTTGTTGGAAGTAACACATTTTGATGTGTGCAGTCCAATGAGTCTTTGAGGCATGATGAATATCGTTATGTTCTTACTTCACAGATGATTTGAGTAGATGTTGAGTATATTTACTTGATGAAACACAAGTCTGAATTATTGAATGGTTCAAGTAATTTCAGAGTGAAGTTGAAGAACATCGTGACAAAAGGATAGAATGTCTATGATATGATCATAGAGATGAATATCTGAGTTACGAGTTTTGGCACACAATTAAGACATTGTGCAAATTGTTTCACAATTAATACCGCCTGGAACACCATAGTGTGATGGTGTGTCCGAACATCATAGTTGCATCCTATTGGATATGGTGCGCACCATGATGTCTCTTACCGAATTACCACTATCATTCATGGGTTAGGCATTAGAGACAACCGCACTTACTTTAACAGGGTACCACATAATTCCGTTGAGACGACACCGTTTGGAGAAACCTAAGTTGTCGTTTCATAAAAGTTTGGGGCTGCGACGCTTATGTGAAAAAGTTTCAGGTTGATAAGCTGAAACCCAAAGCGGATAAAATGCATCTTCATAGGACACCCAAAACAGTTGGGTATACCTCCTAATTCAGATGCGAAAGCAATAGGTATTGTTTCTTGAATCGGGTCCTTTTCGAGGAAAAGTTTGTCTCGAAAAGTTGAGTGGGAGGATGGTGGAGCCTTGATGAGGATATTGAACCGTCACTTCAACTAGTGTGTAGCAGGGCACGTGAAGTTGTTCCGTGGCACCTACACCAATTGAAGTAGAAGCTTATGATAGTGATCATGAAGTTTGAGATCAAGTCACTAACGTACCTCGTGGGGTGACAAGGATACATACTACTTGAGTGGTATGCAGTAATCCTGTCTTGAAGGTCATGTTGCTAGACAACAATGAACCTACGAGCTATGGAGAAGCGATGGTGGGCCCAAATTCGACAAATGGTTAGAAGCCATGAAATCGAGATAGGATCCATGTATCATAACAAAGCATGGACTTTGATGGACTTGCCCGATGATCGGCAAGCCATTGAGATAAATGGATCTTTAAGAAGAAGACGGACGTGGGCGGTAATGTCACCGTCTATGAAGCTCGACTTGTGGCGAAGAGTTTTTCACAAGTTCAAGGAGTTGACTACGATGAGATTTTCTCATCCGTAGCGATGCTTAAGTCCGTCGGAATCGTGTTAGCATTAGCTGCATTTATGAAATCTGGCAGATGGATGTCAAGACGAGTTTCCTTACCAGTTTACGTAAGGAGAGGTTGTATGTGATACAATCAGAAAGTTTTGTCGATCCTAAGGATGCTAAAAGGTATGCTGGCTCTAGCGATCCTTTCTAAGGACTGGAGTAAGCATCTCAGAGTTGGAATGTACGCTTTGATGAGATGATCAAAGATTTTGGGTTTGTACAAAGTTTATGAGAAACTTGTATTTCCAAAGAAGTGAGTGGGAGCACTATAGAATTTCTGTTGAGTATATGTTGTTGACATATTGATGATCAGAAATGATGTAGAATTTCTGGAAAGCATATAGGGTTATTTGAAAGATGTTTTTCAATAGAAAACCTGGATTAGGCTACTTGAACATTGAGCATCGAGATCTATAAGGATAGTTCAAAAATGCTTAATAATACTTTCAAATGAGCATATACCTTGACATGATCTTGAAGGTGTTCAAGATGGATCAGTCAATGAAGGAGTTCTTGCCTGAGATGTAAGGTGTGAAGTTAAGACTTAAAGCTCGACCACGGCGAAAAGAGAGAAAGGACGAAGGTCGTCCCTATGCTTTAGACGTAGGCTCTATAGCATGCTATGCTGTGTACCGCACCGGAAGTGTGCCTTGCCATGAGTCAGTCAAGGGGTACAAGAATGATCCAGGAACAGATCATTGGACAGCGGTCAAAATTGTCCTTGGAGTAAATAAGGACACATATCTCGATTATGGAGGTGCTAAAGAGTTCGGCGTAAAAGGTTACGTCGATGCAAGCTTTAACACCTATCCGAATGACTCTGAGTAGCAAAACGGATACGTATAGTGGAGCAACCATTTGGAATAGCTCCAAGTGGAGGCGTGGAAGCAGCGTTTACAATATGACATAGAGAATTGCGAAGTACATACGGATCTGAATGTTGGACCCGTTGACTAAAGCCTCTCTCACAAGCAAAACATGATCAAACCTCATAACTCATTGAGTCTTAATCACATGATGATGTGAACTAGTTTACAGACACTAGTAAACTCTTTGGATGTTGGTCACATGGCGATGTGACCTATCAGTGTTAATCACATGACGATGTGAACTAGATTATTGACTCTAGTGCAAGTGGGAGACTGTTGGAAATATGCCCTAGAGGCAATAATAAATTAGTTATTATTATATTTCCTTGTTCATGATAATCATTTATTACCCATGCTATAATTGTATTGATAGGAAACTCAGATACATGTGGGGGTACATAGACAACACCATGTCCCTAGTAAGCCTCTAGTTGACTAGCTCGTTGATCAACAGATGGTTACGGTTTCACGACCATGGACATTGGATGTCGTTGATAACGGGATCACATCATTTGGAGAATGATGTGATGGACAAGACCCAATCCTAAGCCTAGCACAAAGATCGTAGTTCGTATGCTAAAGCTTTTCTAATGTCAAGTATCATTTCCTTAGACCATGAGATTGTGCAACTCCGGATACCGTAGGAATGCTTTGGGTGTACCAAAGCGTCACAACGAATCTGGGTGACTATAAAGGTGCACTACATGTATCTCCGAAAGTGTACATTGGGTTGTACGAATTGAGATAGGATTTGTCACTCCGTGTAAACGGAGAGGTATCTCTGGGCCCACTCGGTAGGACATCATCATAATGTGCACAATGTGACCAAGGGGTTGATCACGGGATGATGTGTTACGGAACAAGTAAAGAGACTTGCCGAAAACGGGATTGAACAAGGTATCGGGATACCGACGATCGAATCTCGGGCAAGTACAATACCGCTAGACAAAGGGAATTGTATACGGATCGATTGAGTCCTTGACATCGTGGTTCATCCGATGAGATCATCGTGGAACATGTGGGAGCCAACATGGGTATCCAGATCCCGCTGTTGGTTATTGACCGGAGAAACGTCTCGGTCATGTCTGCATGGTTCCCGAACCCGTAGGGTCTACACACTTAAGGTTCGATGGCGCTAGGGTTATAAAGGAAATTTGTATGTGGTTACCGAATGTTGTTGGGAGTCTCGGATGAGATCCCGGACGTCACGAGGAGTTTCGGAATGGTCCGGAGGTAAAGATTTATATATGGGAAGTCCTGTTTTGGTCACCGGAAAAGTTTCGGGTTTTTTCGGTAACGTACCGGGACCACCGGGAGGGTCCCGGGGGTCCACCAAGTGGGACCACTAACCCCGGAGGGCTGCATGGGCCAAGTGTGGAAGGGCACCAGCCCCAGGTGGGCTGGTGCGCCCCCCACAAGGGCCCAAGGCGCCTCCAAGAGGGAAGGGGGGCAAACCCTAGGGCAGATGGGCCCTAAGGCCCACCCTAGGTGCGCCTCCCCCTCTCCCCTTGTGGCCGCCACCCAGGATGGGATCTGGGGCTGCCGCCACCCCGGGAGGGAACCCTAGGTGGGGCGCAGCCTCCCTTCCCCAATATATATTTGAGTTTTGGCTGCCCAACACACATGAGAACTTCTCCTCTTGGTGCAGCCACCTCTCCTCCTCCTCCTCTCCTGTGGTGCTTGGCGAAGCCCAGCTGGATTGCCACGCTCCTCCACCACCACCACGCTGTTGTGCTGCTGCTGGATGGAGTCTTCCTCAACATCTCCCTCTCTCCTTGCTGGATCAAGGCATGGGAGGCGTCACCGGCTGTACGTGTGTTGAACGCGGAGGTGCCGTCCGTTCGGCACTAGGATCTCCGGTGATTTGGATCATGACGAGTACGACTCCTTCAACCCCGTTCTCTTGAACGCTTCCGCTTAGCGATCTACAAGGGTATGTAGATGCACTCTCCTTCCCCTCGTTGCTAGTTTCTCCATAGATAGATCTTGGTGACACGTAGGAAAATTTTGAATTTCTGCTACGTTCCCCAACAGCCACGAGGCAGAATCAATCTAGGGCTCTGGCGGAGCTGTTCTGCCGGGGACACTTCCCTCTGGGGGGGGGGGGGAATCATCACCAACGTCATCACCAATGATCCTCTCATCGGGAGGGGGTCAATCTCCATCAACATCTTCACCAGCACCATCTCCTCTCAAAACCCTAGTTCATCTCTTGTATCCAATCTTGTATCAAAACCACAAATTGGTACTGTGGGTTGCTAGTAGTGTTGATTACTCCTTGTAGTTGATGCTAATTGGTTTACTTGGTGGAAGATCATATGTTCAGATCCTTTATGCATATTATTACTCCTCTGATTATGAACATGAATATGCTTTGTGAGTAGTTACGTTTGTTCCTGAGGACATGGGTAAAGTCTTGCTATTAGTAGTCATGTCAATTTGGTATTCGTTCGATATTTTGATGAGATGTATGTTGTATTTTCCTCTTATGGTGTTATGTGAACATCGACTACATGACACTTCACCATTATTTGGGCCTAGAGGAAGGCATGGGGAAGTAATAAGTAGATGATGGGTTGCTAGAGTGACAGAAGCTTAAACCCCAGTTTATGCGTTGCTTCGTTAGGGGCTGATATGGATCCATACGCTTAATGTTGTGGTTAGGTTTACCTTAATACTTATTTTTGTAGTTGTGGATGCTTGCAATAGGGGTTAATCATAAGTGGGATGCTTGTCCAAGTTAGGGCAGTACCCAAGTACCGGTCCACCCACATATCAAATTATCAAAGTACCGAACGCAAATCATATGAACGTGATGAAAACTAGCTTGACGATAATTCCGAATGTTTCCTCTGGAGCTCCTTCCTCATTATTAGAAATTGTCCATGCTTATCCTTTGCTACATAAAGGATTGGGCCACCTTGCTGCACTTTATTTACTTGTTGCTCATTACTAGTTATCTTATCACAAAACTATCTATCACCTACAATTTCAGTGCTTGCAGAGAAAACCTTACTGAAAACCGCTTATCATTTCCTTCTGCTCCTCGTTGGGTTTGACACTCTTACTTATCGAAAGGACTACGATAGATGCCCTACACTTGTGGGTCATCAAGACTCTTTTCTCGCGCCGTTGCCGGGGAGTGTAGCGCTTTTGGTGAGTGGAACTTGGTAAGGAAACATTTATATAGTGTGCTGAAATTTTCTGTTACTTGTCACTATGGAAACTAATCCTTTGAGGGGCTTGTTTGGGGTATCTTCATCCCAACCAGAAGAGCAAAGAGTTGCTCCTCAACCTACTGAACTTTATGTAAATATTCACTTTGAGATTCCTTCGGGTATGATAGAAAAACAGCTAGCTAATCCATTTGCGGAGATGGAACATTGCATCCTGATTTACACCTTATCTTTGTGGATGAAGTTTGTGGATTATTTAAGCTTGCAGGTATTCCTGATGATGTTGTCAAAAGGAAGGTCTTCCCTTTATCTTTGAAGGGAGATGCATTGACATGGTATAGGCTATGTGATGATACGAGATCTTGGAATTATAAGCGATTGAAGTTGGAATTTCACCAGAAGTTCTATCCTATGCATCTTGTTCATCGTGATCGTAATTACATATATAATTTTTGGCCTCACGAAGGAGAAAGCATCTCTCAAGCTTGTGGGAGGCTTAAGTCAATGTTATATTCATGCCCCAATCATGAGCTCTCTCGGGAAATGATTATTCAGAATTTTTATGCTCGGCTTTCTCTTGATAAGTGCAATCTGCTTGATACTTCCTGTGCTGGTTCTTATATGCTGAAGACTATTGATTTGAAATGGGGCTTATTGGAAAGAATTAAACGCAACTTTGAAGATTGGGGTTCTGACGATGGTAAGGAGTCAGGTATGACACCTAAGTTCGATTGTGTTAAATCTTTTATGGATACCGATGCTTTTCGTGGATTTAGCGCTAAGTATGGACTTGACTCTGAGATAGTAGCTACTTTTTGTGAAACTTTTGCTACTCACGTTGATCTCCCTAAAGAGAAGTGGTTTAAATATAATCCTCCTGTTGAAGTGAAAGTAGTTGCACCTATTACAGTCGAAGAAAAGATTATTACCTATAGTGATCCTATTGTTCCTACTGCTTATGTTGAAAAACCTCCTTTTCCTGTTAGGATAAAAGATCATGCTAAAGCTTCGTCTGTTGTTCGTAAGAGTAATACTAGGACTTATACACCTCCTGAGCACAATGTTGAACCTAGTATTGCTATGATTAAAGATCTCTTGGATGAGGACTTAGATGGGCATGTTATTTCTTTCTTGGGTGAGACTGCTAATATTGCTAGACCTGATACTAAGACACGTAGACCTGTTGTAGGCATGTCTGTTATTTCTGTTAAAATAGGAGATCATTGTTATCACGGCTTATGTGATATGGGTTCTAGTGCTAGTGCGATACCTTATGATCTTTATAAAGAAATTATGCATGACATTGCACCCGTTGAATTAGAAGACATTGATGTCACTATTAAGCTTGCTAATAGGGATACCATTAAACCTATTGGGATTGTTAGAGATGTCAAGTTTTGTGTGGGAAGGTTAAATACCCTGCTGATTTTCTTGTTCTTGGTTCCCCACAAGATGATTTTTGTCCCATTATTTTTGGTAGACCCTTCTTGAATACTGCTAGTGCTAGGATTAATTGTGAAAAGAACATTGTCACTATTGGCATAGATGGTATGTCTCATGAGTTTAATTTTGCTAAGTTTAGTAGACAACCTCGTGAAAGGGAACCACCTAGTAAGGATGAAATTATTGGTCTTGCTTACATTGCTGTTCCTCCAACTGATCCGTTAGAACAATATTTGTTAGACCATGAAAACCATATGTTTATGAAGGAAAGGGATGAAATAGATGAAGTGTTCCTTAAACAGGAACCTATGCTGAAACATAACCTTCCCGTTGAAATTCTTGGGGATCCCCCTCCACCCAAGGGTGATCCCGTGTTTGAACTCAAACCATTACACCCGATAATCTTAAGTATGCTTATCTTGATGAAAAAGAAATATATCCTGTTATTATTAGTGCTAACCTTTTAGAGAAAGAAGAAGAAAGATTATTGAAAACTCTGAAGAAGCACCGAGCTGCTATTGGATATACTCTGGATGATCTTAAGAGCATTAGTCCCACATTATGTCAACACAAAATTTCAGTGGAGAAAGATGGCAAACGAGTTAGAGATCCTCAAAGACGATTAAATCCCAAAATGAAGGAAGTGGTAAGAAAGGAGATACTAAAGCTCCTTGAGGCAGGTATTATTTATCCCGTTGCTGATAGTGAATGGGTAAGCCCTGTCCATTGTGTCCCTAAAAAGGGAGGTATTACTGTTGTTCCTAATGACAAAGATGAATTGATCCCGCAAAGAATTATTACAGGTTATAGGATGGTAATTGATTTTCGTAAGTTAAATAAAGCTACTAAGAAAGATCATTACCCTTTACCTTTTATTAATCAAATGCTAGAAAGGCTATCCAAACACACACATTTTTGCTTTCTAGATGGTTATTACAGCTTCTCTCGAGATACCTATGTCGCCAAAGGATCAATCTAAAACTACTTTTACTTGCCCTTTTGGTACTTTTGCTTATAGACGTATGCCTTTTGGTTTATGTAATGCACCTGCTACCTTTCAAAGATGCATGATGGCTATATTTTCTGATTTTTTTGAAAAGATTTGTGAGGTATTCATGGATGACTTCTCCGTCTATGGATCCTCTTTTGATGATTGTTTGAGCAACCTTGATCGAGTTTTGCAGAGATGCGAAGACACTAGTCTCGTCTGAATTGGGAAAAGTGTCACTTCATGGTTAATGAAGGCATTGTCTTGGGGCACAAGATCTCCGAGAGAGGTATTGAAGTTGATAAAGCCAAAGTTGATGCTATTGAAAAGATGCCATGTCCCGAGGACATAAAAGGTATAAGAAGTTTCCTTTGTCATGCCGGTTTTTATAGGAGGTTCATTAAGGACTTTTCTAAAATCTCCGTGCCTTTGACTAATTTATTGCAAAAGATATTCCTTTTGTCTTTGATGATGATTGTGTAGAAGCATTTGAAACACTTAAGAAAGCTTTGATCACTGCACCTATTGTTCAGCCACCTAATTGGAATTTACCTTTTGAAATTATGTGCGATGCTAGTGATTATGCTGTAGGTGCTGTTTTAACGCAAAGAGTCGATAAGAAGTTGAATGTTATCCAGTATGCTAGTAAGACTCTTGATACTGCCCAAAGAAATTATGCTACTACTGAAAAAGAGTTCTTAGCAGTTGTGTTTGCATGTGATAAGTTTAGACCTTATATGGTTGATTCTAAAGTTACTATTCACACTGATCATGCTGCTACTAAATATCTTATGGAAAAGAAAGATGCTAAGCCTAGACTCATTAGATGGGTTCTCTTGCTCCAAGAATTTGATTTGCATATTATTGATAGAAAGGGAGCTGAGAACCCCGTTGCAGATAACTTGTCTAGGTTAGAGAATGTTCTTGTTGACCCACTGCCTATTAATGGTAGCTTTCCTGATGAACAATTAGCGGTTGTCAATGCTTCTCGTACTCCTCCTTGGTATGCCGATTATGCTAATTACATTGTGGCTAAATATATACCGCCTACTTTCACATACCAGCAAAAGAAAAAGTTCTTTTATGATTTAAGACATTACTTCTGGGATGATCCACACCTTTATAAAGGAGTAGACGGTGTTATTAGACGTTGTGTGCCTGAGCATGAATAGGAACAGATTCTACGCAAGTGTCACTCTGAATCTTATGGAGGACACCACGCTCGAGATAGAACTGCACACAAGGTACTACAATCTGGTTTTTATTGGCCTACTCTCTTCAAAGATGCTCGTAGTCTTATCTTGTGATGAATGTCAAAGAATAGGTAACATTAGTAGATGTCAAGAAATGCCTATGAATTATTCTCTTGTTATTGAACCGTTTGATGTTTGGGGCTTTGATTATATGGGACCTTTTCCAGCCTCTAATGGTTATACACATATTTTAGTTGCTTTGTTGATTACGTTACTAAGTGGGTAGAAGCTATTCCAACTAGTAGTGCTGATCATAACACTTCTATTAAAATGATTAAAGAAGTTATTTTTCCGAGGTTTGGAGTCCCTAGATATCTTATGACTGATGGTGGTTCACGTTTTATTCATGATGCTTTCCGTAAGATGCTTGCTAAGTATGATGTCAATCATAGAATAGCATCTCCTTATCATCCATGATCTAGTGGTCAAGTAGAGTTGAGAAATAGAGAGCTCAAATTAATTTTGCAAAAGACTGTGAATAGATCTAGAAAGAATTGGTCCAAAAAACTTGATGATGCATTATGGGCCTATAGAACTGCATACAAAATCCTATGGGTATGTCTCCTTATAAGATGGTTTATGGAAAAGCATGTCATTTACCTCTTGAACTTGAACATAAGGCATATTGGGCTATCAAAGAGCTCAATTATGACTTCAAACTTGCCGGTGAGAAGAGGTTGTTTGATATTAGCTCACTTGATGAATGGAGAACCCAAGCCTATGAGAATGCCAAGCTTTTCAAAGAAAAAGTCAAACGCTGGCATGATAAGAGGATACAAAAGCGTGAGTTTAACGTAGGAGATTATGTGTTATTATTCAACTCTCGTTTAAGATTTTTCACAGGAAAACTTCTCTCAAAATGGGAAGGTCCCTACGTTATCGAGGAGGTCTATCGTTCTGGTGCTATAAAAATCAACAACTTCGAAGGCACAAATCCGAGGGTGGTTAACGGTTAAAGAATTAAACATTATATTTCAGGTAATCCTATCAATGTTGAAACTAATATTATTGAAACCATAACCCCCGAGTAATACATAAGGGACACTTTCGAGAACGTTCCAGACTCCGAAAAGGCATAGGTATGTGGTACGGTAAGTAAATCGACTCCAAAACAACTCTAATGGCAATTTTTATCAGTTTTGGATTATTTAAGAATTTTAGGAAGGAAGAAGTAGTCCGAAAGGGACACGAGGCCCCCACGAGAGTGGAGGGCGCGCCCCCCTGTAGGGCGCGTTTCCCGTCTCGTGGGCACCTCGTGTGCCTCCCGGACTCCGTTTTCTTTTATGTTACGTATTTTGGTCGGTAAAAATTCATTATATATACTCCCGAAGGTTTTGACCACCGTATCACATAAATATCCTCTGTTTCCGTTTCGAGCTGTTCCTGTTGCAGAATAAAGCAAGATGTCTTCTCAGGAGTCAGTTGGGGAGAGTCGGGTGTCTCACCCAACGCCAGGTCCCGGAGCAAATAGCGATGCCTATCACTTTGGACCATCAACGGAGGATGAGATGGAGGCTGATTTGAAAAGAATAGATGCCATGGAGGAGGATCAAGAAGTTACCTCTCGTCTCGAGCAGAATTCACTATGGGGAACTACCTAGCCTGGCTATCCCTACTTCGGTCACTCCTTCCAACTCTAGATTTCTTTCTTATGAAAATATGAAAAAGAGTTTCACTTGTTCTCCAGAAGCTATGCAACATCCTTGGGTAAAAGGAGCTTTGTCCGTTACGGGCAAGCTCAAAAGAAAAAATATGGACCTCAAACAACAAGTCAATAAGCTCGAGGAGGAGAACCGTATCCTGAAGGGCATCATCTCCAAGAAGATCATAACACCAAAAGTGAAGAAGGAGAAATAGTCACATGGGTATGGCACTCCCCTTGGCAACTGCCAAGCTTGGGGGAGGTGCCCCGGTATCGTATCACCATCACACTCCTATCTTTACCGCTTTATTTAGTTCGATCCTTTTAGTAGTATCTTGATCTAGTAGTTTGAAGTTTTGATATCAAGTAGTTCTGAGTTTTTGCATTGTGATCTCTTTATGTAATCAAGTCCGTGTGCTATCTATAATAAAGATTAGTGTTGAGTCAAGGGCTTTGCTATGTTGCTATGATCTTGAGAAAGTAGAAAGAATAAAAGAGTTCATATTGACCTTATGGATAGTGATAACTTCACACATAGAAAGTATGAGGAATAAAAATTATTGAGAGTTGATGAACGTAGCCTTGGTCATCGTTGCAATTAATAGGAAGTGATAAGGAAAGAGGGGTTCACATATAAATATATTATCTTGGACATCTTTTATGATTGTGAAGCACTCATTAAGTATGACATGCTAAAAGAGTTGATATTGGACAAGGAAGACAACGTAATGGTTTATGTTTTTCTGACATCTCAGTTAAAGTATATTGTCATTGACCTTCCAAACATGTTGAGCTTGCCTTTCCCCCTCATGCTAGACAAATTCCTTGCACCAAGTAGAAATACTACTTGTGCTTCCAAATATCCTTAAACCCAGTTTTGCCATGAGAGTCCACCATACCTACCTATGGATTGAGTAAGATCCTTCAAGTAAGTTGTCGTCGGTGCAAGAAATAAAAATTGCTCTCTAAATATGTATGATTTATTAGTGCAGAGAAAATAAGCTTTGTACGAACTTGTTGTGGAAGTAATAAAAGCGACGGACTGCATAATAAAGGTCCACATACAAGGGGCAATATAAAGTGACGTTCTTTTGCATTAAGATTTTGTGCATCAACCTTAAACGCACATGACAACCTCTGCTTCCCTCTGCGAAGGGCCTATCTTTTACTTTATGTTTTTACTTTATGCTTGAGTCAAGGTGATCCTCGCCTTTCCCTTTTTCATTTTATCCTTTGGCAAGCTCTTCGTGTTTGAAAGATCACGATATATATATATATATATATATATATATATATATATATATATATATCCAATTGGATGTAAGTTGGCATAGGCTATTATTGTTGACATCACCTAAAGGTGAATACGTTGGGAGGCAACACAATAAGCCCCTATCTCTCTCAGTGTCCGGCTGAAACTCTATAACCACAAGTATTGCGTGAGTGTTAACAATTGTAGGAGACTACGAGATAGTTGAGTATGTGAGCTTGCCAAAAAGCTCTATTATTGACTCTTTCTGATGTTACGATAAATTGCAATTTCTTCAATGACTGAGATTATAGTTTGTTAGTTCCCAATGAAGTTTTTGAACCATACTTGACATTGTGATTTGCTTATTACTTGAGCATGGGAAATCATATGACAAAAATCTATATATGTTGTTGTTATTAGAATGATCATGATGCCCTCATGTCCATATTTTATTTTTATCGACACCTCTATCTCTAAACATGTGGACATATTTTTCGATTTCGGCTTCCGCTTGAGGACAAGCGAGGTCTAAGCTTGGGGGAGTTGATACGTCCATTCTGCATCATGCTTTTATATCAATATTTATTGCATTATGGGCTGTTATTACACATTATATCTCAATACTCATGGCTATTCTCTCTTATTTTACAAGGTTTACCATGAAGAGGGGGAATGTCGGCAGCTGGAATTCTAGCTGGAAAACGAGCAAACGTTGGAAACCTATTCTGCACAGCTCCAAATGTCCTGAGACTCCACGAAACAACTTTTTGGATTTAATAAGAATTTATGAGCGAAAGAAATAGGCCAGGGGGCCCACACCCTGTCCAGGAGACAGGGGGCGCGCGCCCCCTATCTCCTGGGCCCCCTAGTGGGCCTCCGGCGTCCATCTTCTGCTATATCATCACTTTTACCCAGAAAAAAATTGTGGGAAAGCTTACGGGACGAAACTCCGCCGCCACGAGGCGAATCAATCTAGGGCTCTGGCGGAGCTGTTCTGCCGGGGACACTTCCCTCCGGGAGGGGGAAATCATCACCAATGTCATCACCAACGATCCTCTCATCGGGAGGGGGTCAATCTCATCAACATCTTCACCAGCACCATCTCCTCTCAAAACTCTAGTTCATCTCTTGTATCCAATCTTGTATCAAAACCACAAATTGGTACCTGTGGGTTGCTAGTAGTGTTGATTACTCCTTGTAGTTGATGCTAATTGGTTTACTTTGTGGAAGATCATATGTTCAGATCCTGATGCGGAGCATCCTATGGACATCACCATGTCAAGAGTCCATTTGACAAGTGACACGTGCCACATCTACTTCATGCATACAAAGGTGAATCATCTCCTTTACACGTGTCCACTTGTACCCTTCGAGGATGGTATACTACTTGACCCCTCTCTCGTGTGCATACTTAGGTGTGAGCGGAGCTACACATTCATCATGGAGGAGTCCAAGTGCAAGAGAACAACTACACCATCCAAGACGGAAGCCTGGAAGCGGAGAAGGAAGCGCCAAGAGGAAGGCAGCAGCTCCCAGCGACGTGCGCAAGACGGGCCCCTCCGACCCGTGCCCACGGGCCTCCTGTGCTGGCGGTCTGAAGACCTGCGCGCAGGCGTGTACTGCCCACGGGACCCGTGTCCACGGAGATCACGGACTGCGGCAAGACGGTTCTGGATACCCGTGCTTGCAGGCTCCACTTACCCCGTGCACACGGGGCCCCCTATGTGATGCTACGGGCTTTGCCCTTGTTTTACCATTTCGCCCCCACCTATTCCACTCTTTGCCTAGGGCTATATATACTCCTTCATCTCCTCCATTTAGACTAAGCAAAGATTAGATCTAAACACTAGAGCTTAGCTCATGTACCTCCCCTTGTGGGATTCCACTCCATTGGAGTTCAAGACCTCCATTGGAGAAGATCCCTAGTGGATGAAGACCCCCTTGAGGGAAGGATCTATATAGATCATCAAGCCCTCATCTCCTTCATAGGATTTGGGATGAACTCTACCATGTATGTTATTTCCCTTTGTTGTTCATGTACCTTGTGGATCTTATGTGTTTGATTGTCTAGTGGATGTGTGATTTGACTTGTTCTTGAGTGTTCCTCTTGTTTTCCCCTCTTTTGTTCATCTTGTTCTTAGGGATCCCCCTCCAATTCGTGAAAGATCTCCCCATAGGGTTCCACCCTACATCATATGATATCATGAGCCATGGTTGATCATGAAATTGGAGCCCCCCCCCTCTTTGTTTTCTAGCCTAGTTTTGTGTGATTCGTCCTAAATCCGAAAATCCCCACCAAAAATAGCCCCAATTTTTTTTGTGATTTGTTGGTTTGATGAGGTTTTGTTGGATTTGATCCATGGATTTGCTTGGTTTCAAGTGGATCTAGCTTTCCCCCATCTTTTCCCCACTATCCATCCCCAAAATCTCTCCAATTTTGCCCAAGAAATCTCCAATTTCCGCCACGAAATCGCGAAATTTCCGCCCACCCCGTGCCCACGGGCCCCCGAAAAGTCTCTGGACACCCCGTGCCCACGGGCTTGTACCGTGCGCATGGGACCCCGTGCCCACGGGCTCCTACCCCCGTGCGCACGACCCCCCCAGGTCAGCCGCGTGCACTTCACCGTTTTGCCCGTAACTTCCACATCCGGAATCCGATTTTCGCGTTCTTTAGCTCGATGAGTAGCTATTGAGATCCCCCATCCACCTAGATAGGTTCCCACACCATTTGACTCCACCAAAATTTCTGCATTTTGGCAAGATTGCCTAGGCCCTCCACCATATCATCCGCTACACCACCATCGACTTTCGCAACCTAACCCATCTTGATCCCCTTAGCATTAGTGGTTGCTTGAGGAGTGATTTGAGTCTCCTAAGGTGTTTCGGCTACTTAGGGACAATTGCTTCTTCACAAACCACCACCACTTCCACATTGCCATTCCCACTCCCACCCTTTGACATTGGTCATTTGAGACCGTGAGTTTGCGGTTTTACCGTTTCATAAGGTGTTTCGGATACTTAGGGACGGGTCTACATCATCTTGGTATCTACATCAAGAACACCGCCACTCATCATCGCAAAGGACGGTAACCTTGACGACACCATTGTATATTCCCTTGCAAATTGCATTGATAACCCCTAGCCCATTTTGCCTTACTTGCCTATCGAGACTAGCCATTTGGGTATTGCCAGCAACGTTACTTGTGCACATTAGTGATCATACTTCCCATCGCATACATACCATATCATCATGGTGCATATATTTCTATCATATCTCGTGTCACAAGTTTGTTCCCGCATATACGCAATTGCTATCTTGGTTTGTGCATTGTGCAAAAGTGGCCATAGAGAAAAAAAAGAGAATAAGCTTTTAAGCAAAAGAAAGAGAGCAAAGAAGCTTGTAAGCAAGTGCCATAGCATCATACCCCATTGCACATAAGATTGTAATATCCGATCATCTTGGATCATCTTGAGAGAAACACCGGGAACCATACATACATAGCATACTTGGGATAGAAGTTTATCCATTTTGCATCTTATAGGTTGTGCACAAGTGTCGTATCTGCCTATTGAGCAATCGTGCTAGCGTCTCTCTTGAGTTGTGCAACACGAGCGTTTTTCGTGGACTCCACATTTTGTGCTCATTCCTTGGTTGCACGACCCCATTTATCTATCCGCGCGTGTGTTTCCGTGTACCATTTGCTATTGGTCTACTTGTTTCACTTGCGAATTTGTGAATCTTTTCCAACATTATCGACTCTTGCTAACATTTTGCATCAAATTTTTGTGCCACTATCCTCACCGAGCTCTACCATAAGCTTTTACTTGTAGGTGTGAGTGAACAAGTCCGGTACCAATTCAGCTATTCTTTCATTTCACATTGAGTGATACAAGATACATCCTCAACTTTGGGAAAAGGTAGCTTGGTATTGTTTATCTCATTTCCTACTCACCTTTGCTCGAGTCTTGTGATGGATAGGCAAGGCATTTCCTCTCCAGTCTATGACAACAACGACGGCGTGAACAACTACATCACCAAAGCGTCCATCTTTGATCTACAACGACAAATTCAAGGCGCACAATCAAGATTGCGAGAGCGCATCGAGAACATCTCCGTCGACATTCGTCACTCCGAAGCAAGGAAAAGGGACTACATCGACAAGAAGCTTTCCGCACATAAAGAGGAGCAGGATGCAAGGATGGAGGAGATTAGAACCTTGATCAAGTCTTCTTCCCCTTCGTCATCTTCAAGGCGGCGACATTCAAGCCACAAGTCTTCGGAGCGCGGCCACGATGCAAGTGCAAATCGTCCTCGTCCACATCTACATGGCGACCACCATAACGTTCGTGATCAACATCGTCATGAAGGGCAAGTCACATCCAAGCATCATGTGCACGCATTTACGATTTAACGACATCTACTACGAGCTCAAGCACGACAACGACATCATCATCGTGAAGATGCTCCACAAGCGCAAATGCACAAGTCCCAACAAGCCCTACTTCACGCCAAGTCCAAGCTTCAAGAGCACAAAATAAGACCGCGAGACGACCACCACCAAGACGGTGCTACAGCTACACCAACCACTTTGGCATCTTCGCCAAGTGCTATCAAGGCATCTTCGCCTTTGGACGTACGACATCTTTGCCTACTTCCCACGAGTACGCCTACAACGACTTCCTCAAGTCCAAGGCGACGACCTATGAGCGAGGGTGACACTTCCATCTTCGGAAGCCCCTCAAGGACGATGGCCGAGCATGGGAAACTCCCTTCGGTCATGGAGACGAGCTATGAGGTGCCACATCATATGGGCCTCCAACAACAAGACGGTGACAAGAAGGTTGAGCATGGGACTATCCCTTCAACCAAGGCGACGATAGTAGTTGAGCATGGAGACATTTGCACCAACATCTCTCCGACACCCACATATCATGAGATGACCCAATTGCCATGTGAGGAGAACCACCAACCCATGAGTGAGATGAGTGACTCCACCATATATGACATTGAGTGCATTTCCTATGAGAGGATGAGTGTGACCACTACTAGCCCCACACATGAGAGCATGCCACACACCCTATGTGAGGTTGAGCACCATTTGAGTGACTCCACCAACCATATGAGTGAGTGCATCCTTGAGGGAGTGAGTGAGCCACAACACTTAGTGAGTGAGGTAGTTGACACGGCATGTGAGGCCACCATGATTACTAACGATTTAACCTCTACTCCTAGTGTGTTTTCTTCTTTGGTGCTAGGTCTCCTACATGACGACATGCCTATCCTCGATGAGTCCATCCCTCCAATGGAAAAAATGATGGCCATGGTGGACGATGATGCACCCCCCACATGGTTCCATCAAGATGAAGATGACAATGAGACGATCTTCAACACCTCACCTACAACACATGAGCGACACTCCAAAGGTAACATAGGTGATGGTGCTTCTCTTGTCCCACTAGTGGACGCTCTTGATAATGATTGCTCCCATGATGTTGACCCACCTATTGCCATGCTTCATGCTAGTGAGACTTCTTCATGCCTTGACTTACCTATTTATGATGAATATGATGATGAGCATGTTGAGTTGCCTAGTTGTGATGCTATGCTCCATAGGATATCTTGTGAAAATTCTATTGGTCACATCATGTTTGACAATCCATTGAACTTGTCATATGCTATGAGTGAGATCTCTCATATTACCTCATTTCAATCTCAACATAGTAACTATGCATACCCCATTAAAATCAATCCCATTTGCACTTATGGCATAGATGACGAGATGATGGTCATTGGCTTATGTTTTTCATGTGATGATATTGCCATGCTTCCTTTACACGATTTTCGTAATTCATCTACTATGCCATGCCATGATCACATTGCACCAAATATGCAATTTTTTGGATGTTGTCAATATTCTCCATGTGATGTTACTACTCATGCTCATGAGGAGACCCCCATAGTTTCCTCATACATACTCGGAGATCTTAATGCATTTCATACTTTGCACGATTCCCATGATAGTGTACACCATATGCATTCCATGAATAACAATGCTCTAGATATTACTCGTGATGCATTACACAATTTGAGTCTCCATTATGCTATACATCATAATAAACCTCTCATGATGGATGACATGTTTCTATATCACGCATCTCATTTATTTGAGCATTGGCTATTTTGTGCTCACCGACACATGCACGTATGCATCATGATGGATGATGTGTACATCTACCACGCACACACAATTTTCCCTTTGTCTTTGTTTTGTGTAGGTACTCATGTATACTCGTCGACCTCTCAATCCCAAGAGTTGACGAAATGAGCTCTTGAGAGCAATGATGACTTGGGATCCCATGGACTATCCTTACCAGCGTCCCCTTCGCGCAAGGACTACGCGCATCTCACACGGCTATGGGCAATTTACCACTTGTCACATTATGCTCATTTTACCGTTTTCACTTTGCATGCTATGCTTGCTTCTATGCCTTTGCCATGCAATTGTGACCCTTGCTTGCATCTACCCATGTTTCATCATTATTCTACTTCTATGTGTATTTGCATGCTTGGTAGAGATCCTTGTTGCTATTGCCATGTTTATCATGTGCCGCATGCTATTGATGCTTGTTGTGTTGGGAGAGTCATGATGCCCCATTGCTATTTACATATGGCCTCTCGCCAATACATTCATGCCATTCTACTCATATCTTGCTTTTATGCTTGTGCTATGTCATGTGATTTACTCATGCCCACTATTTGCACACATGACATGATTGCCATGATTCCTTCTAGTATGTTGCATCTTCGCACTACTAGCATGCTTGACTTGATCGCTATGATAGCTAGCCATGTTGCATCACCCATGTTCCACTATTACTTGCTTTCTTGGGTTGATGACATATATGCTCATGCCTCTCACATGATATATCTTTATCATTGTCTCTTGTGTCATACTTGCTCATCTCATGCGGTTGATGACAACCATCTATATGCTTTGCACATGATTCATATTGATTCGTGTCATATATATCCATGTGTTGCCTCTCTCATGCTAGATGAATTGCCATGTATGAGTGCAACAATGCTTATAGTTTTGCTCTTAAGATTGCCCCCATAGCATTCTTACATATGTTTGGAGATTTTGACATATTCCTTGTGAAGCATGCTTGTCTTACCTCTTTGCACCATATACCTAGTGCCTTGAATATCGCCATTGTTGCATCATATTATTCATGCACTTGTGCTTCTAATGGTTATGTGCAAGAGAAGAGAACCATCATGATGGATAATGTGTTTATCTACCATGCGCATACGTTCTTTGCTTTGTTTTGTGCATGTGTAGGATACTTGGACTTTGTGTTGACTTCCACTTCACATGAGTTGACCATTCGAGCTCTTGAGAGCGAGCCTCATACATTCGACCATAAATCGCTTCTACACCACATTTCCTACCACTTCGACATTGTGAAGAACGCACAAGGACATGCTTTCGAGGTGATATCATTCTATCTCGAGAACACATAAACCATGAGCATGCATATTGTGGATCATACTTCATGTGTTGCTTGCTCCATTGCTATGCCTCATGACATATATGCCTTGTGTGTTGCATCTAGTTCTTCACATATGCCATGTCCCTTTGCTTATCACATGCTTGACTTGATTGCCTCACACATGTTGAACAATTGCTCTTTTCATTGTGTTGAGTGCCACGATATCTTCACTACACCCTATGCACGTTATGCTTGGATTGTCTTGCACTTGCCCCATGTGTTTAGACATTTCACTATACTTGGTGTTGTGAATGATTCCTATGCATACCATAGACCATTTGTTGAGCACTTTGTGCATTCTTGCTATGACCTTGAGGTAGATGCTTGTTCACTTATCACATATATTTGCATCTTGACCTCCCATTTGCATGCTTGTTCCCATGATATACTTGATTGTGCTCAATTTATATGCTCAAATGCCATGCCACACTTCTTTGTCAAACCATATGCTATGCTTGATGACAACACTTGTTGGGTGAATCACCTCTTGAATGCTTGGTTTTGCTCTTATGACAACCACATTTGTTTTTCCAAGTGCTTGTTATCTTTGATCCTTTTGAAGGAATTACAAGACGGTGCGACATTGGAGAGTGCCCATTTGGAACTACAAGATGATTTAATGCTTGGTGATCGTCCACTTCTACACGCCGCCATCATCTCTTTCCCATGGTGATTTGGATTTTGATCCGAGGTCGGATCTTTCCCAAGGGGGAGGGGATGATGCGGAGCATCCTATGGACATCACCATGTCAAGAGTCCATTTGACAAGTGACACGTGCCACATCTACTTCATGCATACGAATGTGAATCATCTCCTTTACACGTGTCCACTTGTACCCTTCGAGGATGGTATACTACTTGACCCCTCTCTCGTGTGCATACTTAGGTGTGAGCGGAGCTACACATTCATCATGGAGGAGTCCAAGCGCAAGAGAACAACTACACCATCCAAGACGGAAGCCTGGAAGCGGAGAAGGAAGCGCGAAGAGGAAGGCAGCAGCTCCCAGGCGACCCCGTGCGCATGGGCCCCTCCGACCCCGTGCCCACGGGCCTCCCAGGCTGGCGGTCCTGAAGACCCCGTGCGCACGTGTGTGTACCGTGCCCACGGGACCCCCGTGTCCACGGGCCTCACGGACCCCGTGCGCATGGGCCCTTGCGTCCGGTCCCTGGATACCCCGTGCCCACGGGCTCCACTTACCCCGTGCACACGGGGCCCCCTATGTGATGCTACGGGCTTTGCCCTTGTTTTACCATTTCGCCCCCACCTATTCCACTCTTTGCCTAGGGCTATATATACTCCTTCATCTCCTCCATTTACACTAAGCTAAGATTAGATCTAAACACTAGAGCTTATCTCATGTACCTCCCCTTGTGGGATTCCACTCCATTGGAGTTCAAGACCTCCATTGGAGAAGATCCCTAGTGGATGAAGACCCCCTTGAGGGAAGGATCTATCTAGATCATCAAGCCCTCATCTCCTTCATAGGATTTGGGATGAACTCTACCATGTATCTTATTTCCCTTTGTTGTTCATGTACCTTGTGGATCTTATGTGTTTGATTGTCTAGTGGATGTGTGATTTGACTTGTTCTTGAGTGTTCCTCTTGTTTTCCCCTCTTTTGTTCATCTTGTTCTTGGCGATCCCCCTCCCATTCGTGAAAGATCTCCCCATAGGGTTCCACCCTACATCAGATCCTTTATGCATATTATTACTCCTCTGATTATGAACATGAATATGCTTTGTGAGTAGTTATGTTTATTCCTGAGGACACTGGTAAAGTCTTGCTATTAGTAGTCATGTAAATTTGGTATTCGTTCGATATTTTGATGAGATGTATGTTGTCTTTTCCTTTAGTGGTTTTATGTGAACGTCGACTACATGACACTTCACCATTATTTGGGCCTAGAGGAAGGCATGGGGAAGTAATAAGTAGATGATGGGTTGCTAGAGTGACAGAAGCTTAAACCCTAGTTTATGCGTTGCTTCGTTAGGGGCTGATATGGATCCATACGCTTAATGTTGTGGTTAGGTTTACCTTAGTACTTCTTTTTGTAGTTGCAGATGCTTGCAATAGGGGTTAATCATAAGTGGGATGCTTGTCCAAGTTAGGGCAGTACCCAAGTACCGGTCCACCCACATATCAAATTATCAAAGTACCGAACGCGAATCATATGAACGTGATGAAAACTAGCTTGACGATAATTCCCAATGTGTCCTCGGGAGCTCCTTCCTCATTATTAGAAATTGTCCAGGCTTATCCTTTTCTATATAAAGGATTGGGCCACCTTGCTGCACTTTATTTACTTTATTTACTTGTTGCTTGTTACTATTTATCTTATCACAAAACTATCTATCACCTACAATTTCAGTGCTTGCAGAGAAAACCTTACTGAAAACCGCTTATCATTTCCTTCTGCTCCTCGTTGGGTTCGACACTTTTACTTATCGAAAGGACTACGATAGATCCCCTACACTTGTGGGTCATCACTTCCCAATGCCTTCCTCTAGGCCCAAACAATGGTGAAGTGTCATGTAGTCTACGTTCACATAACACCACTAGAGGACAGACAACATACATCTCATCAAAATATCGAACGAATACCAAATTCACATGACTACTTATAGCAAGACTTCTCCCATGTCCTCAGGAACAAACGTAACTACTCACAAATCATATTCATGTTCATAATCAGAGGGGTATTATTATGCATAAAGGATCTGAACATATGATCTTCCACCGAATAAACCAACTAGCATCAACTACAAGGAGTAATCAACACTATTAGCAACCCACAGGTACCGATCTGAGGTTTTTGTACAAAGATTGGATACAAGAGATGAACTAGGATTTGAGAGGAGATGGTCTTGGTGAAGATGTTGATGGAGATTGACCCCCTTCCGATGAGAGGATCGATCGTGATGACGATGGTGATGATTTCCCCCTCCCGGAGGGATGTTTCCCCGGCAGAACAGCTCCGCCGGAGCCCTAGATTGGTTCCGCCAAGGTTCCGCCTCGTGCCGGTGGTGTTTCGTCCCGAAAGCTTACTTGTGATTTTTTCCAGGGTAAAAGACTTCATATAGCAGAAGATGGCCATCGGAGGACTGCCATGGGGCCCATGAGGCAGGAGGCGCGCCTAGGGGGTAGGGCGCTCCCCCCACCGCCGTGGACGGTGGGTGGCCCCCCTCTGGTATTTCTTTTGCTCAGTATTTTTTATTAATTCCAAAAATAACTTTTGTCGAGTTTCAGGACTTTTGGAGTTGTTCAGAATAGGTCTCTAATATTTGCTCCTTTTCCTGCCCAGAATTCCAGCTGTCGGCATTCTCCCTCTTCATGCAAACCTTGTAAAATAAGAGAGAATAGGCATAAGTATTTTGACATAACGTGTAAAAACAGCCCATAATGCAATAAATATTGATATAAAAGCATGATCCAAAATGGACGTAACAACTCCCCCAAGCTTATACCTCGCTTGTCCTCGAGCGGAAGCCGATAACAAAAAATATGTCCACATGTTTAGAGATAGAGGTGTCGATAAAATAAAATACGGACGTGAGGGCATCATGATCATTCTTATAACAGCAACATAAATAGATTTTATCATACGGTTTCTTATACTCAAGTAATGATCAATTCACAATGTCAAGTATGGTTCAGAAACTTTGTTGAGAACAAATAAACTATAATCTCAGTCATTGAAGCAATTGCAATTTATCATAACATCGGAAAGAGTCAATATAAGAGCTTTTCAGCAAGTCCACATACTCAACTATCATTTAGACTTTCACAATTGCTAACACTCATGCAATACTTATGGGTATGAAGTTTTAATCGGACACAGAGAAAGATAGGGGCTTATAGTGTTGCCTCCCAACCTTTTACCTCAAGGGTAATGTCAACAATAATAGTTCATGCTAACTTACATCCAGTTGGATATATATATATCAGGATCTTTCCAACACAAGGTCCTTGCCAAAGGATAAAATGTAAAAAGGAAAGGTGAAGATCACCATGACTCTTGCAAAATGTATAAGACAAAAGTAAAAGATAGGCCCTTCGTAGAGGGAAGCAGAGGTTGTCATGTGCTTTTATGGTTGGATGCACGAAATCTTAATGCAAAAGAATGTCACTTTATATTGCCACTTGTGACATGGACCTTTATTATGCAGTCCGTCGCTTTTATTGCTTCCATATCACAAGATCGTATAAAGCTTATTTTCTCCACACTAATAAGTCATACATATTTAGAAAGCAATTTTTATTGCATGCAACATGACAACTTACTTGAAGGATCTTACTTATGGTGGACTCTCATGGCAAAACTGGGTTTAAGGATATTTGGAAGCACAAGTAGTATCTCTACTTGGTGCAAAGAATTATGCTAGCATGAGGGGGAAAGGCAAGCTCAACATGTTGGATGATCCATGACAATATACTCTATTTTGGATATAAGAGAACATAACCCATTACGTTGTCTTCCTTGTCCAACGTCAACTCTTTAGCATGTCATATTTTAATGAGTGCTCACAATCATAAAAGATGTCCAAGATAGTATATTTATATGTGAAAGCCTCTCTTTATTTATTACTTCCTATTAATTGCAATGATGACCAAAACTACGTTTGCCAACTCTCAACAACTTTTATTCATCATACTCTTTATATGTGAAGTCATTACTCTCCATAAGATCAATATGATCTCTTTATTTCTTTTTATTCTTTCTTTTATTCCCTCAAGATCAAAGCAAGATAATCAAGCCCTTGACTCAACACTAATCTTTATTATATATAGCTCATGGACTCGATTACATAGAGGAATCATGAGGCAAAACTCAAAACTAAATCATAGTAAAACTTTATTCTACTAGATCAAGATATTACCAAAAGGATCAAACTAAGAAAAATGGTAAAGATAGGAGTGTGATGGTGATACGATACCGGGGAACCACCCCCAAGCTTGGCAGTTGCCAAGGGGAGTGTCCATACCCATGTGATTATGTCTCTTTCTTCGGAGGTGGTGGTGCGATATTCTTGGCGATGATGCCCCCTCAGGATACGATTGTCCTCCTCGAGCTTATTGACTTGCTGCTTGAGGTCCATTATTTCCTTATGGAGCTTACCCGTGACGGCTAAAGCTCCTTTCACCCATGGATGTTGCATAGCTGCTGGAGAACAAGTGACACTCTTTTTCATATTTTCATAAGAAAGAAATCTAACATTGGAAGGGATGGCCGAGTTTGGAATAGTTGAGCTCTGTAGTTCCCCCATCGTGAATCTGGCTCAGAAGCGAGAAGTAACTTCTTGATCTTCCTGCATGGCATCTATCCTTTTCAAATCAGCCTCCATCTCTTCCACCGTTGATGGCCCAAAGTGATAGGCATCGCTGTTTGCTCCTGGACCAGTGTCGGATGAGACACCCGACTCTCCCCGACTGACTCTTGAGAAGACATCTTGCTCTAAATCTGCTGCAGAAACAGCTCAAAACAAAAACAGAGGATTTCGTTGTGGTACGGTGGTCAAAACTTTCGGGAGATTATATAATGAATTTCTACCGACCAAAAGAAGTACCGTGCAAGAAAACGGAGTCCGGAGAGCACGCGAGGGGCCCACGAGGCAGGGGGCGTGCCCAGGGGGTAGGGTGCGCCCTCCACCCTCATGGACGCCTCGTGTCCTTCCTGGACTACTTCTTATTTTCCTTTTTTAATATTCCAAAACGGTGAAAAACTGCTATTAGAACTTGATGACCCACAAGTATAGGGGATCTATCGTAGTTCTTTCGATAAGTAAGAGTGTTGAACCCAATGAGGAGCAGAAGGAAATGACAAGCAGTTTTCAGTAAGGTATTCTCTGCAAGCACTGAAATTGTAGGTAACAGATAGTTTTGTGATAAGATAATTTGTAACGGGTAACAAGCAATGAAAGTAAATAAGGTGCAGCAAGGTGGCCCAATCCTTTTTGTAGCAAAGGACAAGCCTGGAAAATTTCTTATAATGAGAAAAGCGCTCCCGAGGACACATGGGAATTATCGTCAAGCTAGTTTCATCACGCTCATATGATTCGCGTTCGGTACTTTGATAATTTGATATGTGGGTGGACCGGTGCTTGGGTATTGCCCTTTCTTGGACAAGCATCCCACTTATTATTAACCCCTATTACAAGCATCCGCAACTACAAAAGAAATATTAAGGTAAACCTAACCATAGCATGAAACTAGTGGATCCAAATCAGCCCTTACGAAGCAACGCATAAACTAGGGTTTAAGCTTCTGTCACTCTAGCAACCATCATCTACTTATTACTTCCCAATGCCTTCCTCTAGGCCCAAATAATGGCGAAGTGTCATGTACTCGACGTTCACATAACACCACTAGAGGAGAGACAACATACATCTCATCAAAATATCAAACGAATACCAAATTCACATGACTACTAATAGCAAGACTTCACCCATGTCCTCAGGAACAAACGTAACTACTCACAAAGCATATTCGTGTTCATGATCAGAGGAGTATTAATATGCATTAAGGATCTGAACATATGATCTTCCACCAAGTAAACCAATTTGTTGTTTTGATACAAGATTGGATACAAGAGATGAACTAGGGTTTTAAGAGGAGATGGTGTTGGTGAAGATGTTGATGGAGATTGACCCCCTCCCGATGAGAGGATCGTTGATGATGATGATGGTTATGATTTCCCCCTCCCGAAGGGAAGTTTCCCCGACAGAACAGCTCCGCTGGAGCCCTAGATTGGTTCCGCAAAGGTTCCACCTCGTGTCGGGGGAGTTTCGTCCCGTAAGCTTGCTTATGATTTTTTCCAGGGTAAGAGACTTCATATAGCAGAAGATGGGCACCGGAGGGCGAACAGGGGGCCCACAAGACAGGGGGCTCGCCAAGTAGGGGGGGTGCCCCCACCCTCGTGGCCAGGGTGTGGGCCCCCTCTCGTACTTTATTTTCTCAATAATTCTTATTAATTCCAAAAATGACTTTCGTGGAGTTTTAGGACTTTTGGAGCTGTGCAGAATAGGTTTCCAACATTTGCTCCTTTTCCAGCCAGAATCCCAACTGCCGGTCTTCTCCCTCTTCATGATAAACCTTGTAAAATAAGAGAGAATAGCCATAAGTATTGTGACATAACGTGTAATAACAGCCCATAATGCAATAAATATCGATATAAAAGCATGATGCAAAATGGACGTATCAACTCCCCCAAGCTTAGACCTCGCTTATCCTCAAGCGAAAGCCGATATCGAAAAATATGTCCACATGTTTAGAGATAGAGGTGTCGATAAAAATAAAATATGGAAAGGAGGGCATCATGATCATTCTTATAACAACAACATATATAGATTTTGTCATATGATTTCTTATGCTCAAGTAACAATCTATTCACAATGTCAAGTATGGATCATAAACTTCATTGAGGACTAACAAACTATAATCTCAGTCATTGAAGCAATTGCGAATTATCATAACATCGGAAAGAGTCAAGAATAGAGCTTTTCAGCAAGTCCACATACTCAACTATCATATAGTCTTCTACAATTGCTAACACTCACGCAATACTTATGGTTATGGAGTTTCAATCGGACACTAAGAAAGATAGGGGCTTATAATTTCGCCTCCCTACATATTCACCTTTGGGTGATGTCAACAATAATAGTTCATGCTAACTTACATCCAATTGGATATCTATATCAGGATCTTTCCAACACGAGGTGCTTGCCAAAGGATTAAATGAAAAGGGAAAGGTGAAGATCACCTTGACTCATGCATAAAGTAAAAGATAGGCCCTTCGCAGAGGGAAGCGGAGGTTGTCATGTGATTTTACGGTTGGATGCACAAAATCTTAATGCAAAAGGACGTCACTTTATATTGCCACTTGTGATATGAACCTTTATTATGCAGTCCATCGCTTTTATTACTTCCATATCACACGATCGTATAAAGCTTATTTTCTCCGCACTAATAAGTCATACATATTTAAAGAGCAATTTTTATTGCTTGCAACATGACAACTTACTTGAAGGATCTTACTCAATCCATAGGTAGGTATGGTGGACTCTCATGGCAAAACTGGGTTTAAGGATATTTGGAAGCACAAGTAGTATCTCTACTTGGTGCAAGGAATTTGGCTAGCATGAGGGGGAAAAGGCAAGCTCAACATGTTTGAATGATCCATGACAATATACTTTAACTGAGATGTGAGAAAACATAAACCATTACGTTGTCTTCCTTGTCCAACATCAACTCTTTAGCATGTCATACTTTAATGAGTGCTCACAATTATAAAATCTGTCCAAGATAGTATATTTATATGTGAAAACATCTCTTCCTTTATTACTTCCTATTAATTGCAACGATGACCAAAACTATGTTTGTCAACTCTCAACAACTTTTATGCCTCATACTTTCTATATGTGAAGTCATTACTATCCATAAGATCAATACGAAATCTTTTATTTCTTTTTATTCTTTCTATTTTCTGAAGATCATAGCAGGATAGCAAAGCCCTTGACTCGACACTAATCTTTATTATAGATAGCTCACGAACTCGATTACATAAAGGATCACAAGGCAAAACTCAAAACTAATTCATACTAAAACTTCAATCTACTAGATCAAGATATTACTAAAAGGATCGAACTAAGTAAAACGGTAAAGATAGGAGTGCGATGGTGATACGATACCGGGGCACCTCCCCCAAGCTTGGCAGTTGCCAAGGGGAGTGCCCATACCCATGTGATTATGTCCTCGGAGGTGATGAAGGGGGTGATGATGATGTAGGCTTCCTCCTCAACTTGCACTTGAGAATGGAATTTTGCTCCCTTAGATCATCGATCTCCCGCTCAAGACTTAATATCCTTCTACATAGTTCCTGTTTGTTTTCCTGCAAGAGATGAAAAGGGATAAACTTGATCTTGGGCTTCTTTGCCCTATCAGGGAGGCTTGACTTTTAAAAATCCACATGCATGTCCCCAGGTTGAGGTAACGGGGCTTCGTCTTCGTCTGAGCTCGTCTCCTCCTTTCCCTTAGGCTTGTAGTCTTCTTCTTCCTCAGTGGTCCAGCCACAATGACCCAACTCCCCGTAGACTTTAGGGTCTGCAAGGTAATCAGCCACATAGCTTTCTCCTTCCGAATCCTGGGACGACATATTGCTCTAATCTGCGACAGAAACAGCTCGAAACAAAGACAGAAGATTTTTGCGTGATACGGTGGTCAAAACCTTTGGGAGATTATATAATGAATTTTTACCGACCAAAAGAAGTATCTTGCAAGAAAATGGAGTCCGGGAGGCACATGAGGTGCCCACGAGGCAGGGGCGCGGCCTCCACCCTCGTGGAGGCCTCGTGTCCTTCCCGGATTACTTCTTGCTTCCCTAAATTCTTAAATATTCCAAAACGGAGAAAAATTGCCATTAGAACTGTTTTGGAGTCGGTTTACTTACCGTACCACATACCTATTCCTTTTCGGAGTCTGAAACATTCTGGAAAGTGTCGCTTGTGTATTCCTCCAGGGTTACAGTCTCAATAATATTAGTTTCAACATTGATAGGATTACCTGAGATATAATGTTTGATTCTTTGACCGTTCACCACCCTCGGACTTGTGCCTTCGAAGTTGTTGATTTTTATGGCACCGGAACGATAGACCTCCTCGATAACGTAAGGACCTTCCCACTTATAGAGAAGTTTTCCTGCAAAAAATCTTAAACGAGAGATGAATAGCAAAACATAATCACCTACATTAAACTCACCATCTTTTAACTTTTTTCTTTAAACAGCTTGGCATTCTCATAGGCTTGGGTTCTCCATTCATTGAGTGAGCTAATATCAAATAACCTCTTCTCACCGGAAAGTTTGAAGTCATAGTTGAGCTCTTTAATAGCCCAATATGCTTTATGTTCAAGTTCGAGAGGTAAGTGACATGCTTTTCCATAAACCATCTTATACGAAGACATACCCATAGGATTTTTATATGCAGTTCTATAGGCCCATAATGCATCATCAAATTTCTTGGACCAATTCTTTCTAGATCTATTGACAGTCTTTTGCAAAATTAATTTGAGCTCTCTATTACTTGACTCTACTTGACCGCTAGACTGTGGGTGATAAGGAGATGCAATTCTATGATTAACATCATACTTAGCAAGCATTTTACGAAACTCACCATGAATAAAATGTGAACCACCATCAGTCATGAGATATCTAGGGACTCCAAACCTTGGAAAAATAACTTCTTTAAGCATCTTAATGGAGGTGTTATGATCAGCACTACTAGTTCGAATAGCTTCTACCCACTTAGTAACATAATCAACAGCAACTAAAATATGTGTGTACCCATTAGAGGCAGGAAAAGGTCCCATATAATCAAAGCCCCAAACATCAAATGGTTCAATAACAAGAGAGTAATTCATAGGCATTTCTTGACGTCTACTAATATTACCAATTCTTTGACATTCGTCACAAGACAAGACAAACTTACGAGCATCTTTGAAGAGAGTAGGCCAATAAAAACTGGATTGCAATACCTTATGTGCAGTTCTATCTCTAGCGTGGTGTCCTCCATATGGTTCGGAGTGACACTTACGTACGATCTGTTCCTGTTCATGCTCAGGTACACAACATCTAATAACACCATCTACTCCTTCTTTATAAATGTGTGGGTCATCCCAGAAGTAATGTCTTAAATCATAAAAGAACCTTTTCTTTTGCTGGTATGTGAAGCTAGGTGGTATAAATTTAGCAACAATGTAATTAGCATAATCAACATACCATGGAGCCGTACCAGAAGCATTAATGACCGCTAATTGTTCATCAGGAAAGCTATAATCTAGGTAGTGGGTCATCAAGATCATTCTCTAACCTAGACAAGCTGTCTGCAACGGGGTTCTCAGCTCCCTTTCTATCAATAATATGAAAATCAAATTCTTGAAGCAAGAGAACCCATCTAATCAGTCTAGGTTTAGAATCTTTCTTTTCCATAAGATATTTAATAGCAGCATGATCAGTGTGAATAGTTACTTTAGAATCAACACTATAAGGTATGAACTTATCACATGCAAATACAACCGCTAAGAATTCTTTTTCAGTAGTAGCATAATTTCTCTGGGCAGTATCAAGAGTTTTACTAGCATACTGGATAACATTTAATTTCTTATCAACTCTTTGCCCTAGAATAGCACCTACAGCATAATCGCTAGCATCACACATAATTTCAAAGGGTAAATTCCAATCAGGTGGTTGAACAATAGGTGCAATGATCAAAGCTTTCTTAAGTATTTCAAATGCTTCAACACAATCATCATCAAAGACAAAAGGAATATCTTTTTGTAATAAATTAGTCAGAGGCCCTACAGATTTTAGAAAAAGTCCTTAATGAACCTCCTATAAAAATCAGCATGACCAAGGAAACTTCTTATACCTTTAATGTCCTTGGGACACGGCATCTTTTCAGTAGCATCAACTTTAGCTTTATCAACTTCAATGCCTCTTTCAGAAATTTTATGCCCCAAGACAATGCCTTCATTAACCACAAAGTGGCACTTTTCCCAATTCAAGACAAGACTAGTGTCTTCATATCTCTGCAAAACTCGATCAAGGTTGCTCAAGCATTCATCAAAAGAGGATTCATAAACAGAGAAGTCATCCATGAATACCTCACAAATCTTTTCACAAAAGTCAGAGAATATAGCCATCATGCATATTTGAAAGGTAGCAGGTGAACTACATAAACCAAAAGGCATACGTCTATAAGTGAAGGTACCGAAAGGGCAAGTAAAACTAGTTTTTGATTGATCCTCCGCTGACACGGGTATTTGAGAGAAACCAGAATAACCATCTAGAAAGCAGAAATGTGTATGTTTGGATAGTCTTTCTAGCATTTGATCAATAAAAGGTAAGGGTAATGATCTTTGTTAGTAGCTTTATTTAATTTACGAAAATCAATTACCATCCTATAACTTGTAATAATTCTTTGCGGAATCAATTCATCTTTATCATTAGGAACGACAGTAATACCTCCCTTCTTAGGGATGCAATGGACATGACTTACCCAATCACTATTAGCAACGGGATAAATTATACCTGCCTCAAGGAGCTTTAGTATCTCCTTTCTTACCACTTCTTTCATTTTAGGATTTAACCGTCGTTGATGATCTCTAACTGGTTTGGAGCCTTCGTCCAATTTAATTTTGTGTTGGCATAGAGTGGGACTAATGCCCTTAAGATCATCCAGAGTATATCCAAAAGCAGCACGGTGCTTCTTTGGAGTTTTCAATAATCTTTCCTCTTCTTGCTCTGAAAGGTTAGCACTAATAATAACAGGATATATCTTCTTTTCATCAAGATAAGCATATTTAAGATCATCAGGTAATGGTTTAAGCTCAAACACGGGATCACCCTTGGGTGGAGGGGGATTACCTAGGATTTCAACAGGTAAGTTGTGTTTCAAAATAGGACCCTGTTTAAGGAATACTTCATCTATTTCCCTTCTTTCATTCATAAACATATCATTTTCATGGTCTAGCAAATATTGTTCCAACGAATCAGTAGGAGGTACGGCAATAGAAGCAAGACCAATAATTTCATCCTTACTAGGCAATTCTTTATCATGGGGTTGTCTATGAAATTTAGCAAAATTAAACTCATGTTTCATATCCCCCAAGCCAATTGTAACAACATCCTTTTCACAATCAATCTTAGCATTAACAGTACTCAAGAAAGGTCTAACAAATATAATGGGACAAAAGTCATCTTTTGGGGAACCAAGAACAAGAAAATCAGCAGGATATTTAACTTTCCCACACAAGACTTCAACATCTCTAACAATCCCAAATGGTGAAATAGTATCTCTATTGGCAAGCCTAATCGTAACATCAATATCTTCTAACTCAGTGGGTGCAATATCATGCATAATTTCTTTGTTTAAGGAAATAGGTATTGCACTAGCACTAGCACCCATATCACATAAGCCATGATAACAATGATCTAATATTTTAACAAAAATAACAGGCATGCCTACAATAGGTCTATGTATCTTAGCATCAGGTTTAGCAATATTAGCAGCTTCACCACAAAAGTAAATAACATGCCCATCTATATTATCATCCAAGAGATCTTTGCTACGTCTTGAGCTTGCGTTGGTTTTCCTTGAAGAGGAAAGGGTGATGCAGCAATACTAGCATAAGTATTTCCCTCAGTTTTTGAGAACCAAGGTATCAATCCAGTAGGAGGCTCCTCAAAAGTCCCACACACCTACACAAACAAACAAGAACTCGCAACCAACGCAATAAAGGGTTGTCAATCCTTTCACGGCCACTTGCGAAAGTGAGATCTGATAGAGATAGTATGATAAGATAAGTATATTTTTGGTATTTTATAATATAGATTGGAAAAGTAAAGATGAAAATAAAAGTAGATTGAAAGCTTATATGATAAAAGATAGACCCGGGGCCATAGGTTTCACTAGTGGCTTCTCTCAAGATAGCATAAGTATTACGATGGGTGAACAAATTACCGTCGAGTAATTGATAGAAAAGCGAATAATTATGAGATTATCTAGGCATGATCATGTATATAGGCATCACGTCCGTGAAAGTAGACCGACTCCTGCCTGCATCTACTACTATTACTCCACACATCGACCGCTATCCGGCATGCATCTAGAGTATTAAGTTCATAAAGAACAGAGTAACACATTAAGAAGACATGATGTATAGGGATAAACTCATGCAATATGATATAAACCCCATCTTTTTATCCTCGATGGCAACAATACAATACGTGCCTTGCTGCCCTAACATCCTTTGGGGAAAGGACACCGCAAGATTGAACCCAAAGCTAAGCACTTCTCCCATTGCAAGAAAGATCAATCTAGTAGGCCAAACCAAACTGATAATTCAAGAGACTTGCAAAGATAACTTAATCACACATAAAAGAATTCAGAGGAGATTCAAATATTTCTCATAGATAAACTTGATCATAAACCCACAATTCACCGGATCTCGACAAACACACCGCAAAAAGAGTTACATCGAATAGATCTCCAAGAAGATCGAGGAGAACATGGTATTGAGATCCAAAGAGAGAGAAGAAGACATCTAGCTAATAACTATGGACCCAAGTTCTATGGTAAACTACTCACAACTCATCGGAGAGGCCTTGGAGATGATGTAGAGGCCCTCCGTGATTGATTCCCCCTCCGGCGGAGCGACGGCGAAGGCTCCAAGATGGGATCTCGCGGATACAGAAGGTTGCGGTGGCAGAATTAGGTTTTTGTGGTCTGTTCTGATGTTCTCGGGGTACGTGGGTATATATAGGAGGAAGAAGTAGGTCGGTGGATGCTCAAGGGGCCCACGAGATAGGGGGCACGCCTAGTAGGGGGGCGCGCCCTCCACCCTCGTGGCCGCCTCGACTATTGCTTGACTTCCACTCCAAGTCCTCTGGACCACGTTCGTTCCAAAAATCATGCTCCCAAAGGTTTTATTCCGTTTGGACTCTGTTTGATATTCCTTTTATTCGAAATACTGAAATAGGCAAAAAAAACAGCAATACGGGCTGGGCCTCCGGTTATTAGGTTAGTCCCAAAAATGATATAAAAGTGTAAAGTAAAGCCCATAAACATCCAACGGGTAATATAATAGCATGGAACAATCAAAAATTATAGATACATTGGAGATGTATCAAGCATCCCCAAGCTTAATTCCTGCTCGTCCTCGAGTAGGTAAATGATAAAAACAGAATTTTTGATGTGGAATGCTACCTAGCATAATTCTCAATGTAATTTTCTTTACTGTGGCATGATTGTTCAGATCCAAATGATTCATGATAAAAGCTTATAAAACATAAACATATTAATACTTCGAAGCATACTAACAAATAATCATGTCCTATCAAAATATTATAGCCAAAGAAAGCTTATCCCTACAAAATCATATAGTTAGGCCATGCTTCATTTTCATTACACAAAATACTTCCATCATGCACAACCCCGGTTTCAGCCAAGCAATTGGTTCATACTTTTTAACGCGCTTCAACTTTTTCAACTCTTACGCAATACATGAGCGCAAGCCATGGACATAGCACTATGGTGGTATATGGTGGTGGTTGTGAGGACAAAAGGAGAAGATAGTCTCACATCAACTAGGCGTATCAACGGGCTATGGAGATGCCCATCAATAGATATCAATGTGAGTGAGTAGGGATTGCCATGCAACGGATGCACTAGAGCTATAAATGTATGAAAGCTCAACAAAAGAAACTAAGTGGGTGTGCATCCAACTCGCTTGCTCACGAAGACCTAGGGCATTTTGAGGAAGCCCATCATTGGAATATACAAGCCAAGTTCTATAATGAAAAATTCCCACTTAGATCATGGTGCTATTTAGAAGCACAAGTGTGGAAAAGAGATAGTAGCATTGTCCCTTCTCTATTTTTCTCTCTTTTTTTCGCCTTTCTCTTTCTTTTTTGGCCCTCTTTTTTTCTTTTTTTATTTAAAGTCCGAATTCTCATCCCGACTTGTGGGGGAATCATAGTCTTTGTAACATCCCAAAATTCTAAATTTTGGAATGTTATAAACACATAGATAGTTTTGTTTGATTGTTTGATTGATTGACTGAAAGTGAGTAAATTCGAAACTTTTGAAAGTTAAATGAGAGGGAATAAAAGGACTTTCCCAAACTTTCATTTTGCTTTTATGATCTTGAGAATTCAAATTCTTTTCATCACAAAACCACGGAGAGAAGATGACATGACTTCTTCCATTTATTTAAATGACAAGGGGTGTTGAAAATATTAAATTTCATTTGGAAAACATTTCCAATTCTGAAACTTTATGCAACTCAATGATTTTCACGAGCGAAGATAAAATGACTTCTTCAAATTATATGAAATATGAGTTGGGAGTTTCAAAGAATTAAATTCAAAGTTCCTTTGAATTATTTTCAATTTGGAGTTATTTGAGTTTTATTCAAATTATTTTCTCCAAAAATAAAATATATGGAAAATAGGGTAACATGATTCCCTACAACAAAAAATTGGAGAGGAATAAATTTGAATTCATTTTGATATTTTTAAAATGATTTTTGTTGGATTTTATTGGACCAGAAGCACTGTTTGTTTTATTTGAATTTGTGTGTATTTTATTTGAAGCTAGAATAATGTTCATCATGTAGGAAATTTTTTTCTGAAAATTTTGATATATTATATGCCTATATAATATTTTTATTTATTTGGTTTTATTATTTTTACTTTGTCTCTGTTTAGAAACAAAACAAATGTTTAAAAAAAAAGGGGTTTCTCCGCCGCCCGGGCCGGCCCAGCCGAAGCCAGGCCAAGGCCCAGCTCCGCGCCGCCTCCCTTCCACCGACCGCGCCAGGCCAGGCCACCCGGCCCAGCCCAGCCGTCTCTCCCAGAAGTCCGCCGCCCACGACGCCCGCCGCCTCGGCGTGCGTGCCCAATCTCCTCTCGCCTCACAAGACGCCACCGCCACCGCCCTCCTCGGCCTTTTAAAGGCGGGCCCGACGCCTCTCTCTCCTCTCTCCCGCCCGGGCAGCCTCGCCGCCCGGCGAGATCCGCCAAACCCCGCCGCTGAAGCCGCCACCCTCGCCGCCGATGGCCACCGCTGTCGCCACCACCGCCGCCGCCCGGCCGCCCTCCCGAAACCACTGCCCGGCCTCGGCGACCGCCGAGCCGCCGCCTCATGGGAGAAAGCCTCCGCCGCCGCCCGATCTGCGGAGCCGGTCCGAGCCGCCACGGTTCATCTCACTGAGCCGGTAAAACTGCGCAAAACCCTCCCCAGTTTTTCTTTAGTACGGTTTTCTGTTAAGATCGGTTTTATTTGGTTTTGTTAAATAGTGAGCGTTCACCCGTTTAGATCTGTAGCGAACGGTTTTCGTCGGTTTAGGTTCTGTAGCGAGCGTTCGCTCGATAGGTTTTTATTTTTATTTTTAATTTCCGGCCAGGGACCTATCTGTGATGTTTTCCTTTACAGATTAGTCCCTGATTTTCAAACGGCTATAACTTTTTACTCGTAAGTCCAAATCCAACGAAACCAACACCCACGTCTTCGTTATGATCTCCTCTATCCAGTACTCCAACTCAAACATGTTTTTGGAAGTTTTAAAATTTGAATTCAAACAGATTTGTATTCAAACTTCGTTTGATCATAACTTGAGTTTTATAACTCCGATTTAGTTGATTCTTTTTGCAAATCGAAGCTCTTGACCTAAACTTTCTGACAAGGCCAAATTCACATAATTTTGGTACTGTTAGAAATTGTTTTATGATGCAAGAGTTATTTGCTTGTTTTTGATGTTTTCCGAACTGTTTTCTTCATTCAGTCCGATCTTTTGAGTGATTGCTTATGTGTGGCTACTATTGATTGCTTACGATAGATTGACCGGAGTGTGACGAGTAGAACTATCAAGAGTTTTGAGTGTGAATCATGTTCATCAACATTGCAGGCAAGTAACACTTGATCATACCTTTTCTACTACCCAGTTTTATGCATTAGATCTATTCCTCGAACATTTGCATGATTAGGATCTAATTAAATTGTGGGATGGGAAGTGGATTGACGTAGTACCTATTACCTGTTTTACTTATGAAACCTTGGGAGTTACTTCTACGTTTGCTTATTATGCTATGCTATGCTAGTAGACGTGGATTGGGTGAGTGAATATCCATGACAGATGTGAGATTGTTATTAATGGTTTATTTAAGGTGGCAACTTAAACACACATCCGGGTGGATTGAGGCACCTGGTTTCTATCAGGACTTGCCTGCTTTTTCTTGACCGCCACCTGTGCTCAAAGGGATCATAAGATTATTCATGCTAGTAACTTCCTTGTGCAGCCACACGCCATTATGGGCTCGCATAGCTGAGTAAGTTGTGCGAACTCTTACGGGTAGACTAGCAGATGTAGGGGTTGTAGGTTGGTACGGTCTACCCACAAGTAAGGTGCTAGCGCTTACGAAAGATTATGTCTCGGTCATCCGTCTCTCAAACACCATGTAGTGCGAGAAACCAAACGGAGGCGATCGAGTCTTGTGGGGAAAAGTGCACAAACCTCTGCAGAGTGTATAAACTAATCATGATTAGCCGTGTCCCCGGTTATGGACATCTTGAGTATCTAGTTCTTGGATTATCCTGTTGATCTCATCACGTTACTCTAAATAATTTGTTTGGGTTTAATGAGTACTTTTAATTGGGATTGAGGATCTTGTCAACCATTCTCAATGTTTAACAACCACCATGATAGTAAAATAAATTTATTCCTTTGCGTTAGGGAAAAATGGCTTTTCATAAAAGCGTAACCATAGAGCTTTCCACCAGCCATATACGCATGTAGTATAGCTTATTCTTTCATTACTCTCTATGTGTTACATTGCGAGCATAGTCCATGTGCTGACCCGTTTTCGGGCTGCAACTTTTCATGTTGCAGACTTTTCGCATTTACAGTAAGTGATACGTTAGGGTTACGATTTCCTATACTCAACTTTGCCGTTGGTGTTAATGGGAATCCACAACCTTGTTGCTTCCGCTTATATTTGGATTGAGGTAATAGTATTTACGTTACTTTATACATGTGATTTACCTCTGTTATAAATCCTTCGAGTACTGTGTGTGTCAGCATACCGATCCAGGGATGACACGAAAGCACAGAGACTTGATCCATTCGGTTCGGGTCGCTACAAGATGGTATCAGAGCACATGTTGACTGTAGGACGTGACCCTAGAAAATGGCAAGCCCATAGGAAAGATTTTTCTCTACAACTTTCTTTTTCAAAAAGATCTTTTAAATCTCTTCTCTTCTGAGCTTATTTCAAAAATATTCCCTTTTAGTGAGACCATACCCCTTTTCCCCCTTTTGACCACTCGAAGATTCGACTGATGAGACCACTCCAATGAGACAAGATATCGGACAACTAAGACCATTTGGAATGAAGAGGATTTTACCGTGTAAATGGAAACTACAACTGTTGAAGACTCCGAAGACTAGGAGATTTTTAAGGCTCTAAAGTATTCCCAGATCTTTATGACCAAAGAAGGCTACACTTATGGAACTTGGCAGACTATGGAAGCTGTCAATACCCGAGATCAAGGTGTATCGGAGAAAGACCGGAGCATGGAGAGTTAAAAACTCAAAGTTCTGTCAAGGAAAACCCTAAGGCAGGAGATATCAACTATGGAGAGATAGCTCATGGAAATGACAAGAGCAGAAACACGGCTATCCATGATGTTATCGCCCGCTTATGCTATTGTCGCCGTGCTGAGTTAAGCATGCATATGCATGAAAGGATTGGATGGTAGAAGTCTAATGAAGCACCTATCAGCAAGATGAAGTTTTAACCTTAGCTGGTGTATCACCAGGATCTGGAGTATTACATGAAGAAGTTTAAGGTGGATCTGCAGGAAGCTATATTTGACAAGGAGGCAAATTCATGAAGAACTCAGGATCCAGAAGTTGAAAGTAGACAAACTGAGGAGAAAAACCTTAAGACATCAAAGTTTTGTCAGGAACTGAAGGACAGTAGGACCATGGTTCATGTCAAGGAAGTTGAAACCAGAAGTTTGGAATGCAACTCCCGAAATATTACAGGACGTCGCGAGAGACTTCGCGTCAACAGAGATGATCTGGCAAAAGGAACAAGCATGATCAGAAGCAGCCATCAGAGACATGAACAAGACTTGAAGAGTGTGATGACATTGAGATCTATTAACCTTTAGAAGACCAAACCCCTGTTACATACCTACGTTAGATGCGACGATTGTGAGCTGTCATTTGTTTGATGTTTTTCCGACAGCCACAATAAAATCTGTCTTTTCAAAACTTTTGTTTGTATTGTGTGCATCCCTCTCTATCTCTCTTATCCCACCCCAAACCCATGGACCCAATAGAGGATGAATGGAGATGAGCTTGTATTGTATGGACCGATGAGTCAATTGGAGACAGACCGATGGATTCAGAACATGGAGGATCAAATGGAGAATACCCTATAGCCAGAAAGGATATGGCCCAAGATGCTCTAGAGTGCTTTGAAAGAGGTGCTGCTATTTGGTGGAGGATGTACCAAACCATCAATGGATGGCAAGGAGTAACCGTTTGGGAAGAATTTAAGTTGACTTTGCTAATATCTCGGTTTGTGTCCCAGAAGTTGAAGCCTTCGGGAAAGGATATGAAGAAACCTTGTGCATGCAAGCTCTGTGGAGAAATAGGACACACCCATAAGGAACACAAGGATGATTGCCCTAATTGTGAAGGAAGTCACCCAGCTGAAGAATGCCCAACTAGGCAGATCACTTGTTTCTTGTGTGAAGGGACTACCCACTACCCTGCTCAGTGTCACATTTACCCCACGGTACAAAGAACCATCCAGCAGAAGAAAGAAGAAATGAAAGGAGCCCTCATGGAGATGTTAGAAGAACCTGTGACGAAGGAAACAAAATAAAAGCCCGCACCAAGTCATGCTATTCATGTGGAGAAGAGGGACACATCTCCCAAGATTGTCTGAATGGAGATCTAGTAGAATTCCCGACAGAGGAAGTAGAGTATGACCCACAGGAAATAGAAGCCCTGATTGGAGCAGAAAGGTCCGGAAGAGGAATAGATTGGATTCCGTGAAGGATCTGAGTCATGTCACCTGTTACAAATGCAAGGAGTCGTGGCACTACATCAACACTTGCCCAAAATGGAAGCCGAGGACCCAAAGAGGCTATGTGATCATGAGGAAACCTCGAAACCCGTCGAAGTAATATGTTTCCGTTGGAATGTAGCAGGGCACTTTGCGGAGATTGTCCGAAGGAGAAGGAGACTGATGATATCTTGTTGAAGTTGTAACAAAAGAAATGGAGTAGTAGAAGTGAGAGCTTTTTCTTTTATATTGAGGTGTTAAGTTGAGACATGTAATGGAAAAGCGAGATTGTAATAATTTAAGAATCAATAAAGTTAGCGGTGTTGGTACTGCTTTGGATTTTATGAGTTACCCTATGAGGAAAGATGTTGACCAATTTCGAGGATATGAGAAATATGGTCTATGGAATATTGGAACATTTTAAGGGTGGTAGTACCTGTAAGAACCATTGACCCCTGGAAAAGATAAGGATACCCACTGAATGGATTTCAGACAAAAGGAATAGGAGTTTTGTCTTGAAATGTTTGATACCCCAAGAGAGTGTGGGATGACGTTGGAGACCGTCAGTTGTTTGGACCAAATGTGATCAAGGAGTCAGAAGAAAATATTAAGTGGATTCGAGATAGACTGAAGGTAGCTCAGTCCAGGCAGAATAATTATGCAGACGCAAGGAGGTAGTCTATGAAATTGGAGACAGAGCTTGTCTTCGTGTGCCCCCTCTGTGAGGAGTTAACCGATTTGGAGTTAAGGGAAAGTTAGCCCCGAGATTGTAAGACCATATCGAGTTTGGAACGTATGGGAGAATTGGCTAACAAATTGGAGTCACCCGAAGGAATGTCAGGAGTTTATGATGTGTTTCACGTTTCCCAAATTGAAGAAGTGCCATGCAGAGATGGCCAATATTCCCCTGTAAGGACGCTTGACCCTGGAAAGGATAATGATGTTCCACAAAGTGGAGTATGGATTTCATAAGTATAAGTTTTATCACGGTATGTGGGACATCCCACGAGGATGAAGAGATGAAGTATTATTGGATATAAAGGAGGTATGATGTTGGAAATATGGATCAATGGAAATTCCATGATGAGTCTGAGTAATCATGTCCTAGTTTGGTGCAAATAGAAGGAAGGAATACACTACAATTGGATGGATTTTAAGTATACTAGGAAGTTGGAAGTTGGAATAATGATCAGTTGCCCCGAGGATGTGTTCAAGGATTATAAGTGATGAGATGGGCCATAACCCACAGGCCCCAGGACCTACAAAGAAGCAAGCACACTCTTCTTTGAAGGAAAAACCTCGAAGAAGTTATGATTTTATCGATAGAGCGATTCTATAGGAGTTCATAAAACACGAGAGTTGTTAAGGAACGATAGATGATTTGTTTGGCTTGCAGAATCAATGGATTTTCCGAACTTGGTTCGTCGACAAGAGAAATTCTACAATGCTTGTGAGGATGACCGAGTGTTAGAATGCGAGATTCGCTAAACCATGTACAAAGTAATGATTGTGCGGGATGGATTGATCACCATACCGACTTACTCTTATTATTCGCTTTGCTATGTTGGATGGTAAATCTGAGTGACTTACCTATAGTAGAGAGACGATTTATCAAAACCCCTGTTTGTCGCGACTGCACCGAATGGATCTAGCGCTACTGCTCAAGATGTCATCCTGGATCAAGAATGTCGACACCACACAAGATTTCAAGGATTTATAGCGAGTAGCAATCACACACTTATTACATCGTTGTCCACAAGGGAACTTAATACAATAATATGGCTTAAGGCCATCTAATAATAACAATGAAGGCTTGGAAAACGCAGTGAGTCCATCAACTCCAACGGCATCACCGAGTATAGAACCACAACCTAACATCTTACTCGTAAATGCGAAAAGTCTGCAACATGAAAAGTTGCAGCCAAACGGTCGACACATGGAATATGCCGGCAATGTAACACATAGAGAACAATGAAGCAATAAGCCTACACTACATGCATATTTGGCTGGTGGTAAGGCTCTACGGTTACATTTTTGCATAAAGCTGATTTTTCCCTACATCAAAGGAATAATTTTATTTAACTATCATGGTGGTTGTTAAACATTGAGAATGGTTGACAGCATCCTCAATCCCAATTAAAAAGTACTCATTAAAAATCCCAATAACTTTATTATTAGAAGTAACATGTTGAGATTCACATGATATTCAAGTACTAGATACTCAAAACGTCCATAACCGGGGACACGGCTAATCATGATTAGTTTTTACACTCTGCAGAGGTTTGCGCACTTTTCCCCACAACACTCGATCGCCTCCGCTTGGTTCTCGCACTACATGGTGTTTGAGAAAGCGGATGACCGAGACATAGTCTTTCGTAAGCGCTTAGCACCTTACATGTGGGTAGACCGTACCAACCTACATCCCCTACATCAGCTAGCCTACCCGTAAGAGTTCGCACAACTTAGTCAACTACGCCAGAGCCCATAATTGGCTTGTGGCTGCACACGGAAGTTTCTAGTTTGAATAATCTTATGATCCCTTAGAGCACAGGTGGCGGTCAGAAGAAATACAGCAAATCGATAGAAACCAGGTGCCTCAATCCACCCAGATGTGTGTTTAAGTTGCCACCTTAGATAAACCATTAATTAACAATCTCACATCTGTCATGGATATTCACTCACCCAATCCACGTCTACTAGCATAGCATGGCATAATCAAGCAAACGTAGAAGTAACTCCCAAGGTTTCATAAGAAAAGCGGGTAATAGGTACTACCTCAATCTACTTCCCATCCCACAATTTGATTAGATCCTAATCATGCAAGTGTTTGGGGTTTGATCTAATGCATAAAAGCGGGTAGTAGAAAAAGTATGATCAAAGTGTTACTTGCCTTCTTGATGATCCATGAGTCCTAGAGATTCGAAATAACAAGCGGCGCACTCCGGGTGATCTAACGCAGACAAACAACAAGCATACAATAAGTACTCATGTAATGCACAGGGAAATCTCGAATATAAGATCTAACCAGATAGTTCAACTTAAGAACCCTGGTGGCAAAAGAATCGAATCAAACAAAGTATCGAAAGTCGGAACTCGAGAGAGAACGACTCGGTTTAGCAATCTGAAATTAGGTCAAAATCTCACAGTAGCAAAACTCTGTGAAAATAGGTTAGTCGGAACGGCGGTTTCACGTTCTGAAACTCCAGCGCTTGAATCACCTGATTCGATAAACGAGCAAGAAATAAAACAGTTTTAAAAATCGGATCGTAAATCGAATCGAAAAATAACGGATTAAATCCGATTTAAAAGAAAACGACGAACGAACTAAATAACGGACGTTAGATTATGAAATCGAATCCAACGAACGCGTTAATTGAAACGAACGGGTCGGTGAACGTTCGATAAATAAGAAAACCGAAAAAAAATAAAATCAATCTAGGGTTTTAAAAAAAACCGAACATCGCAAAAAAAAACGGATCGGGTCTTTTTGAGAAAACCGGATCGGATCGGGTATGGCGGTGGCTACCTCCGGCGGTCACCGCGGGGCTTCAAGGGGGTCTCCAAGTGGTCGGGCGGTGGGTGGCGGCGGGTCGGCGAGGGGCTCCGGGCGACGGCGGCGTGTTCGGCGACGAGGGCGACGGCGGGCGGCGTCGGGCGACAATGGGCTCCGGCTGGCTCGGGTGAGGGCGGCGGGCAGCGATGTGAGAGAGAGAGGCGTCGGGTTATAAAGGGGAGGCGTCCGGTTGCGTGGGAAGGGGCACGAGGCGGGCTCGGCGTGTCCGAGCAGTCAAGCGGGCGGCGTGAGGACTCCTCCAGCAGGCGTCTGTGAGGGGAAGGGAGGTGGGCAGGCGCTGGGCACAGGGCCGGCTGGCTGGGCAGCTGGGCCTCAGTCCAGAAGCGTTTTTTTAAATTAAAATTAAAACTAAACGAATAAAAAAATACCAAATGAATTCCAAATTAAATAAAACAAATTTTCTTGACTCCTAAAATGAGTCGAACAAAATGAACTTTTAAAACTGCAACATGCAAATAAATTTTAAAATGCTCATTTTGCCTAAGCAAAATAAATCTTCAAAACCCAAATTTGATTTATTTAAAATATCTTCGTTTTTCCTAAATATTGGGAAAGTCATATTATTCCCTCTCTTGAGATTTTATAGGAAAAACTTTATGAAGATAATTAAATAAATCCAATGATCCTATTTCCAAAATTTGAGAAATCCCAAATATGAAAATAATGAAACTTCCAACTCTCTCCGAGGGTCCTTGAGTTGCGTGAAATTTTCTAGGATCGGAAAATGCGACAAAATATGATATGCATGATGATCTAATGTATAACATTCCAAATTGAAAATTTGGGATGTTACAAACCTACCCCCTTAAGATGAATCTCGCCCTCGAGATTCGGGTTGGCTAGAAAATAGGTGAGGGTGGTCCTTGAGCAAAACTTCCTCTCTTTCCTGTGTGGCTTCATCCTCGGTGTGGTGGCTCCACCGAACTTTGCAAAACTTGATAACCTTCTTTGCGGGTAACTCTGCTGGCATAATCGAGAATCTTAATCGGTCTTTCCTCATATGTCAAATCATCCTTCAACTGTATTGCTTCCAATGGTACTGTGTCTCTTAACGGTACCTCTGCTATCTCGGGGTGACATTTCTTCAACTGAGAAACATGGAATACATCATGAACTCCTGACAGTCCTTCGGGCAATCCCAACTTATAAGCAACTTCTCCCATGCGTTGCAAAATCTTATACGGTCCAACGAAACGGGGTGCTAACTTTCCTTTAACTCCAAAGCGCTTAACTCCTCGAGGCGGGATACTCGAGATATACTCTGTCTCCAACTTCATACTCAATCGCTGGCGCTTTGAATCGGCATAGCTCTTTTATGCGGACTGGGCTACCTTGAGCACATCTCGAATCAACTTAACTTTACATTCGAGACTCCTTAATCAAATCTGGTCCGAACAACCGGCGATCTCGGTTTAGTCCCATAACAATGGTGTCCTGCACCTTCTTCCATACAAAGCCTCGAAGGTGCCATCTTCAAGCTAGTTTGGTAGCTGTTGTTGTAGGAAAATTCTGCATACGGCAAATTGTCATCCCAGCTAGATCCATAATCTAGGGCACAAGCTCTGCATGTCCTCCAAAATCTGATTGACTCTCTCGGTGCATCCATCGGTCTGTGGGTGGAAAGCTGTCTTGAATTCCAATCGGGTTCCCAATGTTTCGTGCAACTGGTTCCAAAACTTCGAGGTAAACTGGGTTCCTCTATCTCGACACGATGCTCCTCGAATTCCGTGTAAGCACACAATTCTGGTCATGTATATCTTTGCCAACTTAGCAATCGCTATAGGTAGTCTTGACCGAATAAAATGAGCTACCTTTGTTAAGCGGTCGACTATAACCCAAATCGAGTCATATCCTGAACGAGTCTTTGGCAATCCTGTGATAAAATCCATGCCTAGTTTATCCCACTTCCATTCGGTATCGGCAATGGTTGTAACAATCCTGGCTTCGATGTTCTCGCCTTTACTTTCTCGACATACATATAAACTGCTACATACTCCGCAATATCCTTCTTCATTCCGGTCCACCGAAAGTATTCTTCAAATCCAAATACATCTTGGTATTTCTGGGTGAATCGAATAGGGTGAATCATGGGCTTCTTGTAAGATCAACTTCACGATCTACGGGTCATTGGGCACATAAACACGGTCTTGAACCATAGGGTATCGTGCTCGTCCTCACAAAATCCTTTAGCCTTTCCTTTGCTCATTTTCTCCTTTATAGAGGCAACTCCCTTATCCGCCTTTTGGGCTTCTCCGATTTTGTCCATCGGCGTTATTGAATCTCCAATCTTGCTACATAGCCTCTCGGTACTATTTCCAAACATAGCTCTCGAAGGTCCTCGGCTAACTCATTGGGTATTCCTCCCATCATTAGAGTATTGACGTGGCTCTTACGGCTCAATGCATGCCTTTCGACATTAGCCTTCCCGGGGTGATAATGCAATCTCATATCATAATCCTTAATAAGCTCCAACCATCTCCTCTGTCTGAGATTTAATTCCTTCTGCGTGAAGATGTACTTCAAACTCTTGTGATCCGTATATACTTCACAATGATTTCCAATGAGAAAATGTCTCCACGTCTTCGTGGCATGCACTACTGCTAACTCCAAATCGTGAGTGGCATAATTCAACTCATGGGGCTTAAGTTGTCGTGAAGCATACGAAACAACTCTTCCTTCTGCATAAATCTTGCTCCAAGTCCTCGGCGTGAAGCGCCGTAATATACCTCATAATCCTTAGTCCGATCGGCAATATCAAACTGGTGAGGTAACCAATCTTTTCTTCAACTCCTGAAAACTTGCCTCACAGTCCTCAGTCAATATAAATTTGTTTTCCTTCTTCAACAATTCTGTCATAGGCTTAGCAATCCTTGAGAAATTCTCAATGAACCTTCGGTAGTATCCTGCGAGTCCAAGGAAACTCGAATCTCTCCAACTATTGTTGGTGCTTCCCATTTGGTTCTGGTCTCAACTTTTGTGGGGTCAACTGCTATTCCTTCTCCGGATATAACATGTCCGAAATCCAACTTCCTTTAGCCAAAACTCACATTTGCTTGAACTTGGCATACAACTGGTGTTCCCTCGGTTTCTCCAAAACCAATCGCAAATGTTCCTTGTGTTCCTCTTCATTCTTCGAGAAAATCAAAATGTCATCAATGAACACCACGCATTTAACTTATCCAAAAACTCCATAAACACTTTGTTCATCGGGTTCATGAAATAGGCTGGTGCGTTAGTCGATCCAAATGACATAACGGTATACTCGTATAGTCCATATCTCGTGGTAAATGCTGTCTTGGGTATGTCCCGCTCCCGAATCTTCAATCGATGGTACCACGATCGCAAGTCGATCTTGGAAAACACCTTGGCTCCTTGCAAGCGATCAAACAGGTCATTTATCATAGGTAGTGGGTACTTGTTCTTGATTGTTACTTCATTCAATCCACGATAATCAACAACCATTCTTAACGATCCATCCTTCTTCTCCACTAGCAAACGGGTGATCCCCAAGGTGAAGAGCTTGGGCGTATAAAACCTTTATCCAAAAGTTCCTTAATCGCTTCTTGATTTCCGCCAAATCCTGTCTTTGGCATCCTATACGGTCGCTTCGATATCGGGCCTGTTCTCGGCAACAGCTCGATCAAAACTCAATGTCTCTATCCGGTGGCATTCACGGCAATTCTTAGGAAATACATCAGGAAAATCCTTCACCACTGGTACTTCTTCCTGTACCACTCCTGTTAAACAATTAACTTGTGCTCTCCTCGGCTCGTGCCGTGATACGTACTTAATCCTTCTTCCTTCAGGTGTGGTGAGCAAAATTGATCTAGCGGAGCAATCAATGTTTCCTCCATACTTTGATAACCAATCCATTCCTAATATCACATCCAATCCTTGGGATTCCAGAACTATTAGGTCCGAGGGAAAACATAGTGTCCAATCCTTAATGGCGATCGATCACACCATTTACTAGCCATGTACTACTGCTCGGGTGAGGTTACTAGCATGGGTGACCTAAGGGCTTGGGTTGGTAACTTGTACTTATCCACAAATCCCTTGATATGTATGAATGCGATGCACCAAGATCGAAAAGAACAACTGCAGAAATGACTTAACCAAAACTTACCAATTCGTGCATCGGGCTGATCTTCAACCTCCTCCACTTCAATGTGGTTCACCTGTCCTCTATTGAAAGGGTTGGGCTTCTTTCGAGCTTCCATTGCCATTTCCATTCGGCCTATACGGGCCGATCATTGGCATAATGCCCGATCTTGCGGCACTTAAAGCAAGTAACATGACTCAGGTCTACTTTGGATGGTGTTGACGGGTTGGTGCGATTCTGCATTGCTTCCTCCATTCCCGTTCCCATTCTTGGTGCTTTATTATGGTTATGCGAATTTCCTCCTCCATGGGTATCTTTGAAACTGAATTCTGATTTAGGGGTATAACGAGGTTTCTTTGAGCTCGAGTTATACTTCCCTTGTCCATACCTTCCGCTTGCAGTTCTCAATTCTTCTTTGCTTTCCTTCAATCATGAGGGCTCGGTCTACTAACTCCTGGTAGTTATTGAAAGCGCTACCATCAACGGCATGTTGAACTCATCATTCAGTCCTTCTAGAAACTTCTCACCTTAGCTTGCATCCGTAGCAACGTCATCCGGGGCATAACATGCTAGTTTACTAAAGTCATCCACGTCTTGTGTGATCCTTCCTCCTTGGCGTAAGTTGCGGAACTCACGCTTCTTCATGGCCATAGCTCCTGCTGAAACATGGGCGGTCTGAAAAGCTTCTTGAAATAGATCCCATGTGGCAAAGGTGTCTCTGAGGTAAGTGGTCGTGAAATTCTCCCACCATCTTTTGCGGGTCCTCCAAGTTGATGTCTTGCAAACTTCACTCTTTCACCATCCGTGCATCCTGCGTTGGTCAGCTCCTTCCTATCTTGCGGAGCCGGTCATCTGCTACAATTGGCTCGGTGCTCTTTGGAATACACCGCGGATTTAGTCTAAGGAAACGAGTCGGATGATCCGCGGTGGTGGTGGCGGTGGGTTGTTGTTGTTGTTGTTGCCTGGTTACGCACGGTGTTTGAATCAAGGTATACAACTGCTTTGGATCAGTTGGGTGATCTCTGGCGGGAAAAGCGAATCCGGGTCGCGTCTCGGAGGCATCGATGGGTTTAGAAAAGATGAGAATTTAGAATAGAATGAGGTCTAAGGGGAATCACTACCCAAATGCACATGAGCAAATACACACAAAATCACTTCATTCAATCAAACAAAGGCTTACAACGATCTAACTATCGCAAAAGGTGTGTGTACTATAATGTTTACATGGAGGGAATACTACTAATATGTGGGGGACTTCTACTAATTTGAACGGTGGAAGACTCCATAATGTCTGCACTCGACCGTCTTCAAAGTCGGGTTCACTTGGATCCGAATCGGTGTCGTCGATGTTGATGTAGTCGCTTGGGCAATCGACAAACAGGTCTTCATTCTAGAGAGCCAACTTCTTCTTGAGTTCTTCAATCTCGTACTTAAGATCGTTATTGTGTCTTGCTAGAGCTACGATCTCGTCCATATAGTCCTTGCGAGTTGTCTTTAGTTCTTCTTCAAGCTTGATGATCCTTCCCTTTGCATTCTGCAACTCCAACATATCATTGCACATCCGATTCTCTGGCGTCCGAATGTGCTTTGGTTTAACTCTGGATAAATGCTGCAATGGATCTATCCTTCTTAGTGTTGACGACTTCCCATTTGTCGTCTCGGCGTCATAAATCTGGTAGATTGTGTCCTTGAGGTCTTCTTGATAAACTTCTCCAATGCGTCCCATGGTGATGTGAGCTGCCATGCTCTTTCCCGGACTCCAAGTTGGTGCGAAAACACTATCTATTGGCTTGGTGATTGGGGCGAATGTCCTTCTGAACGTGAGCGTAAATCTTCGGTAGCTCCTCTTGAGCAGAGTGGCGTTGAAAGTTCCGGTGAAACTTGGTAATCCAATGTTCAGGTACTTGGTAACTTCCTTCAAGTGAAGTCCAAATGGTGTGCCTTCATCTGGTTGGGTGTACTTGATCTTCGCGTTCTTCATCCTAAAGAGAGTAGAAAAGAGGAGGAGTTAGAAAATGGGAAGAGAATAGTGATCTATGGCTTTATCTTAGTGGTCATGTCCTACAGTCAGCGTTTGCTCTGATACCATTCTCTGTCGCGACCAGACCCGAATAGATCTAGCGCTCTGTGCTCAGTGTCATCCTCGGATCAAGAATGTCGACACCACACGATACTTGAAGGATTTATAGCAGAGTAGCAATCACACACTTATTACATCGTTGTCCACAAGGGAACTTAATACAATAATATGGCTTAAGGCCATCTAATAATAATGGAAGGCTTGGAAAACGAAAGTGAGTCCATCAACTCCAACGGCATCACCGAGTATAGAACCACAACCTAACATCTTACTGTAAATGCGAAAAGTCTGCAACATGAAAAGTTGCAGCCGAAACGGGTCAACACATGGAATATCTTGGCAATGTAACACATAGAGAACAATGAAGCAATAAGCCTACACTACATCCATATTTGGCTGGTGGTAAGGCTCTCTGATTTACATTTTGCATAAAGCTGATTTTTCCCTACATCAAAGGAATAATTTTATTTAACTATCATGGTGGTTGTTAAACATTGAGAATGGTTGACAGCATCCTCAATCCCAATTAAAAAGTACTCATTAAAAATCCCAATAACTTTATTATTAGAAATAACATGTTGAGATTCACATGATATTCAAGTACTAGATACTCAAAACGTCCATAACCGGGGACACGGCTAATCATGATTAGTTTTACACTCTGCAGAGGTTTGCGCACTTTTCCCCACAAGACTCGATCGCCTCCGCTTGGTTCTCGCACTACATGGTGTTTGAGAAAGCGGATGACCGAGACATAGTCTTCGAGCGCTAGCACCTTACATGTGGGTAGACCGTACCAACCTACATCCCCTACATCAGCTAGCCTACCCGTAAGAGTTTGCACAACTTAGTCAACTACGCCAGAGCCCATAATTGGCTTGTGGCTGCACACGGAAGTTTCTAGTTTGAATAATCTTATGATCCCTTAGAGCACAGGTGGCGGTCAGAAGAAATGCTGAGCAAATCTCGATAGAAACCAGGTGCCTCAATCCACCCAGATGTGTGTTTAAGTTGCCACCTTAGATAAACCATTAATTAACAATCTCACATACATCATGGATATTCACTCACCCAATCCACGTCTACTAGCATAGCATGGCATAATCAAGCAAACGAGAAGTAACTCCCAAGGTTTCATAAGAAAAGCGGGTAATAGGTACTACCTCAATCTACTTCCCATCCCACAATTTGATTAGATCCTAATCATGCAAGTGTTTGGGGTTTGATCTAATGCATAAAACTGGGTAGTAGAAAGAGTATGATCAAAGTGTTACTTGCCTTCTTTGATGACCCATGAGTCCTAGAGATTGAAATAACAAGCGGCGCACTCGGGTGATCTAACGCAGACAAACAACAAGCATACAATAAGTACTCATGTAATGCACAGGAAATCTCGAATATAAGATCTAACCAGATAGTTCAACTTAAGAACCACGGTGGCAAAAGAATCGAATCAAACAAAGTATCGAAAGTCGGAACTCGAGAGAACGACTCGGTTTAGCAATCTGAAATTAGGTCAAAATCTCACAGTAGCAAAACTCTGTGAAAATAGGTTAGTCGGGCGGCGGTTTCGTTCTGAAACTCCGTGCGCTTGAATCACCTGATTAGATAAACGAGCAAGAAATAAAACAGTTTTAAAAATCGGATCGTAAATCGAATCGAAAAATAACGGATTAAATCCGATTTAAAAGAAAACGACGAATCTAACTAAATAACGGACGTTCGTTAACAGAACGAATCCAACGAACGCGTTCATTGAAACGAACGGGTCGGTGAACGTTCGCTAAATAAGAAAACCGAAAAAAAATAAAATCAATCTAGGGTTTTAAAAAAAACCGAACATCGCAAAAAAAACCGGATCGGGTCTTTTTGAGAAAACCGGATCGGATCGGGCGCGGGCGGTGGCTACCTCGGCGGTCACCGGCTGAACTCGGCGGGTCTCCGTGGTCGGGCGGGTCGGTGGGTGGCGGGTCGGCGAGGCTTAGGCGGCAACGGGCGTGCTCTCGGCGACGAAGCGGCAAGGGCGGCGTTCGGGTGTGGCGGCTCGGTCCGGGCTCGGGTGAGGGCGGTGAGGCGATGTGAGAGAGAGGCGTCGGGTTATAAAGGGGAGGCGTCCGGTTGCGTGGGGAAGGGAACGCATGGCGGACTCGGCGTGTCCGAGCCGGTCGGGTGTGTGGCGTGAGGACTCCTCACTGTGTGAGCGTCTTGTGAGGAAGGGAGGTGGTAAGCGGCTGGGCACAGGGCTGGTTTGGGCAGTGAGCCTCGGTCCAGCGTAGCGTTTTTTAAATTAAAATTAAAACTAAGCGAATTAAAAAAAATACCAAATGAATTCCAAATTAAATAAAACAAATTTTCTCCGACTCCTAAAAATGAGTCGAACAAAATGAACTTTTAAAAACTGCAACATGCAAATAAATTTTAAAATGCTCATCTTTGCCTAAGCAAAAATAAATCTTCAAAACCCAAATTTGATTTATTTAAAATATCTTCGTTTTTCCTAAATATTGGGAAAGTCATATTATTCCCTCTCTTGAGATTTTATAGGAAAAACTTTATGAAGATAATTAAATAAATCCAATGATCCTATTTCCAAAATTTGAGAAATCCCAAATATGAAAATAATGAAACTTCCAACTCTCTCCGAGGGTCCTTGAGTTGCGTGAAATTTTCTAGGATCGGAAAATGCGAGAAAATATGATATGCATGATGATCTAATGTATAACATTCCAAATTGAAAATTTGGGATGTTACACTGTTTAAGCCTTAGAATGGTATAAGTATTTTCCCTTGTACACGGCAGCTGTTGCCAACCGTAGGATATACGGTGAGGTTCAACCCAGACCCGTTTTCTGCAGGAGAAACCGTAAATCGATGACCACCATGAGATATCGATAGTTGTTTAGAATTGGCGTCAGACCCGTCAGCTATGAAGACCCAAATTCGGGATAACCTTACCAAGAGGAAAGTACAAAGGAATTGAGGAAAAGGTTATGCCACTACCGGAAGAGCCCAGAGAAGTAATTATCCAGAGGATCTGAGAAGACCGACATTGTCAGTAATAAGGATGGAGTATATGAGTTTTGATGGAACCGTAACCAAGCTTCTAAGGGTGGTAGCACCCGAGACCCCGGAGATGATCGACGGATTTTGAAGACCCCCAAACCCTAACCTAATTCTTGCTAGCCTCTCCGAATCTCGAGGACGAGATTCATTTTAAGGGTGGTAGGTTTGTAACATCCCAAAATTCTAAATTTTGGAATGTTATAAACACATAGATAGTTTTGTTTGATTGTTTGATTGATTGACTGAAAGTGAGTAAATTCGAAACTTTTGAAAGTTAAATGAGAGGGAATAAAAGGACTTTCCCAAACTTTCATTTTGCTTTTATGATCTTGAGAATTCAAATTCTTTTCATCACAAAACCCTGGAGAGAAGATGACATGACTTCTTCCATTTATTTAAATGACAAGGGGTGTTGAAAATATTAAATTTCATTTGGAAAACATTTCCAATTCTGAAACTTTATGCAACTCAATGATTTTCACGAGCGAAGATAAAATGACTTCTTCAAATTATATGAAATATGAGTTGGAAGTTCCAAAGAATTAAATTCAAAGTTCCTTTGAATTATTTTCAATTTGGAGTTATTTGAGTTTTATTCAAATTATTTTTCTCCAAAAATAAAATATATGGAAAATAGGGTAACATGATTCCCTACAACAGAAAATTGGAGAGGAATAAATTTGAATTCATTTTGATATTTTTAAAATGATTTTTGTTGGATTTTATTGGACCAGAAGCACTGTTTGTTTTATTTGAATTTGTGTGTATTTTATTTGAAGCTAGAATAATGTTCATCATGTAGGAAATTTTTTTCTGAAAATTTTGATATATTATATGCCTATATAATATTTTTATTTATTTGGTTTTATTATTTTTACTTTGTCTGTTTAGAAACAAAACAAATGTTTAAAAAAAGGGTTTCTCACTTGCCGGGCGGCAGCCAGTTGTGCCAAGGCCCAGCTCCGCGCCGCCTCCCTTCCACCGACCGCGCCAGGCCAGGCCACCCGGCCCAGCCCAGCCCACATTGCCGTCTCTCCTGGAGTCCGCCGCCACGACGCGCGCCGCCCGCCTCGGCGTGCGTGCGCCTGGTCTCCTCTGTCGCAAGACGCCACCGCCACGGCCTCCCACAGCCTTTAAAAGGCGGGCCCAGCCCTCTCTCTCCTCTCCGCCGCCTGAGCCGCGCCGCGCCGCCGGCGAGATCCGCCGAGCCCGCCGCCAAGCCGCCACCTCGCCGATGGCCACCGCGTCGCCATCGCCATCACCGCACCGCCCACGCCCCTACCCGACCACTGGCCTCGACGACCGCCGGAGCCGCCGCCCCGCCTCGCCGGAGAAAGCCTCCGCCGCCGCCCGATCTGCCGGAGCCGGTCCGAGCCGCCGCCGGTTCATCTCACCGAGCCGGTAAAAACCGCGCAAAAACCCTCCCCGGTTTTTCTTTAGTACGGTTTTCTGTTAAGATCGGTTTTCTTTGGTTTTGTTAGATAGTGAGCGTTCACCCGTTTAGATCTGTAGCGAACGGTTTTCGTCGGTTTAGGTTCTGTAGCGAGCGTTCGCTCAATAGGTTTTTCTTTTTATTTTTAATTTCCGGCCAGGTACCTATCTGTGATGTTTTCCTTTACAGATTAGTCCCTGATTTTCAAACGGTTATAACTTTTTACTCGTAAGTCCAAATCCAACGAAACCAACGCCCACGTCTTCGTTATGATCTCCTCTATCCAGTACTCCAACTCAAACATGTTTTTGAAAGTTTTAAAATTTGAATTCAAACAGATTTGTATTCAAACTTCGTTTGATCATAACTTGAGTTTTATAACTCCGATTTAGTTGATTCTTTTTGCAAATCAAAGCTCTTGACCTAAACTTTCTGACAAGGCCAAATTCACATAATTTTGGTACTGTTAGAAATTGTTTTATGATGCAAGAGTTATTTTCTTGTTTTTGATGTTTTCCGAACTGTTTTCTTCGTTCAGTCCGATCTTTGGAGTGATTGCTTATGTATGGCTACTATTGATTGCTTACGATAGATTGACCGGAGTGTGACGAGTAGAACTATCAAGAGTTTTGAGTTCGAATCATCTTCATCAACATTGCAGGCAAGTAACACTTGATCATACCTTTTCTACTACCCAGTTTTATGCATTAGATCTATTCCTCGAACACTTGCATGATTAGGATCTAATTAAATTGTGGGATGGGAAGTAGATTGAGGTAGTACCTATTACCTGTTTACTTATGAAACCTTGGGAGTTACTTCTACGTTTGCTTATTATGCTATGCTATGCTAGTAGACGTGGATTGGGTGAGTGAATATCCATGACAGATGTGAGATTGTTATTAATGGTTTATTTAAGGTGGCAACTTAAACACACATCCGGGTGGATTGAGGCACCTGGTTTCTATCAGGACTTGCCTGTTTTTCTTGGACCGCCACCTGTGCTCAAAAGGATCATAAGATTATTCATGCTAATAACTTCCGTGCAGCCACAAGCCATTATGGGCTCTGGCATAGCCGAGTAAGTTGTGCGAACTCTTACGGGTAGACTAGCAGATGTAGGGGTTGTAGGTTGGTACGGTCTACCCACAAGTAAGGTGCTAGCGCTTACGAAAGACTATGTCTCGGTCATCCGTCTCTCAAAAACCATGTAGTGAGAAACCAAACGGAGGCGATCGAGTCTTGTGGGGAAAAGTGCAAACCTCTGCAGAGTGTATAAACTAATCATGATTAGCCGTGTCCCCGGTTATGGACATCTTGAGTATCTAGTTCTTGGATTATCCTGTTGATCTCATCACGTTACTCTAAATAATTTGTTTGGGTTTAATGAGTACTTCTAATTGGGATTGAGGATGCTGTCAACCATTCTCAATGTTTAACAACCACCATGATAGTAAAATAAATTTATTCCTTTGCAGTAGGGAAAAATTGGCTTTTCGCAAAAACTGTAACCATAGAGCTTTCCACCAGCCATATACGCATGTAGTATAGCTTATTCTTTCATTACTCTCTATGTGTTACATTGCCAAAGATATTCCATGTCTTGACCCGTTTTCGGGCTGCAACGTTTCATGTTGCAGACTTTTCAGACGACGAGTAAGTGATACGTTAGGGTTATGATTTCCTATACTCAACTTTGCCGTTGGTGTTGATGGGAATCCACAACCTTGTTGTTACTTCCGCTATTTGGATTGAGGTAATAGTATTTACGTTACTTTATACATGTGATTTACCTCTGTTATAAATCCTTCGAGTACTGTGTGTGTCAGCATACCGATCCAGGGATGACACGAAAGCACAGAGACTTGATCCATTCGGGTCGGGTCGCTACAGTCTTCATCATCCTTTCCTCGCTTGGGACAATGCTCTAATAATGAAGATCGTCACACTTTTATTAATTTACAACTCGGGAATTACAACTCAACACTTAGAACAAAATATGACTCTATATGAATGTCTCCGGCGGTGTACCGGGATATGCAATGAATCAAGAGTGACACGTATGAAAATTATGAGAGTGGCCTTGCCACAAATACAATGTCAACTACATGATCATGCAAAGAGAAATATGACAATGATGGAGCGTGCCATAATGATGGAGCGTGCCATAATAACGGAACGGTGGAAAGTTGCATGGCAATATATCTCGGAATGGCTATGGAAATGCCATAATAGGTAGGTATGGTGGCTGTTTTGAGGAAGGTAAATAATGGGTGCATGATATCGGCGGAAGTTGCGCGGTATAATAGAGGCTAGCAAAGTGGAAGGTTGAGTGTGCGTATATCCATGGACTCACATTAGTCATAAAGAACTCATATACTTATTGCAAAAGTCTACTTGCCCTCGAAGCAAATTACTACTATGCATCTGGGAAGGGTTGGTAGGAGTTAACCATCGCGCGATCCCGACCTCCACTCATAAGGAAGACAATTAAAAGAGCACCTCATGCAACAAATTTGTCACACAACTTTTACCATACGTGCATGCTACGGGACTTGCCAACTTCAACACAAGTATTTTTCAATTTCATAATTACCCACTAGCATGACTCTAACATTACCACCTCTATATCTCAAAACAATTATCAAGCATCAAATTGATCCTAGTGTTTTATGCACTTTCTATGATAGTTTTTATTATACCCAACTTGGATGCTCATCATTCTAGGACCAAATTTATAACCATAGCATATACCATGCTGTTCTAAAAGACTCTCAAAATAATATAAGTGAAGCATGAGAGATCAACAATTTCTTCAAAATTAAGCCACCGCCATGCTCTAAAAGATATAAGTGAAGCACTAGAGCAAAAACTATCTAGCTCAAAAGATATAAGTGAAGCACAAAAAGTATTCTAATAAATTCTAATCAAGTGGGCTTCCCCAAAAGGTGTGTACAGCAAGGATGATTGTGGTAAACTAAAAAGCAAAGACTAATATCATACAAGACGCTCCAAGCAAAACACATATCATGTGGCGAATAAAAATATAGCTCCAAGTAAAGTTACCGATGAACGAAAACGAAAGAGGGGATGCCAAGGCATCCCCACGCTTAGGCTTTTGGCTATTCTTGAATATCTTGGGGTGCCTTGGGCATCCCCAAGCTTAGGCTCTTGCCACTCCTTATTCCATAGTCCATCAAATTTTTACCCAAAACTTGAAAACTTCACAACACAAAACTCAACAGGAAATCTCATAAGCTCCGTTAGTGAAAGAAAGAAAAACCACCACATAAGGTAATGTAATGAACTCATTATTTATTTATATTGGTGTTAAACCTACTGTATTTCAAGTTCTCCATGGTTCATACCCTTACATACTAGCCATAGATGCATCAAAATAAGCAAACAGCACACGAAAAACAGAATATGTCAAAAACAGAACAGTCTGTAGCAATCTGTAACTCTCGATTACTTATGGAACTCTAAAACTCCTACCAAAATAGGAAGTCCTGGGAAATTTGTCTATTGATCTACATCAAAAAGAATCAACGCAAAATCTCGTTTCTGTTGATTACTAAAATTATTTTCGTGCGTGCAAAGTTTCTGTTTTTTCAGCAGAATCAAATTAACTATCAGCATAGGTTATCTTATAGGTTCTACTTGGCACAAACACTAATTAAAACATAAAAACACATCTAAAAAAAGGTAGATGCAAAATTTATTAGTAAACAGAAGCAAAAAAACACAAATAAAATTGGGTTGCCTCCCAACTAGCGCTATCGTTTAACGCCCCTAGCTAGGCATTGATAATTTTAATGCTGCTCACATGAAAGACAAGAATTGAAGCGCAAAGAGAGCATCATGAAACACGTGACAAACACATCTAAGTCTAACATACTTCCTATGCATAGGCATATTATAAGCAAACAAATTATCAAGGCAAGCAAAAACTAGCATATGCAAGGAAGAACAAAGAGACGATAGCAATCTCAACATGAAGAGAGGTGATTTAGTAACATGAAAATTTCTACAACCATATTTTCCTCTCTCATAATAATTACTTGTAGGATCATAAGAAAATTCAACAAAATAGCTATCACATAAAATATTTTCAACACGATCCACATGCATGCGAAGTTGACACTTTCAAAATAGTGGGATTAACATTAACTAAAATCATGACCTCTCCAAGCCCACTTTTATATAAAATTTCATAAGATTGATCAAAATCCAAATATGTGGGATCTAAAGTTGACACTCTTCCAAACCCACTTCCAATAATATTGCAAACACTATTATCAATCTCATATTCATCATGGGGGTTAAATAAATTTTCAAGATCAAAAGAAGAATCACCCCAATCATGATCATTGCAACAAGTAGTAGACATAGCAAAACTAGCATCCCCAAGCTTAGGGTTTTGCATGTTATTAGCACGATTGACATCAAGAGAATTTATAGTAAAATCATTGTAATCATGCTTTTTATTCAAAGAGTTAACGTGAATCTCTTCACCAAAATTTTCAGATTCAGAATTTCAAGCAAAACCTCATAAAGATAATCTAGTGCACTCAACTCACTGGCAATAGGTTCATCATAATTGGATCTCTTAAAGAGATTAGCAAGTGGATGAGGATCCATAAACTTTTAGCAAGCAAAGATGCAAGCAAAAGGAAGGTACATGGTAACACAAGATCGAACTGAAGGATGGCGAATAAAACGGCAAGGGTGAAGTGGGGGAGAGGAAAACGAGAGGCAAATGGCAAATAATGTAATGCGAGGGAGATGAGTTTGTGATGGGTACTTGGTATGTCTTGACTTGAGCGAAGACCTCCCCGGCAACGACGCCGGAAATCCTTCTTGCTACGTCTTGAGCTTGCGTTGGTTTTCCTTGAAGAGGAAAGGGTGATGCAGCAATAGTAGCGTAAGTATTTCCCTCAGTTTTTGAGAACCAAGGTATCAATCCAGTAGGAGGCTCCTCAAATGTCCCACGCACCTACACAAACAAACAAGAACTCGCAACCAACGCAATAAAGGGGTATTCAATCCCTTCACGGCCACTTGCGAAAGTGAGATCTGATAGAGATAGTATGATAAGATAAATATATTTTTGGTATTTTATAATATAGATTGGAAAAGTAAAGATGCAGATAAAAGTAGATTGAAAGCTTATATGATAAAAGATAGACCCGGGGGACATAGGTTTCACTAGTGGCTTCTCTCAAGATAGCATAAGTATTACGGTGGGTGAACAAATTACTGTCGAGCAATTGATAGAAAAGCGAATAATTATGAGATTATCTAGGCATGATCATGTATATAGGCATCACGTCCGTGACAAGTAGACCGACTCCTGCATCTACTACTATTACTCCACACATCGATCGCTATCCAGCATGCATCTAGAGTATTAAGTTCATAAAGAACAGAGTAACACATTAAGAAAGATGACATGATGTAGAGGGATAAACTCATGCAATATGATATAAACCCCATCTTTTTATCCTTGATGGCAACAATACAATACGTGCCTTGCTGCCCTAACATCCTTTGGGAAAGGACACCGCAAGATTGAACCCAAAGCTAAGCACTTATCCCATTGCAAGAAAGATCAATCTAGTAGGCCAAACCAAATTGATAATTCGAAGAGACTTGCAAAGATAACTTAATCAAACATAAAAGAATTCAGAGGAGATTCAAATATTTCTCATAGATAAACTTGATCATAAACCCACAATTCATCAGATCTCGACAAACAAACCGCAAAAAGAGTTACATCGAATAGATCTCCAAGAAGATCCAGGAGAACATGGTATTGAGATCGAAAGAGAGAGAAGAAGCCATCTAGCTAATAAATATGGACCCGAAGGTCAGTGGAAAACTACTCACAACTCATCGGAGAGGCCTTGGAGATGATGTAGAGGCCCTCCGTGATTGATTCCCCCTCTAGCGGAGCGCCGGCGAAGGCTCCAAGATGGGATCTCGCGGATACAGAAGGTTGCAGCGGTGGAATTAGGTTTTCGTGGTCCGTTCTGATGTTCTCGGGGTATGTGGGTATATAGGAGGAAGACTCCTGAGGGGCCCACAAGATAGGGGGCGCGCCCAGTAGGAGGGGGGATCCCCCCACCCTCGTGGCCGCCTCGGCTGTTGCTTGACTTCCACTCCAAGTCCTCTGGATCATGTTCGTTCCAAAAATCACGCTCCCGAAGATTTCATTCCGTTTGGACTCCATTTGATATTCCTTTTCTTCGAAATACTGAAATAGGCAAAAAAAACAGCAATACGGGTTGGGTCTCCAGGTAGTAGGTTAGTCCCAAAAATATATAAAAGTGTAAAGTAAAGCCCATAAACATCCAAAACGGGTAATATAATAGCACGGAACAATCAAACATTATAGATACATTGGAGAGGTAAGTGATACTAGGTTCGACTTTAATTTGCTCAGGAGGTGTATACGTTCTAGTATTACTTTTACGAACCACAGTTGAAGCTTTAGCATGATCCTTTATTCTAACAGGAAAAGGTGGTTTCTCAACATAAGTAGTAGGAACAATAGGATCATTATAAGTGATAGTCTTTTCTTCAACTGTAATAGGAGCAACTACTTTTATTTCAATCAGACGATTATATTTAAACCACTTCTCCTTAGGGAGGTCAATGTTAGTAGCAAAACATTCACAAAAAGAAGCTACTATCTCAGAGTCAAGTCCACATTTAGCGCTAAATCCACGAAAAGCATCGGTATCCATAAAAGATTTAACACAATCAAACTTAGGTGTCATACCTGACTCCTTACCATCGTCGGAACCCCAATCTTGAGTTGCGTTTAATTCATTCCAAAGAAATCCCACTTGAATTCAGTAGTCTTCAGCATATAAGAACTAGCACATGAAGTATCAAGCATGGCGAGATCATTGAGAGAAAGCCGAGCATAATTTTTTAGAATAATCATATCTCTTGAGAGCTCATGATTGGGGCATGAATATAACATTGACTTAAGCCTCCCCCAAGCTTGAGCGATGCTTTTCGCTAGGCCAGAAATTACATATGTAATTATGATCACGATGAACAAGATGCATAGGATAGAACTTCTGGTGAAATTCCAACTTCAATCGTTTATAATTCCAAGATCCCATATCATCACATAGCCTATACCATGTCAATGCGTCTCCCTTCAAAGATAAAGGAAAGACCTTCCTATTAACAACATCATCAGGAATACCTGCAAGCTTAAATAATCCACAAACTTCATCCACATAAATAAGGTGTAAATCGGGATGCAATGTTCCAACTCCTGCAAAGGGATTAGCTAGCAGTTTCTCTATCATACCCGAAGGAATCTCAAAGTAAATATTTTTAGTAGGTTCAGTAGGTTGAGGAGCAAATCTTTGCTCTCTTTGGTCGAAGCGAAGATGCCCTAACAAGCCCTCAAAGGATTAGTTTCCATAGTAACAAGTGACAGAAAATTTCAGCACACTATATAAATGTTTCCTTACCAAGTTCCACTCACCAAAGGCGCTTCACTCTCAAAGAAGGGCGCAAAAGAGTCTTGATGACCCACAAGTATAGGGGATCTATCGTAGTCCTTTCGATAAGTAAGAGTGTCGAACCTAACAAGGAGCGTATGAAATGACAAGCGGTTTTCAAGAAGGTATTCTCTTGCAAGCCTTGAAATTGTAGGTAACAGATAGATTTGTGATAAGATAATTTGTAACGGGTAACAAGTAATGAAAGTAAATAAGGTGCAGCAAGGCGGCCCAATCCTTTTTGTAGCAAAGGACAAGCCTGGACAATTTCTTATAATGAGAAAAGTGCTCCTGAGGACACATGGGAATTATCGTCAAGCTAGTTTCATCATGCTCATATGATTCACGTTTGGTACTTTGATAATTTGATATGTGGGTGGACCGGTGCTTGGGTACTACCCTTTCTTGGACAAGCATCCCACTTATGATTAACCCCTATTGCAAGCATCCGCAACTACAAAAGAAGTATTAAGGTAAACCTAACCATAGCATGAAACTAGTGGATCCAAATCAGCCCGCATTTAAGCAACGCATAAACTAGGGTTTAAGATTCTATCACTCTAGCAACCCATCATCTACTTATTACTTCCCAATGCCTTCCTCTAGGCCCAAATAATGGTGAAGTGTCATGTAGTCAACATTCACATAACACCACTAGAGGAGAGACAACATACATCTCATCCAAATATCGAACAAATACCAAATTCACATGACTACTAATAGCAAGACTTCACCCATGTCCTCAGGAACAAACGTAACTACTCATAAAGCATATTCATGTTCATGATCAGAGTAGTATTAATATGCATTAAGGATCTGAACATATGATCCTCCACCAAGTAAACCAATTAGCATCAACTACAAGGAGTAATCAACACTACTGGCAACCCACATATACCAATTTGTGGTTTTGATACAAGATTGGATACAAGAGATGAACTAGGGTTTTAAGAGGACATGCTGCTGGTGAAGATGTTGATGGAGATTGACCCCCTCCCGATGAGCGGATCGTTGGTGATGACGATGGTGATGATTTCCCCCTCCCGGAGGGAGGTTTCCCCGGCAGAACAGCTTCGCTGGAGCCCTAGATTGGTTCCGCAAAGGTTCCGCCTCGTGGCGGGGGAGTTTCGTCCCGTAAGCTTGGTTATGATTTTTTTCCAGGGTAAGAGACTTCATATAGCAGAAGATGGGCACCGGAGGGCCAACAGGGGGCCCACGAGACAGGGAGCGCGCCCAGTAGGGGGGGCGCCCCCCACCCTCGTGGTCAGGGTGTGGGCCCCCTCTGGTACTTTCTTTGCTCAATAATTCTTATTAATTCCAAAAATGACTGTGGAGTTTCAGGACTTTTGGAGCTGTGCAGAATAGGTTTCCAATATTTGCTCCTTTTCCAGCCAGAATCCCAATGGCATTCTCCCACTTCATGATAAACCTTGTAAAATAAGAGAGAATAGCCATAAGTATTGTGACATAACGTGTAATAACAACCCATAATGCAATAAATATCGATATAAAAGCATGATGCAAAATGGATGTATCAGAACTGTTTTGGAGTCGGTTTACTTACCGTACCACCACATACATGTTCCTTTTCGAGTCTGAAACGTTCTGGAAAGTGTCCCTTATGTATTCCTCCGGGGTTACGGTTTCAATAACATTAGTTTCAACATTTATGGGATTACATGAGATATAATGTTTGATTCTTTGGCCGTTCACCACCTTCGGATTTGTACCTTCGAGGTTGTTGATTTTTATGGCACCGGAACTGTAGACCTCCTCGATAACGTTAGGGCCTTACCATTTAGAGAGGATTTTTCCTGCAAAAAATCTTAATCGAGAGTTGAAAAGCAACACATAATCACCTACATTAAACTCACGCTTTTGTATCCTTTTGTTATGCCGTCTTTTAACTTTTTTTAAACAGTTTGGCATTCTCATAGGCTTGAGTCCTCCATTCATCATGTGAGCTAATGTTAAATAACCTCTTCTCACCGGCAAGTTTGAAATCATAATTGAGCTCTTTAATGGCCCAATATGCCTTATGTTCTAGTTCGAGAGGTAAGTGACATGCTTTTCCGCAAACCATTTTATATGGTGACATACCCATAGGATTTTATATGCAGTTCTATAAGCCCATAATGCATCATCAAGTTTCTTGGACCGGTTCTTTCTAGATCTATTAACAGTCTTTTGGAAAATAAATTTAAGCTCTCTGTTACTCAGTTCTACTTGGCCACTAGACTGTGGGTGATATGGAGATGCAATTCTATGATTAACATCATACTTAGCAAGCATTTTATGAAAGGCACCATGAATAAAATGTGAACCACCATCGATAATTAGGTATCTAGGGACTCCAAACCTCGGGAAAATAACTTCTTTAAGTATCTTAATAGAGGTGTTATGATCAGCACTACTAGTTGGAATAGCTTCTACCCACTTATTAACGTAATCAACAACAACTAAAATATTTGTGTACCCATTAGAGGAAGGAGACGGTCCCATATAATCAAAGACCCAAACATCAAATGGTTCAATAACAAGAGAATAATTCATAGGCATTTCTTGACGTCTACTAATATTACCAATTCTTTGACATTCATCGCAAGACAAAACAAACTTACGGGCATCCTTGAAGAGAGTAGGCCAATAGAAACCGGATTGCAATACCTTATGCGCAGTTCTATCTCCAGCGTGGTGTCCTCCATAAGCCTCGGAGTGACACTTGTGTAGGATCTGTTCATGTTCATGCTCAGGTACACAACATCTAATAACACCATCTACTCCTTCTTTATAAAGGTGTGGGACATCCCAGAAGTAATGTCTTGGATCATAGAAAAACTTTTTCTTTTGCTGGTATGTGAAACTAGGTGGTATAAATTTAGCAACAATGTAATTAGCATAATCAGCATACCATGGAGCAGTACGAGAAGCATTTATGACAGCTAATTGTTTATCAGGGAAGCTATCATCAATAGGTAGTGGGTCATCAAGAACATTCTCTAACCTAGACAAGTTATGCGCAGAACGGGTTCTCGGCTCCTTTCTATCGATAATATGCAAATCAAATTCTTGTAGCAAGAGAACCCATCTAATAAGTCTAGGTTTAGCATCTTTCTTTTCCATAAGATATTTGATAGCAGCATGATCAGTGTGAACAGTTACTTTAGAATCAACGATATAAAGTCTAAACTTATCACAAGCAAATACAACTGCTAAGAATTCTTTCTCAGTAGTAGCATAATTCCTCTGGGCACTGTCTAGAGTTTTACTAGCATATTCGATAACATTTAGTTTCTTATCAACTCTTTGTCCTAGAACAACACCTATGGCATAATCACTAGCATCAAACATAATTTCAAAGGGTAAATTCCAATCAGGTGGCTGAACAATAGGTGCAGAAATCAAAGCTTTCTTAAGTATTTCAAATGCTTCTACACAATCATCATCGAAGACAAAAGGGATATCATTTTGTAAGAGATTAGTCAGAGGCCTAGAAATTTTAGAGAAGTTCTTAATGAACCTCCTATAAAAATCGGCATGCCCAAAGAAACTTCTTATACCTTAATGTCTTTAGGACACGACATCTTTTCAATAGCATCAACTTTAGCTTTATCAAATTCAATACCTCTTTCCGAAATTGTATGCCCCAAGACAATGCCTTCATTAACCATAAAGTGGCACTTCTCCCAATTCAACACAAGATTATCTTCTTCACATCTCTGCAAAACTCGATCAAGCTTGCTCAAGCAATCATCAAAAGAAGATCCATAAACAGAGAAATCATCCATGAAAACCTCTACAATCTTTTCACAACAGTTAGAGAATATAGCCATCATGCATCTTTGAAAGGTAGCAGGTACATTACATAAACCAAAAGGCATACGCCTATAAGCAAAAGTACCGAAAGGGCAATTAAAAGTGGTCTTTTCTTGATCCTCTATTGACACAGGTATTTGAGAGAAACCAGAGTAACCATCTAGAAAGCAAAAATGTGTATGTTTGGATAATCTTTCTAGCATTTGATCAATAAAAGTCAAATGGTAATGATCCTTTTTAGAAGCTTTATTTAATTTGCGGAAATCAATTACCATCCTATAACCTGTATCAATTCTTTGTGGGATCAATTCATCTTTATCATTAGTAACAATAGTAATACCTCCCTTCTTAGGGACACAATGGACAAGACTTACCCACTGACTATCAGCAACGGGATAAATTATACCTGCCTCTAGGAGCTTTAGTATTTCTTTCCTTACCACTTCTTTCATCTTAGGATGTAACCGTCGTTGGTGATCAACAACTGGTTTGGCGTCTTTCTCCAATCTTATTTTGTGTTGGCATAGAGTGGGGCTGATGCCCTTAAGATCATCAAGAGTATATCCAATAGCTGCACGGTGCTTCTTCAGAGTTTTAATAATTTCTCCTCTTCCTGCTCTGAAAGGTTAGCACTAATCATAACAGGATATATCTTCTTTTCATCAAGATAAGCATATTTAAGAGTATTAGGTAGTGGTTTAAGCTCAAACGTGGGATCACCCTTGGGTGGTGGAGGATCCCCTGGAATTTCAACAGGCAAGTTGTGTTTCAAAATAGGTCCCTGTTTAAAGAATACTTCATCTATCTCCCTTCTTTCATTCATAAACATATCATTTTCATGGTCTAGCAGATATTGTTCTAAAGGATCATTGGAGGCACGGCAATAGAAGCAAGACCAATAATTTCATCCTTACTAGGCAATTCTTTCTCATGGGGTTGTCTACGAAATTTAGCAAAATTAAACTCATGAGACATATCCCCTAAACCAATCGTAACAATATCCTTTTCGCAATCTATCTTAGCATTAATAGTATTCAAGAAGGGTCTACCAAATATAATGGGACAAAAGCTATCTTCTGGGGAACTAAGAACAAGAAAATCAGCAGGATATTTAACTTTCCCACACAAGACTTCAACATCTCTAACAATCCCAACTAGTGAAATAGTATCTCTATTGGCAAGCTTAATTGTAACATCGATTTCTTCTATCTCAGCAGGTGCAATATCATGCATAATTTCTTTGTATAAGAAATGAGGTATTGCACTAGCACTAGCACCCATATCACATAAGCCATGATAACAATGATCTCCTATTTTAACAGAAATAACAGGCATGCCTACAACAGGTCTATGTTTATTTTAAGTATAAGGTCTAGCAATTCTAGCAGCTTCATCATAGAAGTAAATAACATGTCCATCAATATTATCAGCCAAGAGATCTTTAACCATAGCAATACTAGGTTCAACTTTAATTTGCTCAGGTGGTGTAGGTGTTCTAGTATTACTCTTACGAACCACAATTGAAGCTTTAGCATGATCCTTTATCCTAACAGGGAAAGGTGGTTTCTCAATATAGGTACTAGGAACAATTGGATCATTATAAGTGATAGTCTTTTCTTCAACTTTAATAGGTGCAACTACTTTTACTTCAATGTGAGGATTATATTTAAACCACTTCTCATTAGGGAGGTCAACATGAATAGCAAATGATTCACAGAAAGAAGCTACTATCTCAGAGTCAAGTCCATATTTAGTGCTAAATCCACGGAAAAACATCGGTATCCATAAAAGATTTAACACAATCAAACTTAGGTGTCATACCTGACTCCTTACCTTCACCGAGATCCCAATATTCAGAGTTGCGTTTAATTCTTTCCAATAAATCCCATCTGAATTCAATAGTCTTCATCATAAAAGAGCCAGTACAAGAAGTATCGAGCATGGAGCGATTGTTGAGAGAAAGCCGAGCATAAAAATTTTGAATAATCATTTCTCTTGAGAGCTCATCATTGGGGCATGAATATAACATTGACTTAAGCCTCCCCCAAGCTTGAGCGATGCTTTCTTCTTCTCGAGGCCAAAAATTATATATATAATTACGATCATGATGAACAAGATGCATAGGATAAAACTTCTGATGAAATTCCAATTTCAATCAGTTGTAGTTCCATGATCCCATACCATCACATAGTCTAAACCATGTCAATGCCTCTCCTTCAAAGATAAAGGTAATACCTTCTTCTTGATAACATCCTCGGACATACACCTTGACTTAAATAATCCACAAACTTCATCCACATAGATTAGGTGCAAATCGGGATGCAATGTTCCATCTCCTGTAAAAGGATTAGCTAGCAGTTTCTCTATCATACCCGAAGGAATTTCAAAGTAAACATTTTCAAGAGGTTCGGTAGGTTCAGGACCAACTCTTTGCTCTACTGGTCGGGGTGAAGATACCCCGAACAAGCCCCTCAAAGGATTATGTTCCATAGTAACAAGTGATAGTAAATTTCAGCACTCTATATAATTTTTTCCTTACCAAAGGCGCTTCACTCCTTGGCAACGGGGCCAGAAAAGAGTCTTGATGATCCACAAGTGTAGGGGATCTATCGTAGTCCTTTCGATAAGTAAGAGTGTCGAACCCAATGAGGAGCAGAAGGAAATGACAAGCGGTTTTCAATAAGGTATTCTCTGCAAGCACTGAAATTATCGGTAACAGATAGTTTTGTGATAAGTTAATTTGTAACGGGTAACAAGTAACAAGAGTAAATAAAGTTCAGCAAGGTGGCCCAGTCCTTTTTGTAGCAAAGGACAAGCCTGGACAAACTCTTATATAGAGAAAAGCGCTCCCGAGGACACATGGGAATTATCGTCAAGCTAGTTTTCATCACGCTCATATGATTCGCGTTCGTTACTTTGATAATTTGATATGTGGGTGGACCGGTGCTTGGGTACTGCCCTTTCTTGGACAAGCATCCCACTTATGATTAACCCCTATTGCAAGCATCCGCAACTACAAAAGAAGTATTAAGGTAAACCTAAGCATAACATGAAACATATGGATCCAAATCAGCGCCTTACGAAGCAACGCATAAACTAGGGTTTAAGCTTCTGTCACTCTAGCAACCCATCATCTACTTATTACTTCCCAATGCCTTCCTATAGGCCCAAACAATGGTGAAGTGTCATGTAGTCAACATTCACATAACACCGCTAGAGGATAGACAACATACATCTCATCAAAATATCGAACGAATACCAAATTCACATGACTACTTATAGCATTCCCATGTCCTCAGGAACAAACGTAACTACTCACAAATCATATTCATGTTCATAATCAGAGGGGTATTAATATGCATAAAGGATCTGAACATATGATCTTCCACGAATAAACCAACTAGCATCAACTACAAGGAGTAATCAACGCTACTAGCAACCCAGTGTACCAACACGAGGTTTTGGTACAAAGATTGGATACAAGAGATGAACTAGGGTTTGAGAGGAGATGGTGCTGGTGAAGATGTTGATGGAGATTGACCCCCTCCCGATGAGAGGATAGATGGTGATGACTATGGTGATGATTTCCCCCTCCCGGGGGGATGTTTCCCCGGCACAATAGCTCCGCCGGAGCCCTAGATTGGTTTCGCCAAGGTTCTGCCTCGTGGCGGCGGTGTTTCGTCCCGAAAGCTTGCTTATGATTTTTTCCAGGGTAAAAGACTTCATATAGCAGAAGATGGCCACCGTAGGACTGCCAGGGGGCCCACGAGGCAGGGGGCACGCCCAGGGGTGTAGGGCGCGCCCCCCACCCTTGTGGATGGTGGGTGGCCCCCTCTGGTGTTTCTTTCGCTCAGTATTTTTTATTAATTCCAAAAATAACTTTCATGGAGTTTCAGGACTTTTGGAGTTGTGCAGAATAGGTCTCTAATATTGCTCCTTTTCCAGCCCAGAATTCCAGCTGCCGGCATTCTCCCTCTTCATGCAAACCTTGTGAAATAAGAGAGAATAGGCATAAGTATTGTGACATAACGTGTAATAACATCCCATAATGCAATAAATATCAATATAAAAGCATGATGCAAAATGGATGTATCAGTGACTACATCGCAAACATAACAATTGTCTCCCAGACTGAAATTTTACAATAGGCAACAATAGCACATAGTCACAAAATAAAATTAGACAGTTGGACACATTTTATCACCTTCAAACAATGCACCAGTACGGTGGCTGTGTTTTTCAGTTGTGCGCAATGAATTATTTTGACAGGATCCTGGTGATGTAGCACAGAGCTCCCTCAATATCTTGAAGAGTCTTCTCGAGAACAAAAAATTTCTCTTTGTTGCCTTTGTGGACAACGTCACGTTCTTTGCCTAAGATTTAAGTGTAGTCTTGATAGACTGAATCTATTGATGTAGCGCAACCACGGAAATATTGAAACCCTCAATTTCATCCAGAATGTGAGGCGGAGTCTTCTTTAGAGACTCAAGTACTTCCTGCATGTATACAAGTGCATTCTTCACACATTTTATTTCAGAAGACATTTGTTCGTATACAAGAATGTCACACACCAGTATTTAATTATAAAATAAAATGTACTATAGTTGTAGATTCTGGGTCCTCAAGAGATGATGCAATCTCAGTAGCAACAACTCCAGTTTCTTAGTTGTTGACATTGTCTGTATCTTCAGCTTCCTCATCTGAAGAGATACCCCCTTTTACCTATGGAACTGCATTCGTCCCACATGTTAATACCCATGCTTTATATCTACATATAAATCAGCAGGTTCTAGGCCTTTTCCTGCAATGCTTGTAAAATCAGAGCTGCATTATATTTGATAGTTTTATTTCTTAGCTTCGCGTACTCCGTCAATTTGCCTGAATACGTAGAAAGATGAAAGGATCTGCAAATATACAACCATGTGCATGAAGTACAATAAAATATAAGTACATTGACTTTATTAATGTAAATAAAACTTCTTGTTAACCAGGAATTAAAGTATAACCATAATTTCAAATGAGTATGAAAACTAAAGAAAATTAGCGCACCTCTGGCCAGTCTCTTGAAATGTAGGGCCCTTATCTCACTTATATAGACAAATATTTCAACAGTCATAACTTAGTTTAGTTCAAACAACATAGCAAACATGGATATATATATAGCATAATTTAGTTCAAATTGCATTGCAGATTACAAAATTAAACTAGTTCGACAAAAGGTCGATCACTTCAGCAGCGGGCGCCTGTGTCAGTGTCTCTAATTTTTGACACGCGCGTCCTCCATGGCTGCTGCCGCACGCCATGGTACTTCTTTTTTGGCGTCCGCGGCATCGGCATGTCGGTGTCAAAGGAGCATGATGGGGGGTCGTCGGTGCATGGGCGGTGGCTCGACTGTGTGTCGTATCTTGAATTCACCGTACGAATCGGTGGCGGCTTTCTAGGAGGGTTGGATCCCGCCATTCGGGGTGGCTCCGGCTGATTGGAAGCTTTGTCGGAGGTGGGAGGGCCTAGGAGGGGATGGATTTGTGCATTGACAGGTACAAGGTGGTTGTGGGGAGGGGGAGCGGGAGGGGCGGCACGGAGACGGGTGTGACTGTTTTCCTTGTGAGCAGTTAAAAAGACAACTCCTCCATAGCCTGTGATGGAGGGGAAAGCCAGGTTTAGGTCTATAACGCAATTAGAATAACAACATGCCACTAGATCTATAATGCACATGACAAATAACCTGATAAAAACCCAAAATTTATTTTTGTATTGAATTAAACAAGGAATTCATGAATATACGAGGATAAAACTAACAACATGAGTGAAATAGTAATCTAGATGGCCTTGGGTATTGAATGAAGAGGAAATATTTGTTACCTTTACAAAAAAGCCTTGCGATTCTTGGTAGCAGTTCCTTGCGGGCGATGGCAAGGCGGTGATCTCGTTTTGTCATGTCATGCGCTGATGCCGGGGGAGGGAAACCTACCTCCAAGAGGGATTTAGATCTGTAGGAGATGATAGAGACGAGGAGAAAGCGTGGAGTTATGAGTGGGGGTTGTTGTGAACAAGTAATGAGATATTTAGAGGGTGGGGTGGGGAAATTTTAGCAGGACAAGTAAACAAAAAAGTAGGAGGGGAAAAAATTGGGGGCGGGGGAACGACATATTGGAGGGAAACCAAAAAATTGAGTTTGTTCATTCACCTTCATAAAACATGAGTCCAACATAAACATTGATCTAATACTGTGGAATTGTCGAGCGTGTCATGGATCATTTCAACTTGATCATTTATTTTTTGTTGTGAACGTGCCATGGATCATTTCTTACTGGTGTGTTGGTCATATCAAGATTATGAACCTCACATTTCAACTTGCCAATTCACGATATTTATGCAACACCTAACATGTCTACCATCCCAACTTTGTGCGCCTATCGGTTCTTCGTGATGTATGCAGCCCAAAGGCTGGTCTAGAAAAGTGGAATTAGTCATTGGATCTTATTGTGACCGTATTAGTGAGGTCAAAATGTCTCACTATGAGTCTCAACTGTTGGGTTGATGTCTGCTTTCAAAAAGTATGATCGCCCATTTTGTATGTGTTACACACGATTAAAATGGGCAGGTTTATGCTACACGAACCTTTTTCGTTGTCGATATGACATGTATACTAATGGACATGGATCATGTCTTGCAGCCTTGCTCATATCAACATTATGAAGCTCACATTTCAACTTGCCAAGTCACGATATTTATGCAACACCTAACGTGTATACATTCCCAACTTTGTGTGTGCATCCGTTCTTCATGATGTATGCAACACAAAGGCTGGTCTAGAAAAGTGGAATTAGTCGTTGGATCTTATTGTGACCGTATTAGTGAGGTCAAAATGCCTCACTATGAGTCTCAACTGTTTGGTTGATGTGTGCTTTCAAAAAGTCTGATCCCCATCTTGTGTGTGTTATGCACGATTAAAATGGACAGGTTTATGCTGCACAAACCTTTTTCGCTGTGGATGTGACATGTACAATAATGGACATGGATCATGTCTTGCAGCCTTGCTCCTATCAAGATTATGAACCTCACATTTGTACTTGCCAAGCCCAATCTTGACCAATGCTCACGAAAATAACACCTAATATGTATGATTCTTATAAAAGGTTGATCGACCATGTTGTCCCTGTCATATGGAAAGTAAGGGACATGGATCATATCTTACATCATTGGTGATCAATAGTTTATGGACCTCACATTTGAACTTGTGAAGTCCCGATCCCATCTAATGCTCATCCTACTAACACCAATTATGAAATACCTTATAAGACTACCATCCCAACCTAGTCATATGTTGTGCCACATTTATATGTTCCTTATAAGTAGTATTTACCTCCATAAACATGCAATGCACTCTCTTTCTTTCCTATTTCTGTTGTGCAGCTTCAAATGATACCAAACTTTAGCAGTATCTCCACGACAATGATGTGCACTAGAGAGACATCTTCTTCTTATTACAGCTTGTCTTCTTGTCAAACGACAGGCGTGAGCAACAATGGCCTAGAGTGCATTGTTCTTCACTCTCTCTTACTCCAATTTGCAATGTCTCGTTTAAGCTATTCTTGTGTCACCCTGCAGCTGTTGAAAGATCGTGGATGTCGCCTAGAGGGAGGGGGTGAATAAGCGCTTTAAAATAATTATGATTTAGGCTTGAACAAATGCGGGATAAAACTAGCATTTAATTTCTCAAGAATAAAACCTAAAACAACTAGGCTCACCTATGTGCACCAACAACTTATGCTAAGCAAGATAAACAACTAAGTGATAGCAAGATATATATCATGAAACACTAAGGCTATGACAAAGTAAAGTGCATAAGTAAAGGGCTGAAGAGATAACCGAGGCATGTGGAGACGGCGATGCATCCCGAAGTTCACACCATTGCGGATGCTAATCTCTGTTTGGAGCGGTGTGGAGGCACAATGCTCCCAAATGCCACCAGGGCCACCGTAATATCCTCACGCCCTCGCACAATGCAAAATGCCGTGATTCCACTAAGGGGTTGCTACCTCTTGAGCGTGCATTGGTTTTTCCCTTGAAGAGGAAAGGGTGATGCAGCAAAGTAGCGTAAGTATTTTCCTCAGTTTTTGAGAACCAAGGTATCATTCCAATAGGAGGCTACACGCAAATCCCTCATACCTACACAAACAAACAAGAACCTCGCAACCAACGCGATAAAGGGGTTGTCAATCCCTTCACGTCCACTTGCAAAAGTGAGATCTGATAGAGATAATAATAAAATAAATATTTTTGGTATTTTTATGATGTAGATTGGAAAGTAAAGATTGCAAAATAAAATAGATCGGAAACTTATATGATGGAAAATAGACCCGGGGGCCATAGGTTTCACTAGTGGCTTCTCTCAAGATAACATAAGTATTACGGTGGGTAAACAAATCACTGTCGAGCAATTGATAGAAAATTGCATAGTTATGAGAATATCTAGGCATGATCATGTATATAGGCATCACGTCCACGACAAGTAGATCGAAACGATTCTGCATCTATTACTATTACTCCACACATCGACCGCTATCCAGCATGCATCTAGAGTATTAAGTTCATAAGAACAGAGTAACGCATTAGGCAAGATGACCTGATGTAGAGGGATAAAATCAAGCAATATGATATAAACCCCATCTTTTTACCCTCGATGGCAACAATACAATACGTGCCTTGCTGCCCTAACATCCTTTGGGAAAGGACACCACAAGATTGAACCCAAAGCTAAGCACTTCTCCCATTGCAATAAAGATTAATCTAGTAGGCCAAACCAAATTGATAATTCGAAGAGAATTGCAAAGATAACCAATCATACATAAAAGAATTCATAGGAGATTCAAATATTTCTCATAGATAAACTTGATTATAAACACACAATTCATCGGATCTCGACAAGCACACCGCAAAAAGAGTTACATCGAATAGATCTCCAAGAAGATCGAGGAGAACTTTGTATTGAGAATAAAAGAGAGAGAAGAAGCCATCTAGCTAATAACTATGGACCCGAACGTGTGAGGTAAACTACTCACAACTCATCGGAGAGGCTATGGTGTTGATGTAGAAGCCCTCTGTGATCGATTCCCCCTCCGGCGGAGCGCCGGAAAAGGCCCAAAGATGGTGTCTCACGGGTACAGAAGGTTGTGGAGGTAGAAATAGGGTTTCATGGTGCTCCTGGATGTTTCCAGGGTATGTGAATATATATAGGCGAAGGAAGTCGGTCAGGGGAGCCACGAGGGGCCCACGAGGGTGGGGGCGCGCCCACCCCCGTAGGGCACGCCTCCCTGCCTCCTGGCTTCCTCGATTGCTTCTTGACGTCCACTCCAAGTCTCCTGGATTGCGTTCGTTCCAAAAATACTCTTCTGAAGGTTTCATTCCGTTTGGACTCCGTTTGATATTCCTTTTCTGCGAAACACTGAAATAGGCAAAAAAACAGCAATTTGGGTTGGGCCTCCAGATAATAGGTTAGTCCCAAAAATAATATAAAAGTGTATAGTAAAGCCCATAAACATCCAAAACGGGTAATGTAATAGCGTGGAACAATCAAAAATTATAGATATGTTGGAGACATATCAAGCATCCCCAAGCTTAATTCTTGCTCGTCCTCGAGTTGGTAAATGATAAAAACAGAATTTTGATGTGGAATGCTACCTAGCATATTTCTCAATGTAATTTTCTTTATTGTGGCATGAATGTTCAGTCCAAATGATTCAAGATAAAAGTTTAATATTGACATAAAAATAGTAATACTTCAAGTATACTGACAAGTAATCATGTCTTATCAAAATAACATAACCAAAGAAAGCTTATCCCTACAAAATCATATAGTTAGGCTATGCTTCATTTTCGTCACACAAAATACTCCAATCATGCACAATCCCGGTTTCAGCCAAGCAATTGGGTCATACTTTTTAACGCGCTTCAGCTTTTTCAACTCTCACGCAATACATGAGCGTAAGCCATGGATATAGCACTATGGGTGGAATGATGATAGGGATTGTGTTGAGAAGACAAAAAGAAGAAAGTCTCACATTGACTAGGCGTATCAACGGGCTATGGAGATGCCCATTAATAGATATCAATATGAGTGAGTAGGGATTGCCATGCAACAGATGCACTAGAGCTATAAATGTATGAAAGCTCAACAAAATAAACTAAGTGGGTGTCCATCCAACTCGCTTTCTCATGAAGACCTAGGGCATTTTGAGGAAGCCCATCATTGGAATATACAAGCCAAGTTCTATAATGAAAAATTCCCACTAGTATATGAAAGTGACAACATAGGAGACTCTCTATCATGAAGATCATGGTGCTACTTTGAAGCAGAAGTGTGGAAAAAGGATAGAAACATTGTCCCTTCTCTCTTTTTCTATCATTTTTTCTTTCTTTTTTTCTCTTCTTTTTTTATTTATTTTGGTGGGATTCTTTGGCCTCCTTTTTCTTTGGGCTTCTTTGGCCTCTTTTATTTTTCATAAAGTCCGGAGTCTCGTCCCGACTTGTGGGGGAATCATAGTCTCCACCATCCTTTCCTCACTTGGGACAATGCTCTAATAATGAAGATCATCACACTTCTGTTTATTTACAACTCAACAATTACAACTCAATACATAGAATAAAATACGACTCTATGTGATGCCTCCGGCGGTGTACCAGGATATGCAATGAATCAAGAGAGACATGTATGAAAAAATTATAAAGGTGGCTTTGCCACAAATACGATGTCAACTACATGATCATGCAAAAGCAATATGACAATGATGGAGCGTGTCATAATAAACGGAACGGTGGAAAGTTGCATGGCAATATATCTCGGAATGGCTATGGAAATGCCATAATAGGTAGGTATGGTGGCTGTTTTGAGGAAGGTAAATGGTGGGTGTATGATACCGCTGAAGTTGCGGCACAAGAGAGGCTAGCAATGGTGGAAGGGTGAGAGTGCGTATAATCCATGGACTCACATTAGTCATAAAGAACTCATATACTTATTGCAAAAGTTTATTAGCCCTCGAAGCAAAGTACCACTACGCATGCTCCTAGGGGAAGGGTTGGTAGGAGTTAACCATCGCGCGATCCCGACATCCACACATAAGGAAGGCAATCAAAAGAACACCCCGTGCAATAAATTTGTCACACAACGTTTACCATATGTGCATGCTACGAGACTTGCCAACTTTAACACAATTACTTCTCAATTTCATAAATACCCAACTAGCATGACTCTAACTTTACCACCTTTATATCTCAAAAAAATTATCGAGTATTAGATTTATCATAGTGTTTCATGCACTTTCTATGATAGTTTTTATTATACCCAACTTGGATGCCCATCATATTAGGACTAATTTTATAACCAAAGAAATACCATGCTGTTATAAAAGAATCTCAACATAATATAAGTGAAGCATGAGAGATCAATAATTTCTACAAAATAAAACCACCGCCGTGCTCTAAAAAGATATAAGTGAAGCACTAGAGCAAAACTGTCTAGCTCAAAAGATATAAGTGAAGTACATAGAGTATTCTAATAAATTCCGATTCATGTGTGTCTATCCCAAAAGGTGCGTACAGCAAGGATGATTGTGATAAACTAAAAAGCAAAGACTCAAATCATACAAGACGCTCCAAGCAAAACACATATCATGTGGTGAATAAAAATATAGCCTCAAGTAAAGTTACCGATGGACAAAGACGAAAGAGGAGATGCCTTCCGGGGCATCCCCAAGCTTAGGATTTTGGTTGTCCTTGAATTTTACCTTGGGGGTGCCTTGTTCATCCCCAATTTCAGGCTCCTTCCACTCCTTAGTCCATAGTCCATCAAATCTTTACCCAAAACTTGGAAACTTCACAACACAAAACTCAACAGAAAACTCGTAAGCTCCGTTAGTGCAAGAAAGCAAACCATCACTTTAAGGTACTGTAATGAACTCATTATTTATTTATATTGGTGTTAAACCTAATGTATTCAACCTTCTCTATGGTTCATACCCCCCGATACTAGCCATAGATTCATCAAAATAAGCAAACAACACACGAAAAACAGAATCTGTCAAAAAGAGAAACAGTCTGAAGTAATCTGTAACTTTAGAATACTTCTGGAACTCTAAAAAATCCTACCAAAATATGAAGTCCTAGCCAATTTGTCTATTAATCTTCTGCAAAAAGAATCAACTAAAAATCATGTTTCTGTGATTTATTAAAATTATTCTCGTGCGTGCAAAAGTTTCTGTTTTTCAGCAAGCTCAAATTAACTATCACCCAAGATGATCCTATAGGTTCTACTTGGCACAAACACCAATTAAAACATAAAACCACATCTAACCAGAGGCTAGATGAATTATTTAATACTAAACAGGAGCAAAAAGTAAAGAACAAAATAAAAATTGGGTTGCCTCCCAACAAGTGCTATCGTTTAACGCCCCTAGCTAGGCATAAAAGCGAGAATAGATCTAAGTATTGCCATATTTGGTATTCAATTCATAGGTGGCTCTCATAATAGATTCATAAGGTAATTTGATTTTCTTCCTAGGAAAGTGTTCCATTCCTTTCCTTAACGGAAATTGGAATCTAATATTTCCTTCTTTCATATCAATAATTGCACCAATCGTTTTAAGGAAAATTCTACCAAGAATAATAGGACATGAAAGATTGCAATCTATATCAAGAACAATAAAATCTATAGGCACATAATTCCTATTTGCAATAATAAGAACATCATTAATCCTTCCCATAGGTTTCTTAATGGTGGAATCCGCAAGGTGCAAGTTTAAAGAGCAATCATCAAATTCACGTAAACCTAACACATCACACAAAGTTTTTGGAATCGTGGAAACACTAGCACCCAAATCACACAAAGCATAGCATTCATGATCTTTAATTTTAATTTTAATAGTAGGTTCCCACTCATCATAAAGTTTTCTAGGGATAGAAACTTCTAATTCAAGTTTTTTCTTCATAAGATTGCATTGAAGCATCAATGATATGTTTAGTAAAAGCTTTATTTTGACTATAAGCATGAGGAGAATTTAACACGTATTGCAACAAGGAAAGACAATCTATTAAAGAACAATTATTGTAATTAAATTCCTTGAAATCCAAAATAGTGGGTTCATTGCTATGTAAAGTTTTGACCTCTCCAATCCCACTTTTACCAATTTTTGCATCAAGATCTAAAAACTCTGAATTGGGACGCCTTTTAACTAAAGTTGACTCATCTCCAGTCCCATAATTATCAAGATTCATATTGCAAAACAAAGATTTAATAGGAGACACATCAATCACTTTTGGATCTTCATCCCTATTATAATGAAACAAGAAGAACACGCTTTTACAAAGCAATATTTCTTAGCACGCATCCTAGCGGTTCTTTCTTTGCACTCATCAATGGAAATTCTCATGGCTTTGAGAGACTCATTTATATCATGCTTAGGTGGAATATATCTAAATTTCAAAGAATAACATCAAGAGAAATTCTATCCACGTTCCTAGCCAATTCATCAGTCTTAGGCAATTTTTCTTTAAGCAAAGCATTGAAATTCTTCTGAGAGATCATAAATTCTTTAACACTAATCTCAAAATCAGAGGGCATTTATTAAAATTTCCATAAGAGTTGTTGTAGCAATTACCATATTTATTAGAGGAATTACTAGGGAACGGCCTAGGATTAAAGTTTCCTCTATACGCGTTGTTACCAAAATTATTCCTACCAACAAAATTCACATCCATAGATTCATTATTATTCTCAATCAAAGTAGACAAAGGCAATCATTAGGATCAATAGGAGCACTCTTATTAGCAAACAATTTCATAAGTTCATTCATCTTTCCACTCAAAACATTAATCTCTTCTATCGCATGAACCTTTTTACTAGTAGATCTTTCGGTGTGCCATTGAGAATAATTAACCATGATATTATCTAGGAGTTTAGTAGCTTCTCCTAAAGTGATTTCCATAAAAGTGCCTCCCGTGGTCGAATCTAAAAGATTTCTAGAAGCAAAATATAATCTAGCATAAAATTTTGTATGATCATCCATAAATTTAATCCATTTGTAGGGCAATTATGAATCATTAATTTCATCCTCTCCCAAGATTGTGCAACATGCTCATGATCAAGTTGCTTAAAATTCATAATATCGTTTCTAAGAGAGATGATCGTAGCGGGAGGAAAATACTTAGAGATAAAAGCATCTTTGCACTTATTTCATGAATCAATACTATTTTTAGGCAAAGACGAAAACCAAGTTTTAGCACAATCTCTAAGTGTAAACGGAAATAACTTCAATTTAGCAATATCATTATCCATGTCTTTCTTCTTTTGCATATCACACAAATCAACTAAGTTGCTTAGATGAGTAGTGGCATCTTCACTAGGAAGGCCAGAGAATTGATCTTTCATGAAAAGATTCAACAAAGCAGCATTAATTTCACAAGATTCAACATCGGTAAGAGGAGCAATTGGAGTGCTAAGAAAATCATTGTTGTTGGTATTGGAAAAGTCATACAATTTAGTATTATCTTGAGCCATCGTGGCAAACAATCCAACACACAAGCACACAAGAGGCAAGCGAAAAAGAGGCGAACGGAAAAGAGAGGGCGGATAAAACGGCAAGGGTGAAGTGGGGGAGAGGAAAACGAGAGGCAAATGGCAAATGATGTAATGCGAGGGAGAAGAGTTTGTGATGGGTAATTGGTATGTCTTGACTTGTGCGTAGACCTCCCCGGCAACGGCGCCAGAAATCCTTCTTGCTACCTCTTAAGCATGCGTTGGTTTTTCCCTTGAAGAGGAAAGGGTGATGCAGCAAAGTAGCATAAGTATTTCCCTCAGTTTTTGAGAACCAAGGTATCAATCCAGTAGGAGGCTACACGCAAATCCCTCGTACCTACACAAACAAACAAAAACCTCGCAACCAACACGATAAAGGGGTTGTCAATCCCTTCACGGCCACTTGCAAAAGTGAGATCTGATAGAGATAATAATAAGATAAATATTTTTGGTATTTTATGATGTAGATTGGAAAGTAAAGATTGCAAAATAAAATAGATTGGAAACTTATATGATGGAAAAAATAGACCCGGGGGCCATAGGTTTCACTAGTGGCTTCTCTCAAGATAGCATAAGTATTACGGTGGGTGAACAAATTACTGTCGAGCAATTGATAGAAAAGTGCATAGTTATGAGAATATCTAGGCATGATCATATATATAGGCATCACGTCCGCGACAAGTAGACCGAAACGATTACGCATCTACTACTATTACTCCACACATCGACCGCTATCCAAAGCATGCATCTAGAGTATTAAGTTCATAAGAACAGAGTAACGCATTAGGCAAGATGACATGATGTAGAGGGATAAACTCAAGCAATATGATATAAACCCCATCTTTTTACCCTCGATGGAAACAATACAATACGTGCCTTGCTGCCCCTGCTGTCACTGGGAAAGGACACCGCAAGATTGAACCCAAAACTAAGCACTTCTCCCATTGCAAGAAAGATCAATCTAATAGGCCAAACCAAATTGATAATTCGAAGAGACTTGCAAAGATAACAAATCATACATAAAAGAATTCACAGGAGATTCAAATATTTCTCATAGATAAACTTGATCACAAACCCACAATTCATCTGATCTCGACAAACACACCACAAAAAGAGTTACATCGAATAGATCTCTAAGAAGATCGAGGAGAACTTCGTATTGAGAATCAAAGAGAGAAAAGAAGCCATCTAGCTAATAACTATGGACCCGAAGGTCTGAGGTAAACTACTCACAACTCATCGGAGAGGCTATGGTGTTGATGTAGAAGCCCTCCGTGATCGATTCCCCCTCCAGCGGAGCGCCGGAAAATGCCCCAAGATGGGATCTCACGGGTACAGAAGGTTGCGGTGGTGGAAATAGGGTTTCGTGGTGCTCCTGGATGTTTTCAGGGTATGTGAATATATATAGGCGAAGAAAGTCGGTCAGGGGAGCCACGAGGGGCTCACGAGGGTGGGGGCGCGCCCACCCCCCTTGGGCGCACCTCCCTGCCTTGTGGCTTCCTCGATTGCTTCTTGACGTCCACTCCAAGTCTCATGGATTGCGTTTGTTCCAAAAATAACTCTTCTGAAGGTTTCATTCCGTCTGGACTCCGTTTGATATTCCTTTTCTGCGAAACACTGAAATAGGCAAAGAAACAGCAATTTAGGTTGGGCCTCCGGTTAATAGGTTAGTCCCAAAAATAATATAAAAGTGTATAGTAAAGCCCATAAACATCCAAAACGGGTAATATAATAGCATGGAACAATCAAAAATTATAGATACATTGGAGACGTATCAGGGACCCTTGAGGGTAGTCACCGAACCCATACAAATGGTAACCCTTGGGGGTGCTGGAACCCATACAAATTGCTCGGGGCACTCTCCACAATTTAATTGGAGTCTCCTGAAGCTTGTTCGGAGCATTACACCACAATGATTGAGCTGCGACAACCCTAACCGTCTAGGGCACCAAAGCACCAAAGAGGAACAAGCTCCAGGGTGCTCAAACACCCAAGAGTAATAAGCTTATCAACTTTCACTTCCATGTATCACCATGGAGAACTCAAACCGATGCACCAAATGCAATGGTAAGGGTATCACTCTCGAGTCCCACCAAAGCAACGAGAGATTTTGAGGAATATGAGAGGAAGAAAAATAAAGAGAACATAGAGAACCCCAAGATTTAGATCCAAGGGGTTCCCCTCACATAGAGGAGAAACTGATTGGTGGAAATGTGGATCCAGATCTCCTCTCTCTTTTCCCTCAAGAACTATTAAGAACCATTGGAGGGATTGAGAGATAGCAAGCTCGAAAAAGGCCAACAATGGGGGCAAAACATGAGCTCAAAGTATAAGAACCATTGGGGAAAAAGGCCCCCTTAAATAGGTCCCCCAAATACAACCGTTATGTGCACTGGATGTGCACAAGCGGTACTACCGCTCCTGGGATCGGTACTACCGCTTAGCTAGGTCAACGCAGCCCAACGAGAATGAAATACAAGAGCGGTAGTTCTCCCAGAGAGGTACTACCTCTAATAAGAGGTACTATCGCTCGGGGAGGTACTACCGCTTATAAGAGGTACTACCGCTCGAGCACATTGGGCAACAGAAGCAGAAAAATAAGCGGAAGTGGTTGCGATAGAAGGAAGCGAAAGTGATGCGGACCGGACCGATGACACGAGCATGTGCAAGAGCTCTCGAGACCGAGGTGACATCTCTCCTTTGTGATATTCCGTATGATCCGCATGAGACATGGTTACTAGCTAAGTCCTGAATGCTATGCATGATCAAGTATCAAGAAGACCTCTCGGAGATGCTCATGAAGATGGAAAAGTCCCCAAGTAAACGTATGAAGAAGACTAACAGAAGGAACCAAAGGAGTCCCCAGGACCCGGACATCCGACCCCTGGAGAGTGCAGCCCAGCCGCAGGCTCGTAGCCTAGGCTACAGGGCCCACACATCCGGCCTAGCCACGGACATCCTGCCCGACTGTCCTAGACATCCGGCGCCAGCCCAAAAATTCGGCCCCCATAGTCCAAGAAGCAACCGAAGTCGCCCAAGGCCGACCACGGACATCAGGCCCCCATGGCCTGGACATACGGCTCCACGTCAAAGGCCCGGACATCCGACCGAGCCTCGGAAGTCCAGTCCCATCTTCACAGAACGCAAGTCCACGCCAGCCCGGACATCCGCCCCCCTGCCCGGGACATCCGGCCCCTCCTCGAAGGCCCGGACATCCGGCCTAACGCCCGGACATCCCCCCTGCATGCGTCTAGGATGAAGCCCATGTACCCCTTGGCCCCCTAGACTATATATACTCCTCCTCCACGTACGTTTTATGGCTAGCAAAGGATTAGCTCATTTTGGAGATAGAGCTTTGCTCATCCACTTGTACCCCTACTCCATTGGAGACCAAGGCCTCCTAGGAGAAGATCCCCCAAGTGGATTCAAGACCCCATCTAGGGAAGATCCCCTCATGGATTCAAGACCCCATCTCCTCATGGATTGGGAAGAACTAGCTACCCTTTGTATCCCCCTTTGTTGGATTTGGATCGTGTATCTCTCCGTGTGTATGTGGATCTAGCACATGTGCCATCGTTTCTCATTGATTTGAGTGTTTCCTCTCATTCCCCCTCATGTTTTCCCTTGTGTGTGCATCCTGTTCTTCGGGAATCCCCCTCCAAATCATGGAAGATCAGCCCCTAGGGTTCCACCCTACATCAGAAAGTACCGCACAAGCGGTACTACCGCCTACTACCACTTAAAGCTGAAAAATGCCCAAGCAAAACCGAATCTACTACCAATTAAAGCTGAAAAACTGCCCAAGCAAAACCGAATCTGTTGGAAGTATGCCCTAGAAGCAATAATAAAATGGTTATTATTATATTTCCTTGTTCATGATAATTGTCTATTGTTCATGCTATAATTGATTAACCGGAAACCGTAATACATGTGTGAATACATAGACCACAACATGTCCCTAGTGAGCCTCTATTTGACTAGCTCGTTGATCAATAGATGGTTATGGTTTCCTGACCATAGGCATTGGATGTCGTTGATAACGGGATCACATCATTAGGAGAATGATGTGATGGCCAAGACCCAATCCTAAGCATAGCACAAGATCGTGTAGTTCGTTTGCTAAGAGCTTTTCTAATGTCAAGTATCATTTCCTTAGACCATGAGATTGTGCAACTCCGGATACCGTAGGGACTGCTTTGGGTGTACCCAACGTCACAACGTAATCGGGTGGCTATAAAGGTACACTACGGTGTATCTCCGAAAGTGTCTGCATTGGGTACGAATCGAGACTGGGATTTGTCACTCTGTATGACGGAGAGGTATCACTGGGCCCACTCGATAATGCATCATCATAATGAGCTCAATGTGACTAAGTAGTTAGTCACGAGATCATGCATTACGGGACGAGTAAAGAGACTTGCCGGTAACGAGATTGAACGAGGTATTGGGATATTGACGATCGAATCTCGGGCAAGTAACATACCGATTGACAAAGGTAATTGTATACGGGATTGATTGAATCCCGACATCGTGGTTCATCTAATGAGATCATCGTGGAACATGTGGGAACCAACATAGGTATCCAGATCCCGTTGTTGGTTATTGGCCAGAGAGGTGTGTCGGTCATGTCTGCATGATTCCCGAACCCGTAGGGTCTACACACTTAAGGTTCGGTGACGCTAGAGTTGTTATGGGAATTAGTATGTGGTTACCGAATGTTGTTTGGAGTCTCGGATGATATCCTGGACGTCATGAGGAGTTCTGGAATGGTCTAGAGATAAAGATTTATATATGGGAAGTCCTTATTCGGTCACCGGAAATGTTCGGGGGTATATCGGTATTGTACCGGGACCACCGAAAGGGTTCCGGGGGTGCACCTGCCCTGGAGGGTCCTATGGGCTGAATATGCAGGGGAACCAGCCCCTAGGTGGGCTGGGCGCCAACCCCCCTAGGTCCCATGCGCCTAGGGTTGGGGGGGAACCCTAAAGGGGCCCCCCTTGGCTTGGGGGGCAAGCCTCCCCCCTTGGCCGCCGCCCCCCCTCTAGATCCTGTTGGAAATATGCCCTAGAGGCAATAATAAATGGTTATTATTATATTTCTTTGTTCATGATAATTGTCTATTATTCATGCTATAACTGCATTATCCGGAAATCGTAATACACGTGTGAATACATAGACCACAACATGTCCCTAGTAAGCCTCTAGTTGACTAGCTCGTTGATCAGAGATAGTCATGGTTTCCTGACTATGGGCATTGGATGTCGTTGATAACGGGATCACATCATTAGGAGAATGATGTGATGGACAAGACCCAATCCTAAGCATAGCTCAAAGATCGTGTAGTTCGTTTAGCTAGAGCTTTTCTAAGTGTCAAGTATCGTTTCCTTAGACCATGAGATTGTGCAACTCCCGGACACCGTAGGAGTGCTTTGGGTGTGTAAGCGTCACAACGTAGCTGGGTGACTAAAAGGTACACTACGGGTATCTCCGAAAGTGTCTGTTGGGTTGTACGAATCGAGATCGGATTTGTCACTCCGTCTGACGGAGAGGTATCTTTGGGCCCACTCGGTAATGCATCATCATAATGAGCTCAATGTGACCAAGTAATGCGGTCACGGGATCATGCATTACTGATGCGAGTAAAGTGACTTGCCGGTAACGAGACTGAACGAGGTATTGGGATACCGACAATCGAGTCTCGGGCAAGTAACGTACCGATTGACAAAGGGAATTGTATACGGGATTGATTGAATCCTTGACATCGTGGTTCATCCGATGACATCATCGAGGAGTATGTGGGAGCCAACATTGGTATCCAGATCCCGCTGTTGGTTATTGACCGGAGAGGCATCTCGGTCATGTTTGCATATCTCCCGAACCCGTAGGGTCTACACACTTAAGGTTCGGTGACGCTAGGGTTGTAGAGATATTAGTATGCAGCAAACTGAAAGTTGTTTGGAGTCCCAGATGAGATCCCGGACATCACGAGGAGTTCCGGTATGGACCGGAGGTGAAGAATTATATATAGGAAGTGCTGTTTCGGCCATCGGGAAAGTTTTGGGGGTCACCGGTATTGTACCGGGACCACCGGAAGGGTCCCGGGGGTCCACCAGGTGGGGCCACCTATCTCGGAGGGCCCCGTGGGTTGAAGTGGGAGGGAACCAGCCCCTAGTGGGCTGGTGCGCCCCCCCCCCCTTGGGTCCCCCCTGCGCCTAGGGTTGGGAACCCTAGGGGAGGGGGCGCCTCCACTTGCCTTGGGGGGCAAGTTCCCCCTTGGCCGCCGCCCCCCTAGGAGATCCCATCTCCTAGGGATGGCGCCCCCCTGGGGACCCTATATAAAGAGGAGGGGAGGGAGGGCAGCCGCACCCTGCATCTTGGCGCCTTCCTTCCCCCTTGCTACACCTCTCCCTCCTGCAGATGCTTGGCGAAGCCCTGCCGGATTCCTGCTGCATCCACCACCACGCCGTCGTGCTGCTGGATCTTCATCAACCTCTCCTTCCCCCTTGCTGGATCAAGAAGGAGGAGACGTCAGGCTGACCGTACGTGTGTTGCACACGGAGGTGCCGTCCATTCGGCGCTAGGATCTCCGGTGATTTGGATCACGACGTGAACGACTCCCTCAACCCCGTTCTCTTGAACGCTTCCGCTCGCGATCTACAAGGGTATGTAGATGCACTCCCCTCTCTCGTTGCTGGATGAACTCATAGATTGATCTTGGTGAACGTAGGAAAAAAATTTATTTTATGCAACATTCCCCAACAGTGGCATCATGAGCTAGGTCTATGCGTAGTTCTCTTTGCACGAGTAGAACACAATTTGTTGTGGGCGTAGATGTTGACAACTTTCTTGCCACTACTAGTCTTATTTTGCTTCAGCGGTATTGTGGGATGAAGCGGCCCGGACCGACCTTACACGTACGCTTACGTGAGAGAGGTTCCACCGACTGACATGCACTAGTTGCATAAGGTGGCTAGCGGGTGTCTGCCTCTCCCACTTTAGTTGGAGCGGATTCGATGAAAAGGGTCCTTATGAAGGGTAAATATAAGTTGGCAAATCACGTTGTGGCTTTAACGTAGGTAAGAAAACGTTCTTGCTAGATCACCTATAGAAGCCACGTAAAAACTTGCAACAACAATTAGAGGACGTCTAACTTGTTTTTGCAGCAAGTGTTTTGTGATGTGATATGGCCAAAGGATGTGATGAATGATATATGTGATGTATGAGATGATCATGTTCTTGTAATAGGAATCACGACTTGCATGTCGATGAGTATGACAACCGGCAGGAGCCATAGGAGTTGTCTTTATTTTTTGTATGACACATGTGTCATTGGAGAACGCCATGTAAACTACTTTACTTTATTGCTAAACGCGTTAGCCATAGAAGTAGAAGTAGTCGATGGCGTGACAACTTCATGAAGACACGATGATGGAGATCATGATGATGAAGATCATGGTGTCATGCCGGTGACGAAGATGATCATGGCGCCCCGAAGATGGAGATCCAAGGAGCAATATGATATTGGCCATATCATGTCACTATTTGATTGCATGTGATGTTTATCATGTTTTTCATCTTGTTTACTTAGAACGACGGTAGTAAATAAGATGATCCCTCATAATAATTTCAAGAAAAGTGTTCCCCCTAACTGTGCACCGTTGCGAAGGTTCGTTGTTTCGAAGCACCACGTGATGATCGGGTGTGATAGGTCCTAACGTTCGAATACAACGGGTGTAAGCCAGATTTACACACGCAATACACTCAGGTTAACTTGACGAGCCTAGCATGTGAAGACATGGCCTCGGAACACGGAAGACCGAAAGGTCGAACATGAGTCGTATAGAAGATACGATCAACATGAAGATGTTCACTGATGATGACTAGTCCGTCTCCCGTGATGATCGGACACGGGCTAGTTGACTCGGATCATGGATCACTTAGATGACTAGGGGGATGTCTATCTGAGTGGGAGTTCATTATTTGATTAGATGAACTTAATTATCATGAACTTAGTCTAAAATCTTTGCAATATGTCTTGTAGATCAAATGGCCCACGCTAATGTTGCCCTCAACTTCAACGCGTTCCTAGAGAAAACCAAGCTGAAAGATGATGGCAGCAACTATACGGACTGGGTCCGGAACTTGAGGATCATCCTCATGGCTGCCAAGAAAGCATATGTCCTAGATGCACCTCTAGGTGAAGCACCCATTTTCCCAGCAACTCAAGACGTTATGAACGCTTTGGCGATCAGCGTAGTGATGATTACTCCACAGTTCGGTCACGGCATGCTTTACACTTAGAAACGGGCTCCAAAAGCGTTTTGAGCAGCACAGAGCATATGAGATGTTCCAAGACACGAGAATGGTTTTCCAAGCTCACGCCTGTGTCGAGAGATATGATGTCTCCGACAAGTTCTACTGATTGTAAGATGGAGGAGAATGGTTACATCGTGACGCATACTCAAAATGTCTGGGTTGCACAACCGCTTATCTCAAGCGGGAGTTAATCTCCGGATGACGCTTGATGGTAGACAGAATCCTCGATCGCTCCCACCAAGCTACAAGAGCTTTGTGATGAACTTCAATATCGGGGGATGGAAAAGATCATTCACGAGGTATATTCAATGCTGAAATCAGCGAAGGTGGAGATCAAAAGGAACATCAAGTGTTGATGGTGAATAAAACCACTAAGTTCAAGAAAGGCAAGGGTAAGAAGAACTTCAAGAAGGACGGCAAGGGAGTTTCGGCGCCGTAAACCGATTCTTGGGGAAGAAGTCAAGTAATGGACCCAAGCCTGAAACTGAGTGCTTTTATTGCAATGGAAGCGGACACTGGAAGCGGAACTGCCCCAAGTACTTAGCGGACAAGAAGGCCGGCAAAACCAAAGGTATATGTGATATACATGTAATTGATGTGTACCTTACCAGTGCTTGTAGTAGCTCCTGGGTATTTGTACCGCAGCGGTTTCTCACATTTGTAACTCAAAGCAGGAGCTGCGGAATAAGAGGAGACTGGCGAAGGACGAGGTGACGATGCGGCGTCGGGAATGGTTCCAAGGTCGATGTGATCGCCGTCGACGCTACCTCTACATTTACCTCTGAGGATTAGTTTTGAACCTCAATAATTGTTATTTAGTACCAGCTTTGAGCATGAACATTGTATCAGGATCTCGTTTAATTCGAGATGGCTACTCATTTAAATCCGAGAATAATGGTTGTTCTATTTATATGAGTGATATATTTTATGGCCATGCCCCACTGGTGAATGGTTTGTTCTTAATGAATCTCAAGCGTAATGTTACACATATTCATAGTGTGAATACCAAAATGTGTAAAGTTGATAACGATAGTCCCACGTACTTGTGGCACTGCCGCCTTGGTCACATTGGTGTCAAGCGCATGAAGAAGCTCCATGCTGATGGACTTTTGGAGTCTCTAGATTATGAATCGTTTGACACACGCGAGCCATGCCTCATGGGCAAGATGACCAAGACTCCGTTCTCCGGAACAATGGAGCGAGCAACCAACTTATTGGAAATCATACATACTGATGTGTGCGGTCCAATGAGCGTTGAGGCTTCATGGAGGATATCGTTATGTTCTCACTCTCACTGATGACTTGAGTAGAGATGGGTATGTCTACTTGATGAAACACAAGTCTGAGACCTTTGAAAAGTTCAAGGAATTTCAGAATGAGGTAGAGAATCAACGTGACCGAAAGATAAAGTTCTTGCGATCAGATCGTGGGGGTGAATATTTGAGTCACGAATTTGGTACGCACTTAAGGAAATGTGGAATCGTTTCACAACTCACGCCGCTGGAACACCTCTGAAATGGTGTGTCCGAACGTTATGTCGCACTCTATTGGATATGGTGCGATCTATGATGTCACTTACCGATTTACCGCTATCATTTTGGGGATACGCTCTAGAGACGGCTATATTCACTTTAAATAGGGCACCGTCCAAATCCCTTGAGACGACACCGTATGAATTATGGTTTGGGAAGAAACCTAAGCTATCGTTTCTAAAAGTTTGGGGATGCGATGCTTATGTCAAGAAACTTCAACCTGAGAAGCTCGAACCCAAGTCGGAAAAATGTGTCTTCATAGGATACCCTAAGGAAACCATTGGGTATACTTTCTACTTAAGATCCGAGGGCAAGATCTTTGTTGCCAAGAACGGGTCCTTTCTGGAGAAAGAGTTTCTCTCGAAAGAATTAAGTGGGAGGAAAGTGGAACTTGATGAAGTACTACCTATTGAACCGGTAAGTAGCGTAGCTCAGGAAGATGTTCCTGTGGTGCCTACTTCGACAAGAGAGGAGGTTAATGATGATGATCAAGATACTTCGGATCAAGCTCTTACTGAACTTCGAAGGTCCACAAGGACACGTTCCGCACCAGAGTGGTACGGCAACCCCGTCTTAGAAATCATGTTGTTAGACAACGGTGAACCTTCGAACTATGAAGAAGCAATGGCGGGCCCAGATTCCAACAAATGGCTTGAATCCATGCAATCCGAGATAGGATCCATGTATGAAAACAAAGTGTGGACTTTGACAGACTTGCCCGATGATCGTCGAGCAATAGAAAACAAATGGATCTTTAAGAAGAAGACGGACGCGGATGGTAATGTTACCATATATAAAGCTCGACTTGTCGCTAAGGGTTATCGACAAGTTCAAGGGATTGACTACGATGAGACATTCTCTCCCGTAGCAAAGCTGAAGTCCGTCCGAATCATGTTAGCAATTGCCGCATACTATGATTATGAGATATGGCAAATGGATGTCAAAACGGCATTCCTTAACGGTCACCTTAAGGAAGAACTGTATATGATGCAGCCGGAAGGTTTTTTCGACCCTAAGAATGCTAACAAGGTATGCAAGCTCCAGCGCTCAATCTATGGGCTGGTGCAAGCATCTCGGAGTTGGAACATTCGCTTTAATGAGATGATTAAAGCGCTTGGGTTTATGCAGACTTATGGAGAAGCCTGCGTTTACAAGAAAGTGAGTGGGAGCTCTGTAGCATTTCTCATATTATATGTGGATGACATACTTTTGATGGGAAATGAAATAGAACTTTTGGACAGCATAAAGGCCTACTTGAATAAGTGTTTTTCAATGAAGGACCTTGGAGAAGCTGCTTACATATTAGGCATCAAAATCTATAGAGATAGATCAAGACGCCTCATAGGTCTTTCACAAAGCACATACCTTAATAAGATATTGAAGAAGTTCAATATGGATCAGTCCAAGAAGGGGTTCTTGCCTGTGTTGCAAGGTGTGAAATTGAGCTCGGCTCAATGCCCGACCACGGCAGAAGATAAAGAAGAGATGAGTGTCATCCCCTATGCCTCAGCCATAGGATCTATCATGTATGCCATGACCTGTACCAGACCTGATATAAACCTTGCCGTAAGTTTGGTAGGAAGGTACCAAAGTAATCCCGGCAAGGAACACTAGACAGCGGTCAAGAACATCCTTAAGTACCTGAAAAGGACTAAGGACATGTTTCTCATATATGGAGGTGATGAAGAGCTCGTCGTAAAGGGTTACGTCGACGCTAGCTTCGACACAGATCTGGATGACTCTAAGTCACAAACCGGATACGTGTATATTTTGAATGGTGGGGCGATGGTAGTGCAGTTGCAAGAAGAGCATCGTGGCGGGATCTACATGTGAAGCGGAGTACATGGCAGCCTTGGAGGCAGCGCATGAAGCAATCTGGGTGAAGGAGTTCATCATCGACCTAGGAGTCATACCCAATGCGTCGGGGCCGATTACACTCTTCTATGACAACACTGGAGCTATTGCACTTGCCAAGGAGCCCAGGTTTCACAAGAAGACCAGGCACATCAAGCGTCGCTTCAACTCCATCCGTGAAAATGTTCAAGATAGAGACATAGATATTTGTAAAGTACATACAGACCTGAATGTAGTAGATCCGTTGACTAAACCTCTCCCTAGAGCAAAACATGATCAACACCAGGACGCAATGGGTGTTTGATACATCACAATGTAACTAGATTATTGACTCTAGTGCAAGTGGGAGACTGTTGGAAATATGCCCTAGAGGCAATAATAAATGGTTATTATTATATTTCTTTGTTCATGATAATTGTCTATTATTCATGCTATAACTGTATTATCCGGAAATCGTAATACACGTGTGAATACATAGACCACAACATGTCCCTAGTAAGCCTCTAGTTGACTAGCTCGTTGGTCAACAGATAGTCATGGTTTCCTGACTATGGGCATTGGATGTCGTTGATAACGGGATCAAATCATTAGGAGAATGATGTGATGGACAAGACCCAATCCTAAGCATAGCTCAAAGATCGTGTAGTTCGTTTAGCTAGAGCTTTTCTAAGTGTCAAGTATCATTTCCTTAGACCATGAGATTGTGCAACTCCCGGACACCGTAGGAGTGCTTTGGGTGTGCCAAACGTCACAACGTGAATCGGGTGACTATAAAGGTACACTACGGGTATCTCCAAAAGTGTTTGTTGGGTTGCACGAATCGAGACTGGGATTTGTCACTCCGTATGACGGAGAGGTATCTCTGGGCCCACTCGGTAATGCATCATCTTAATGAGCTCAATGTGACCAAGTGTCAGGTCACGGGGTCATGCATTACGGTACGAGTAAAGTGACTTGCCGGTAACGAGACTGAACGAGGTATTGGGATACCGACGATCGAGTCTCGGCAAAATAACGCATCGATTGACAAAGGGAATTGTATACGGGATTGATTGAATCCTCGACATCGTGGCTCATCCGATGAGATCATCGAGGAGTATGTGGGAGCCAACATGGGTATCCAGATCCCGCTGTTGGTTATTGACCGGAGAGGCGTCTCGGTCATGTCTGCATATCTCCGGAACCCGTAGGGTCTACACACTTAAGGTTCAGTGACGCTAGGGTTGTAGAGATATTAGTATGCAGCAAACCGAAAGTTGTTCGGAGTCCCGTATGAGATCCCGAACGTCACGAGGAGTTCCGGAATGGACCAGAGGTGAAGAATTATATATAGGAAGTGCTGTTTCGGCCATCGGGAAAGTTTCGGGGGTCACCGGTATTGTACCGGGACCACCGGAAGGGTCCCGAGGTCCTGGTGGGGCCACCTATCCGGAGGGCCCCGTGGGATGAAGTGGGGAGGAACCAGCCTGGTGGGCTGGTGCGGCCCCCAGGCCCTGCACCTAGGGTTGGGAACCCTAGGGGAGGGGGCGCCTCTACTTGCCTTGGGGGGAAAGTTCTCCCCTTGGCCGCCCCCCCCCCCTAGGAGATCCCATCTCCTAGGGCCGGCGCCCCCTCTGGGGACCCTATATAAAGAAGGGGAGGGAGGGCAGCCGCACCCTGCATCTTGGCGCCTCCCTTCCCCCTTGCTACACCTCTCCCTCCTGCAGGGCGCTTGGCGAAGCCTGCGGATTCTCGCTGCATCCACCACCACGCCGTCGTGCATCTTGGATCTTCATCAACCTCTCCTTCCCCTTGCTTTGGATCAAGAAGGAGGAGACGTCACGCTGACCATACGTGTGTTGAACGCGGAGGTGCCGTCCGTTCGGCGCTAGGATCTCCGGTGATTTGGATCACGACGTGAACGACTCCCTCAATCCCGTTCTCTTGAACGCTTTCGCTCGCGATCTACAAGGGTATGTAGATGCACTCCCCTCTCTCGTTGCTGGATGAACTCATAGATTGATCTTGGTGAACGTAGGAAATTTTTTATTTTATGCAACGTTCCCCAACAGGTCCATCTGGAGGGGGTCGGCCCCCCTCTCCCTTGCCCCTATAAATAGAGGGGAGGTGGGAGGGCTGCCGCACCCTTCCCCTGGCGCAGCCCTCTTCCTCCCCAACACCTCCGTAGTAGTAGTAGTGCTTGGCGAAGCCCTGACGGAGAACTGCAAGCTCCACCACCACGCCGTCGTGCTGCTGGAGCTCTCCCTCAACTTCTCCTCTCCCCTTGCTAGATCAAGAAGGAGGAGACGTCCCCGGGCTGTACGTGTGTTGAACGCGGAGGCGTCGTCCGTTTGGCGTTAGATCGGATCTTCCGCGATTTGAATCGCCGCGAGTACGACTCCATCATCCGCGTTCTAGTAACGCTTCCGCTTAGCGATTTTCAAAGGTATGAAGATGCACATACTCTCTCTCTCTCTCTCTCTCTCTCTCTCTCTCTCTCTCTATCTCTCTCTCTCTCTCTCTATCTCTCTCTCTCTCTCGTTGCTAGAATCTCCTAGATTGATCTTGGTGATACGTAGGAAAATTTTGAATTATTACTACGTTCCCTAACAGAATCTACTACCACTTAAAGCTGAAAAATTGCCCAAGCAAAACAGAAGGATGCTCCAATACTGAAACTGCTATAATATTGCAACGGACTCCGAAATCAGCAAACTCAAGCTTGTTGGACAGAATATGACAAGTACTATCCAACAACAACTGGATATTAAGAACTAGCAATGGAGAGGAAATACCAATAGGATAGGAAGAGGACCTTCCCAAGTATAGAATTGAGTCGGTCGTGGGTTGGCCAAAGTGATCATCCGTGTCTTTGGTCCTGACTATCTTCGTGCACCCAACGAGGAAAACACTAAAAAGTCGATGGCAGCAAATGAGAAGCAAGGTTGACCCGGCATGCTAGGAAGCGTTGATTGCATGCATTGGACGTGGAAAAACTTCCTGAAGGCATGGCACGAGCAGTATTGTGGCAGGTCTCGTGATGCAACAATTGTGCTAGAAGCCATAGCATCCGAGGATTTTTGGATTTGGCATTGTTTTTTTGGTATGCTGGGTACTCTCAATGATATCAATGTGTTGCAATGGTCTCATTTGTTTGCTAGACTTGCTAGTGGTGATGCCCCTACTTGCAACTTCACGGTGAATGGGCATCAATACACAAAGGGGTACTATCTTGCAGATGGTATTTACCCATCTTGGTGTAAATTTGTCGAGAGCATCAAAAAGCCCAAAACTCGGAATCATATTGAATTTGCAAAGGTACAAGAGGCTACCCGAAAAGATATTGAAAGAACATTTGGGGTTTTGCAATCTAGACTTTCCATTGTTCGTGGTCCTACTCGTTTTTGGGACAAGCGAACAACGTCATGACATGTTGTGTGATTCTTCACAACATGATCATTGAAGATGAGAGGGACATGAACTTGGAGTTCTTCTACGACAATGCCGGTAGCCATTTGAAGCCAGCTAGAGACCATGATCGCATACAAGCATTCCTTCAGACATACCGGCAAATTGAAGACCCAAACACCCACCATCAGCTTCAGGAGGACCTCATTGAACACCACTGGCAAAGGCATGGACAAAGGCATTGAGCACCATTGGCAAAGGCACCGGCCAATTTTACATTCGTTTCATTTAATTCATGAGAGATCGGTATCATTGTTGTATTCGGGACAATTGTTGTATTGAATTATTAGTCTAATTCGGTGATTTGAATAATTATTATAATTTGGATTCATAATTTCACATTTTGTGTTATATTGAATTCATAATTTTGTGTAATATGTGAGTTATGTGTCAATAACACGTATTTTGCGGGTTGGCGCGGGCTGCGGCTGAACAGACCCTGCATAGCGGAACTGTAAAAGAGAATGCGTACCTTTTACAGTCCTGCTATGCGGGGTCGTTCAGCCGCAGCCCGCGCCAGCCCGCAAAACACGTTTTTGGCGAAATGTAAACATGTTTTAAGGGTCCGCAATATAAGAGATCTGCTAAAGATGCTCTAATAATGGTTTTTGAAAGCGCCTTGAATCGCCCATCCAAAAAGATGGGAAGTCTTAATCGATGGACATACGTGGGTCGGGATGATCCCCTAGAAGTGTAAGTCGTCGAATCACTATGTCTTCACCGTGATGTCTATGAAAGAGTTCACCTCCACAAAGAATCAGACCAATAAAAAAAGCTTGACACAGCAACATAAACTCATCAGATACGATACTCAAGTCTGCAAAGACATAAAAATTCTCTAATCGCATGGCACCGCCAAAAGAACAAGAGAAAATTTGTTCTCATAAAATTATAATGATCACTAGAGACTGACGAAGAACATAAAAATCTTGAAGATCCGAGGTCCCCCCACCTCTCAGCACCAAGCTGGCAGCCGGGGACGAGCAGACCTAAATTTCTCACATGTGGCGGCAGCATAGGTGCGACTAAATTTTCCCCTTATCATACACGAATGGGTCACATGGGCCTGTGAGATTTTTCTAGTAATTATTGGATAAAATAATTAGGTTACAACCCAATAATTTCAGAACAAAAATATAATCTTACGAACGTTTATCCATCCAATTTTTGTACGACCGGGGAGATCAAGTGTTCGCTTGTTGTGGCCTACAAAACCAGTTAAAGTAAATGTACCAAAGTCGTACTACAAGCAACTTTCTATGGTACGCCTACCATTGCTCAGAATTAAAGGATGGACGAGAAGAGGACATAAAAAAAATTCGAAAGTTTGCCAAAGGCGTACCTTATCTTTATAGAAGGCAGAGAGAAAATGTATAAGAAAGGCTCGAGCTAGATGGTAGGATCTAAGCTCGGCCAACACCCATCACACCCCACCCACCCTACAATCTAAGGCTACTCTCTCACAAAACGTTTTAAACCACCAACTCCTACACCGGCTTGTCTCCATAGTTTTACTTCTCTGAGAATGTCATCAACCAAGTCCATAGGGGTTCGTTGTTTCTGAACCCTGTTGAACACTCGTGCGTTCCGTTGCTTCCACAACTCCCATCCAACAAGGATGACAAACGTGTCGTACCCTATTTAAGATCCTTCGGCATCCCCCTCCTAGTCTCGATTCACCAATCCAGGAAGGTGTCATCCACCACCGGAGGCCGAATACCTAGGGTTAGAACTTGGAAGCATGTGTGCCACACCTGTCGAGCATAATCACATTGGACCAAGATGTGTTCAGCATTGTCTTCATCCTGCAAACAAGTGTAGCAAGTAGACGATTGATCTTGTAGTCCATGTTTAGCCCTACGGTCCGAGGTCCAGATACGATGTTGTACCGCCAACCAGATGAAGATCTTGCACTTCAAAAGTGCCCAACTTTTCCAGATGCATGAGGTATATGGTACCCATTCATCCCCAAGGCAAAGTCTTTGATAGGTAGACTTAGCCGAGTAAACTCCAGAAGGATCTGCAGGCCAAGAGAAGCAGTCTGGGGTGCTTGGGTCCCTTTGCACCGTGTTGATTGCCAAGTTTAGGTGCACTAGCTGCAAATGACCACCGAAGTTCAGCTCCCCATTGATATCCTGCAGCCACTGGCCATTCTCCATCCCTTCCCTAACCGTACGTTTGTTTCTCGTGCGAGTGTCGACCAGAGCGTGGATCATGGGTGCAATATCCTACAATGAAGCCATGGATCCACCGGTCCCGCCAGAAGAGAACCTTTGTTCCCTCGCTCACCTCAATCTTGACCAGACTATCAAACACAGCTCGGACATCCTCATCCTTTATCATGCGCAGTCCCTGCCAAGGTCTCGCTGAGTCTGTGTGTTTCAACCACTCCCAACGCACCCTAAGTGCGAGCCCCTGCAACTTAAGGTTCTTGATGCCGAGCCCACCAAAGCACGTGGGCTTGCATACTGCATTCCAAGCAACCATGCAGTTTCCACCCCAAAAGAAAGCTCCCATCCATTTTTCAAGCTCTTCAAACACCCAACCTGGTGCGTCAGTGATCATAAAGTGGTGGATCGGTTTCGCCGCAACGACCGACTTGACGAGCACAAGGCGCCCAGATCTTTATGTGAACCAGCGTTGCCATTCAGGAGCACACTTCTTCGCATTGTCCAACATGGGCTGCCAATCCGTCTTCTTTAGCTGGTGTATGGCGAGTTGTAGACCTAGGTATTTGCAAGGGAACTTCCCCAATTCGCACTGCAGAAGGTTGGCAACCCTGATCTTATCCTCCTCTCCACCATGAATGAGGATCGCTGATAGGACATAAAAATTCAGTTGTGGATCGCAAGATACGAGTAACAATGAAGGAAAGCACCACGTTATGTAATTGCACGGATGTATTATTACGAGGGCGTTATGTAATCGCACGGATGTCTTCTTCCGAGGGTCGATGGATGAATCTACGGAAGCAAATGATTTGTAGCTTACGCGCCGCCGATTCTTGGCCGGCCCGCATGTAGATGTAGTGGATATATGATGCAAGATTGACTTGAGATGGTCGCTTTTGGCACTTAAAGATAACGTTGATATGTGATGTCTCTATGGACAACGACCTATCGAGGGCATCCGTTGTGGCACCGGAGAAGAATGTCTTGCGGCGGCTGTAACCCCGGTCTTGGGACAATTACGGCGGCAAGCAAGCTCTTGATTAATGAAAGTAGTTAACTTCGCACGCTAGTTAACGGTGCTCTTGATTGCCAGAGTACATAGGTGCCGATATCGTCCCCACGTATAGTTTTTGTTATTATCAGATAATTGTCTGCAACGAGGCACAAATATTTTACCTGTAATTACCATAATTTATCTGTCATTTACATCTTAAAAAATGATGTTTAGTTGTCAATTGAATCAGCACTTTTTGTAAAACTTGATTTTACAGGAAGTTGTCTCTTTTTTTTCATGTGGAAAAAAGGAAAGGCAATACGAATCTCGCCTAGCGGCCAGCCTTTCGGCACTGGTTGCGGTGACTCCCGTTCGATGGCGACATCCTGTCGGTTGATGGTGATGAGGAGGGTCACCGAGTCCCGCGAGTGTGGATCTGTATAATTTTAGGATTAGGGCCTTACTAATTTAGGTTTTCTAGACGTTCTACGTCTTGGCTCCGACGAAGGCGGCGGCGACAGTGAATAGAAGTACTTCATATCTCCCCCCCCCCCCCCCCCCCCCGACGCGGTGTTCTTATCTATATATGGTCAGCAATTGATCTAGATGGTTGTCTGTTCAAATGAAGATGGTGTGATGGCGGCGCCAGTATCATTGTGGTGGACTTGTGCCCTCAGACTCCACCCCTGCGACGACATTAGATCCAACGCAGATGCGAAGTTCGGGAGACAGTGTAGGAGCGGATAGCAGATAGTGGTTTGCATTAACGCCAACTCGAGGATGTGGATCATGTGCTAGGTTCGTGGTTGACGTCAAGCGGGGTGTAAGATTTGGAGTTCGATGGCGTGACTAAGATGATGTGCGAGCCAAATTATTTCAACAATGATTTCGTCTCTGGTGAGTAAACTGAAAATGGGATTCCTTCATGAATTTCCATTCACCTGCCCATTAGGCAAACTGGGCAATCACACAATTCATCCCAATGCACCATCTCAAAAATAAAAATTTCTAACCCAAGACGATTGAGCGACTGTTTAACAAATTAATGGCATAAAATATTTGTCCCCGCGAAAAAGAATGGCGTGGCATAAAATATGTCGCCATGATCCGATTGTACTTCTTTGTTGCACCGCCTACTTCCCTTCCCTTCCTCTCACATTTTTGCACTTCTATCCTCTCCCAAACATTCCCCTTCTGTATCATTTAACAAGCAAGGAAGAAATCTGCCCCAGGAGATTCCAAATCACCTCCTCTCCCCTCCCGTCTCCTCTTCCCCTCTCTCTCTCCCCTTCCCCGTTCACACCACTCCCCCGCTCCCCCCATTGGCCATTGCTGCCCCAATCCCAAGCTCCAAATGTCAAGAACTTCAGCCCCATTGCCCCGCCCGCTCTGCTGCCTGCTGCCACTCTCCTGCATTGCTATAAAATCATCTGCATCTCCACTCCGGCCCCTCTAGTCCAGCCAAAGGAACAACCGGAGATGGCAGGAGCCCCAAAATCCACCCTCGTTATCTTGCTCCTCCCCCTCCTGTTGCTCGGGGCCGCGGCCTCCGCCCTCCCCCTGCTCAACTCCTCGCTCCCGGACCCCGCCGCCGTCGTCGCCGACTTCCACAGGTACTACCTTATCCTCGAAATCTCGCAATGTGGCAGCGCAAACTTCAAATTCGCAATCTTTTTTTACGCGCTTCTTTCGCAACGTAACGGCGGCGTGTCGGCATTGGCATGGGCAGCAAGGTGGCGACGTCGCGGCGGCGGATGCAGGAGACGGGCGGAGGCGGCAGGTGCATGACGGGCAACCCGATCGACGACTGCTGGCGGTGCGCCGGGACGGACTGGTGGAAGGACCGGCAGCGGCTGGCGGACTGCGGCATCGGGTTCGGCCGCAACGCGCTGGGCGGCAAGGGCGGGCCGTTGTACGTGGTGACCGACTCCTCGGACCGCGACCCCGTGAACCCGGCGCCCGGCACGCTCCGTCACGCCGCCATCCAGGAGGGCCCGCTGTGGATCGTGTTCGCCGCGGACATGACCATCCGCCTCAACGAGGAGCTGCTGGTGAACAGCTACAAGACCATCGACGGGCGCGGCGCGAACGTGCACGTGGCCGGCGGCGCGTGCATCACGCTGCAGTACGTGTCCAACGTGATCATCCACAACCTGCACGTGCACGACTGCGTGCCGGCGGGGAACGCGAACGTGCGGTCGTCGCCGACGCACTACGGGTGGCGCACCCGGTCGGACGGCGACGGCATCTCGCTCTTCTCGGCGCGGGACGTGTGGGTGGACCACTGCGCGCTGTGGCGGTGCGCGGACGGGCTGGTGGACGCCATCATGGGGTCGACGGGCATCACCGTGTCCAACAGCTACTTCTCCCACCACGACGAGGTGATGCTGCTGGGGCACAGCGACGGGTACCTCCCGGACTCCGGGATGCAGGTGACCATCGCGTTCAACCACTTCGGCGTGCAGCTGGTGCAGCGGATGCCGCGCTGCCGCAGGGGATACTTCCACATCGTCAACAACGACTACACGGCGTGGGAGATGTACGCCATCGGCGGCAGCGCCAGCCCCACCATCAACAGCCAGGGCAACCGCTACATCGCACCCGCAAACCCCAACGCCAAGGAGGTGCGTGCCTCTTTTCTCTTGCCGTGCCGTGCCCTCTCGGTTTGTTTGCTCATGGTTTTGGGCCTCGGTTTGCTCTCTGTTCCTTTCTTTGCTTGCCGAGTTCTTGTGCTTTCACCGCCTCGTTTGGATCTTTGCTCTGTTTTGGACGGTGGATGGGCCGGTACCATGCGGTGGTTGCCAAAGAAGTACTGTGACCATTGTCATGTTATTCCATGTCCCATTTTTCTTCCCGTACGTGTTCTCCACTGGAAAGTGGTCCGGGTTTTCTGTTAAAAATCATGTTAATTTCTGCGGTTATTTTGCTAGTTAGTACTACATGAGGTTTGTATAATGAACAGTAGTGATGGTCCTGCGAAATGGTACCACTCACTGATCGATGAATGTGCATAGTACTACCCCATCTCTCTCTTTGGTGTCTTTGGAGTAGTAGGAGCATCTCCTTTTATTTTTACGTTTACAAAAAAGGTGGCGCGTGCATGCATGCTTCTCCGATTTTGGTCCAGCCAGCCCGGTTGAGGCATCCGAGGCTCGTGCATCGCATCCCCGGCCCGGTTGAGGCAACCGCCGAGGTCACGGCCAGCAGATAGTGGTCTGAATGAATGAATGAATGAATGAGCGGGTGTGGTTGGGTTGTGTTGCAGGTGACGAAGCGCGTGGACACGGAGGAAGGGCAGTGGAACGGGTGGAACTGGCGGACGGAGGGGGACATGATGGTGAACGGCGCCTTCTTCGTGCCCTCCGGGGAAGGGATGGAGAACATCTACGACAAGGCCTCCAGCGGCGTCGACCCCAAGTCGTCCGCGCTCGTCGACCAGCTCACCATGGGCGCCGGCGTCCTCGGCGAGCCAAGGTACTACGCTTCCCCTTGCCTTGGCTTCTTGGCTTGAGTGGGTGGGCCGGGGGGCTGAAATATCTCGTACAGTACCATGCGATAAAAACTGCGATCGGTCGCGGCTAGCGGGAACACCTTTGTTTCCCAGCTTCTTGCCTTTTGTTTCGTCTTCTTTTTTTTATTTTATATAGAAGAGTACGCATTTGCCTTTGCTCCAACGGACATCGGTCGCCGGAGTGGAGTGCGTGCCGGACACCCCGGCCCCGACCCGAGTCGCCCATTCCCGCGCCTGGAATCAAACTACTCTGCTCGGCGGGAAACACCCTTTGTGTCCTGTGCTGTTTGTTTCCCCCCTGCACGCAGAAATCATTTTCTCTCCGGCCGTGGGAATGCGCACGCGATGGCTGCGCCGCCGCCCGGCCATAATGTCGTAGACGTAGATGTGCCTACTACGTTGGCCGAACCATGTCGGCGTTATGCCGTCCAAGATTCATTCAGGATTTCGCAGTGACACGGGCGTCGATTTTTTTACAAATTAATAATTAACCCGGGCCATGCTTTGCTCCGCCTCAAGGTACTCACTCTGTTTAAAAAGCATCACGTACGCCGTGCTAACCAGCATGGTGGTTAATTAAACTGTGACTTCTCACTAGAAGATGCAGAGCACTATGACACTAGTACAGGGTACAAGTGCAGAGATACTAGTGATGTACTGACAAATTCAGACTGTCCATGGCACTCGCATGGGTGGACGCAAGAAAAATTCGGCCGTGCATGAGAGCGCCATCATCCAGCCTGTGGCTCTGTCATCCGCGGCCTGGACGCTCCATCGTCAAACCAAGAGATTATCGTCGTCTTCTTTTCTTACACCAAGACAAAAAGGAACGTGGTTTCTCAAAAACAAAGGACAAAAAGAACGTGTGTGCTAGTGGCTACTGCTACATGGCAGTGCTAGTAGTAGAGAAGAATAGCCCGCCGGGCCGCTGATCACTGATTTTGTCCCGGAATCTTACGTCCCACCACTTCAATCTTGCTCAAAATGATACTACCTTCGATCCATATTTGACTAGATACTGATGTATTTCCTTTCCTTTTTGTCTGCATATAAAATTTGTCAGAATTTTAACTTCATAAAATTTGACCAACTATATAAGAAAAAATAGTATCAACATAAACATTATGAAATCAATATCATTAGATGCATCACGAAATTAGTTTTTATACTATATACTCCCTCTGTTCACTTTTATAAGGCCTTGTAGACATTTCAGACAACATGCAAATTGTGTGAAACGACTTACAAAAATAAACAAAGGGAGTAACTTTCCTACTACTATTGTAATTTTTGATATCTTTTAAGATAACTTTGATCAAACTTCACGTGGTTTGACTTCAAACAAATTCTATACGCGGAGTAAAAAGAAACAGGGGGAGTATCTAGATACAAACGTTTTGGCTTTTCTTTTTTGGAACTCTCCAATTGTTCTACTACCTTGTACCGGGAGTTAATTGAGCGTTTGGACCTAGGTAGTGTCCCCGTGGCCTTTTGTCGTCCCGTACCGCGTTCCCCGGAATCGAATTCTTATTCCAGTGCGCGTTCATGACAGCGCTGCTAGATCTGAGCTTGACCAAGACCCAAAAGTAACTGTGTGAGCAGTCGTTGCCGGTTTTCGTGGTGGTATCTTACTCATAATGTGTGTTTTCTTGTGCCAGGGACAATGGCGAAGCGTCCGCGTACGTCGGGTTCAACTATGCCGGATCGGCAACCGGCGGTGGGAGTGCAGGAGGTGGAGGCAACGGGTATGGTTCCCTTGGGATGGTCTATGCCAATAGCGGCCATCGGGGCTGCCCATCTCGGTTGTTGACTACTTTGGTTCTTACCCTAATATGGTCTGTAAGACTCGATTGAGACATAACACATGGTCATTATGATTCAGTCGGGGAAAGGTAGGAAAAGAGGGGAAAGTTGACACTAGGGAGATACGTAGGCAGCATTAATATAGATACCCACCATCACCATGTCCATGTACCAGCACATGGGGATGTGTTGGAATATTGCAAGGTAGCCTCAGTGTAGCTGTTGTGACAAAGTTCATTCATTCGTGTGGTTATTAACTCTAACCGCCCTGTAATCTCAGCCAAAGAAGAAAATACAGGCTGGCTTATAAGGGAAAGCTCACTGGACTGCATCCAAAGAGACTGTCATTAAACAAAATAAAATTTCAGAACGGTGGGTGCTAGTAAACACTATAGCCTGACGCCCAACGGTTTATTCACAAACGCACAGCAAGACATGTTTTTCAACCTAACAATACCTTGATAGAAAAATTAGAACAGCATTGTGTTACTTGTTTCACGAAAATGGCCGAAAGTTGCACGACAACTGTCGATCACCGGGGCCCTGTTTAAAAACATGATTATGTCAGTAGTAACAATGTAATGATGACATAGCACAGACCACAGTCCATAATTGTCCTAAGCAGAGCACACAGCAGCAGCACCCACACAAGGCAGGTACAGTACATGCAATCACAAAAGTCACGCATTTTGTATCACCGTCTGCTAATTCTCTCAATTCTGATATTCTCCTAGTGCTGCAAGTTACATGACAATATATGAAAGACTTTTAACACCCTTGGTACAACTGCTGCGCGCCACATTAACCCAAAATGGAACCCATTTGTATTTTTAACCAGAAGGTGGCGGTGGAGGAGGTGGCATGGACATTGGAGGTGGCGGCATTCCACCACCTTGTTGTGGGGTGGGGTGGCCTCCACATAGGTGGTGCTTGCATATTGGGAGGTGGCGGCGGCCTGGCCATGTGATGAGGTGGCGGCATCATGTTTTGCGGTGGGGGCATCATGTTTTCTTGGCGGCGGGGGCATCCCTGGAAGCCTGTATTGAAGCTGCTGTTGCATAGGAGGTGGTACTTGTTGCATATTCTGTGGAGGACCAGGCCAGGCAGGCTGTCCATGCATCTGCATGGGAGGGTATTGACCAACAGGTGGCGGCGGCGGTCTGACATGTTGCATCTGTCCTGGGACATTCCCATTGGCAAAAGGCCGTGGCACAGGTGCACCAACACCACCGTTTGAAGCCCTTGGGTTGGCGGAGCAGTTGCAAACATTGTGTGAGGCCTATGCTTCTGAGATCCTGGGTTATTCGCTGCAAGCAACCTCTCTGCCAACATATAACAACAGAGTTAATAAACTATGCTTGAAGGAAGAAAGTCATCATCACAAGTTAAGAAAAAGTAGTAATAATAAGATCTTCAGATCAAGACAGCCGTCTACAGCATATATAGGCAGCAATGGTGGCAAGAGCAGTGACAACATGTGATATGGTAGTAAAAATGCCTCCAGGAAAATTTCAACAAATCAGATCAAGATCCATCATGTTTACTAAATGATGAAATACTTGAAAGGAAATCACTTTGAATAAAGTTGAAACCCTAAGGCCCGTTACATGTGTGAGTGCAAAACAAAGGAACACAAAAAGGCATAGGAATCAGGTGGAGTGCAACCTTGAAACCTACAAGCTTCCAAAACATAGGAACGGGCTTTTCCTTTGGTCTTGGTGGATGTTATGTTTACCCTATTAAACATAGGAAACCTTCCCTTCCCTAAGGAAACCGTACAGACATCACAGGAAAAATTTCCATAGGAAACCTGTGCACTAAAAAGAACCTAAAATGTCAAAGCACAAATGTCGGGATGTGGGGAACTCGGCGCCAACCAGTTAGCCAGTGGCACACAGCCGACAGCATGCCCGGCCTGCCACCCACGTTCAAGCCTTGGGCTCCAGAGGGTGTGTCCGTGTGTGTCTGGGTTGTTTCCCCAAATAAGTCCCTTTTGGTCTAGTTTTTTTTTTAAATGCGGGAATTTGGATAAGTATAGCAATCTAAGTCCATGTCCAGAATGGAACAACCTAATCAAGATTAGACAACAGGTTTTTTTTAAATGCGGGGATTTGGAGAAGTATAGCAATCTAGAGTCGATGTCCAGAATGTTACAACCAAATAAAGACTAGACAACCAACTTCAATATTCTTTCAACATAAGCAAGAGCTGATCCATATTATTGTACAAGAAACCAAACAACTAGCTCAACAGATATTTCGAAATACAATACCTGCTGGTGTGCCATGGCGCTCTCCTTTCGTGTCTTTCTTGTAAGCATATGAGACAGTGATTGGCCGATTACATAAATGCTGGTTGTTCATGGCCTGGGAAATTACAGCAAAGGTAACAGTTGAAACATATGACAGAATCACAATAAGCCAAAATATAGAGCAGTATTGCGAGAATGACATTACCTCTATAGCTTGATCAGATGATTCAAAGGAGTCATAGCTCACAAAGCCAAAACCTCGAGAATTTCCAGTTTCAGGGTCCCGCATTATCTTGAAAAAGGAAGTTCAGAATATGACAGTCATGACACCAACATGCATTTGCGTCAAATATGCAAAGGGAAAAGGGGATAGAATATTTAACTCATTTGATCTCTATCATGGCATAATTGAAGGAACAGTGCGGGGAGCATGTAGGGTAATTTTAAATCAAGAAGATGCTACCAGATAAGTGTTACACTGAAGCAAGGAAGACTACCAGACAAGCAAATGCAATAATATTAGGTTAATTTAAGCATAACGATTGCTCTTCTTTGATTCTGGAGGTCGTAATAAGAGGCTAATGGCTAATGCTGATGAAATCAGTTCCCATTGTGACGTGAGATAACTAGCTAGCAAGTACATAGCCAAATGCAGAAAGTTTATATAATTGTCACCTTAGGGTTGGTCACAATCACACCAAATGCACTGAAGGTATCATAGAGAAGCTTCTCATCGACTTCCTGTTGACAAAGCAAACACAAAACTATTAGCTACATATATTAATATGAATATAAAGTAATAAGAGAAAATGGGCTTTAGGTTTCTACCGGATCAAGATTGCCAATAAAAAGATTCGCACCCACATCCAAGCTCTTCTTGTCTTGGGAAGCCTGGAAAAAGATGGCATAGTCATGTTAGGTCACTGTGATTAAAATCCTAACTGTATAATGTACCATTAAACAAATTCATGTGGACTACATACAATAAAGAAACTTCAAGTTACCAGGAAGCAATAGGTTTGTAAAAATAGAAACTGAGAATTCAAAGTACTGAACTCTGTCAATCAGACGGTTTACCACAAGATGATCATCCACGTTAATTAAGTTGTTCAAACAGTAACAGTAACATCAGAGGAAAGAGTAATATCAACATTTGAATACATTTATTTTACTCAACGGATCCAATCCCCCCAATCAGGAATTTGGTATCAGTTTGTCGATGTTTTGAAGTAGGGTTTTTATCATTTATGCCACTAGACACTAGTTGTGTCCCACTACTCAGTTTTTCCATTAGAAGTTTCAACTACTCAAAAATGCCATCGTTCCGTGAGATCTTGCTCAAAAATCCCATTAGATACCATTTCTGTCAGGTCAAACCCGTTGACCATGTTATATGACCAAAATACCCCTAGACACACATGTCAGCTCTCTCTATCTCACAATGATAAATGTGGACCCCACTTGTCAAGAGTAAGTCAGCGAATAATTTTTAGAGGAAAATCAGAACGTCGTTGGGGATCGAGTGGGACCCACACTTTATCGCATTGAGATAGAGGGAGAGCTGACATGTTGGTCCATGGGTATTTTGGTCATATAACATGGTAAACGGGCTTTTAGCTGACGGTCTAGTGGTATTTTTGAGCATGCGCCTAATGGTGCGATTGCCTTTTTGACCAGTTGAAACTCCTAGTGGCAAAACTGAATAGTTGGACACGACTAGTGGCATAAATGATAAAAACCCTTTGAAGTATCATCTAAATTTCTAATCACGAGAGATTAAACTACCAACTATCATAAAGTTCAAAAGTAAGGGATCTCAGTGTTAGTCCAGTTACTATATATTACATAACTGCTGCAGAAGTGCTGAGGAAGGCTGGGAGGGTCAAGAGAAGTGATTACCTTGTTTACTCTTATTGGCTTTCCGTACAATTTGAGCATGTTCAAAATCTTAATAGCCTACAAAAAGCAAAGCAAAAATTCAAAAATAAACAGTTTACATCTAGATGAGATAAATGAAGGTGAAAATAAATTGCTATCACGCCAGTACAAATAGACTTACATAATCTGCATCTTCCTCACTCCTAAATTCTACAAACCCATAGCCCTGGTGTAGATTTGTAACTCTGTCTTTTGGGACATAGACATTAACTACAAAAAAGAAGGGATCATTATTTATTAACCATCAAACTCATTAATTTATTCACATGATATTTGAGATGAAATTTCTATTTCATGGTATAAGTGAAAATGGACTGCCAAGACAGACTGTCCGCAGTTCAGCACCAAACATATAAATCGATTAGAGCAAGATGCTGGAAGATAGTTCACAACAAGAATCAACCTGTACATTATAGGGCGGGAAAAGTGTCCCATTGTGGATATGCTACTTACCAACAGGGCCTGCTTGGACAAACAACTCCCACAGTAATTCCTCAGAAACCTGTAAAATGATACAGGGAGAACTATCAGCATGGATGTCTGGAAATAATGATATCAAAGGGAGGAATATGCGGTTCTACAATATACAAGAAGAAGGCACAGGTTCCTTAAGTGGATTTATAATTTCTCAATGGAAGCGACAGGATTGAGTTGTTGCAACTTACAATCATCCATAAGCACATACTCCCTCAAAAAAAGAAAGCACATACAGAACTCCATGGTTATAATTTCCTACTGAAGAAAGGAAAAATAATCCCAGTTACAAACTATAAAATAGCAATGTGATTGATGCACATCTAAACAGTCGACTCCTGTCCATCTAAACATTACACCAACGAATGATTAGCGGCCAATGCACGCGACAGCGTTGCTGCACTTGAAACAGTGGTAGGCCATGTATTTAGCAGCAGGGACTAGCCATTTTGACCGCGCAAGACAAATCCATATTCATCAAGCAAAAACTGGACGGCGTCGCCGACAGGATACACGGATCCCGCTCTCAGAGCAAGGTGGGGGTCTATACTTCTACAGGGATGGATAGTAGGGGAAGGGGAACACCAACCTGCGGGTCGAGGTTGCCGACGTAGGTGGTGGCGTCCTGGTTGCGCTCCGCCGAGTGCTGCCCGAGGAGGTTCGCGCCCACGCCGGGCGCGATACGCGTCGTCATGCCTGGTTCACGGCAGCGCGACGGCGAGAGTGCTAAGAAAGCGGAGCCGCAGGGGTGGGGTCTGCCCTAGGACGAGGACGGGCTGGGGAGTCGGTGCAGTATCTTGTACGGGGCGGTGGCGTTGGTGCCGTCCGTGCAGGGACCAGCGCTGGCGAGGGTGGCGGGGTCGCGACCAACGAGCCGGTGAAGAAACGGGCGGAGGGCAGCCCTAGGAAGCCAGTCAGTGGGGCAGGGGAGGCGCCGGTGCAGTGGCGGCGGCTAGGGTTAGCTGTTCGCCATCTGCGGCGAGAGATAGAGGTATTCTTTTTTCTTTTTTCTCTTTTTGAATTGGCGAGAGATAGAGCTGCGTACGGGCGAATTGCTGCTCGATAGAATTGGCTTTTGTGGACTTGTCGTCGCTAAGAGCAACTCCAGCCGCGCCCCCAACAAGGCCCGCCACGTGAATTTTCGGCCGCCGGCGCCAAAAAATCGGCCCAGTCGCGTCTTCAGGGGCCCATTTTTTGCTGGCTCGAGCCGAAATTGACGCCGGCGGACCCAACTCGAACCTGGCGCTACTGGGGCGATCGAGCGTCGGCGAATATTTTTGGTAGCGGCCAAATGGGCCAGCGTCAGTGACTCGACTCGCTTCTCGCCACTTCGTCGTCCTCATCGCCTCATTTTCCACGACGAATCAATGCCAAAGCTGCGCGCGCTGCCGCGCCAGTCAGCCTGCATTGATGCCTCATGGGCGGTCACGGGTGGCAAAGTGAAGGCCGGGCGACGCACGTCCCCTCGCCTGCCACACCTCCCGCCACGCGTAACGCGTCGGCCAAGCCTACCGCGCGGCGCCTCCGCCCATATAAGCCGAGAACCAGCGCGCCGGAGACACGCACAAGCGCTTCACCGCCGACGCGCCCACTTCTCCCCCTTCCTCCTCTCGCCGTCTCCAGCTCAGAAGGATGGCCGAGCGCTTCCCAGGCAACGGCGCGGCGGCGAATGGCTTCGGGCGCCGCCATCCGTGACGAGGCGAGGCTCGCCTCCTCTCGAGGCCGAGTACACAGCCCCGCCGGACATGCGGGTGCCAGGCGTGGAGGATCGGCCGTGGCGTGCGTCTTGATACCACCACCAAGGCGGCGGCGGCGTGCGGAGATCGCCGCATCCGCGCGCCCCGCTGGCGGCGAGGAAGGCCAGCGGTACACGCCCAGCCGCTCAGGAGCCCTACTTCCGCCCGTCGACACGCCGAAAGCGGCTCGAGGCGACGAACGGCGTCGTGCCCTCCGGCAGGCTCAACTCCGAGGGCGCCCGGTGGTGGCGTGCGTACTGCCTGAGGCGATCCTCGAGTACACCGAGGGCGGCAACACGCCGCGCCTCGAGTACCCGCTCCCTCGACCTTCTCACGCCGAGGGAGCTCGACGCCGAGGCGCATGGAAGCGGTGGCGCGTCCTCCTCCTCCGGCCGCTCGTCGGCTCTCCTCGCCTCGCCTTCGTCAGCCGGAGCCCAGACACGCCGGTCGGGCAGCGCACCCGCAGCTCGGCGTCGCATCAGCGACTCCACCCCCATCCGGTTGCTTCGTCCTCGTCGAGCCCAAGCCGAGCCGAGCCCAGCCTCCCGCGGAGTACAAGGAGATAGCCGCGCGGCTTCTCAAGCAGGACGCATACAGTGGTGGCGGGGCGACTACCTCGCGGACGAGATGGTCGGCGCCCACGCTGGAAGAGATCGAAGCCATAGCGAAGCGCGAAGACAAGCAGCGTCGTCATCCTCGGCAACAATGACGGCAGCAGCGCCCGGACCGTCCAACCCGCCCGCGCCACGGGAGGATGCGAGGGACGGCGGCGGGCGGCAACGCCGCGCCGCCGCCCGGCAACGGCAACGGCGGCGGCGACTACACGCGATTCTGACCTCCTCGGCATGTAGAAGCTGCGAAGCAGCGGCGGGGAAGCGGCGGGAGCGGGCGAGGCGCCGATGGAGGCAGTGGTGGCCCCTAGTAGTTTTTTTGTAAAATACGTTTAAGTTTGAACGAACTCGCCGAAGTTTGCAATGAATTTGCGCCGTGTTCAAATTTTTCAAAATGTTGTGGGCGCCATGTTGAGGGGGCATCACGCTGACATGCGAGTTAGCGCGGTGCACCCCGGGCGATTTTTAGCCCCTCCGGAGGTTAACTGGAGATGCTCTAAGAGCATCTCCAACACACGCGCCAGATTACCCACGCCCTAAAAAACGACTTCATAGCGTGCGCGGGACCGAAACTGACGCTCTAGCAACCATGTTAAAATCATGTGCGCAGTAAAGTTGGTTCAGCGCGATGAGGGAAACGGCATCGCGAGCGTTGTGTATTTGGTGCGCCAGCTCCCGCACGATGTCCAGCGAATATTTGCGCGCGAGTGACCAACTGCTACCCTGACCTCTCCGGCCGTCTCGCCTTCGCCCCGCGCCGCCGCCAGCGAAATTGCACCGATGGAAGGTCGCGCCGACATCCCGCCAACCCCTCCCTACACCCGCGACCCCTCCATCGCCGCCGCTGCCGCAAACCCTAGCGCGGGGTTGACCTACGGCTTCGTCGCCGGCGCCCCTCCTCCTCCAAGCACCGGTCTCGCGCACGGTCTTTTCATGGTGCCCCGAACGACCTCGCAAGGTGGTGAAATGGCGCCGCCGCCCGCCATGAAGCCACGGGGCTCCGTCTCCAAGCGACCAAATACAGTGACGGCGACGGCAACGACGTCCGAAAAGAAGAAGAAAGTGGACGGCGCTTCTAGGCGCCTAAAGAGGAAACATGCAGCGCGTCCGGCTGCACCTCCGCCGGATTGCCGCCCAAAGCGCCGGATAGCTCGCAATTTGTAGCACCGGCGGCCGATGTGCACAAGGTGTTTGATGAAATGCCCACAAGGTATGAGTTTTTCCCCTTTTCTTTGTTGTTCTTTAGATAAATGTATACATATGGATAGCTTGATTGGTTTTCTTTATCGTACTTTGTAGTTTCAATGATGACACATACATGTCAACGATGGGTGTTCGCTCCAATAATTCTCATTGTTCTCAAACCAATGAAGTGCATGCAGATGATCATGAGTATGAAATGGATGAGGATGGTGAGGGTATCGTCGATGCACCGAAATGAAGGGTGTGCAACTACACCAATGAGGAAGACGTCTTGCTATGCAATACATGGTTGTCCGTGTCTATGGTTGCCACCGTTGGAGGGGGACGAGTCTAGAGATACATATTGGTTTCGTATGAATGAGTTATTTGATGCACACAATAAGAGTGGAATTGAGCGCACAGGTAGATCTCTTCGCTCCCGGTGGTCGATGATCAACAAAGATTGTCAAAAGTGGGCGACGGCAATTAAGTCGATTGACACGATAAACCCAATGGCACTAATGATATAGATGGGGTAAGTGCCATTTATTTATGTTCCATGTGCATGCTTCACCTTTTGTGTTTCAAGTAGTAATGTGTTATTTTGTTTGTACCTCAATATTGCAGAAACTTGTTTTGCGGAGAAGAGAAGAAGACCAAGAAAAGTAAGGTCAAGAAAGGGAGAGCATTTGTGTTGCCCCATTGCTACAAAGTGTTGAAGGATGAAGAGAAATGGAAGCCCCGTGAAGTCCAAGAGGAGAGCAAGAAACACAAGGGAACTATTGATTTGGATGATGATGAGGAGGAGGAGGAGGCATCAAGTGATGGCGGCAAGAGGAGCCCTACACCAAACTCGGATGCCTACTCTAAGCCTAAAAGACCAAATGGAGATAAACTAGCAAAAGAAGAGGTGTTTGTTGGGTTGGCATAGATCGAGATAAGGATTTGTCACTCCGTGTTTCGGAGAGGTATCTCTGGGCCCTCTCGGTAATACTCATCACTATAAGCCTTGCAAGCATTGTAACTAATGAATTAGTTGCGGGATGAAGTATTATGGAACGAGTAAAGAGACTTGCCGATAACGAGATTGAACTAGGTATTGAGATACCGACAAACGAATCTCGGGCAAGTAACGTACAAATGACAAAGGGAACAACGTATGTTGTTAGCGGTTTGACCGATAAAGATCTTCGTAGAATATGTAGGAACCAATATGAGCATCCAGGTTCCGCTATTGGTTATTATTGGGAGATGTGTCTCGGTCATGTCTACATAGTTCTCAAACCCGTAGGGTCCGCACGTTTAACGTTCGATGACGATTGGTATTACGAGTTCATGTGTTTTGATGTACCGAAGGTAGTTCGGAGTACCGCATGTGATCACGGACATGACGAGGAGTCTCGAAATGGTCGAGACATAAAGATCGATATATTGGAAGCCTATGTTTGGACATCGGAATGGTTCCGGATGAGTTCGTGCATTACCGGAGTGCTGGGGGTTACCGGAACCCTCCCGGGGAGCATATGGGCCTTAATGGGCCTTAATGGGCCTTAATGGGCCTTAGTGGGAGAGGAGAGAAGGCAGCCTAGGAGGGCCCCCCCAAGCCCAATTCGAATTGGGTGAGGGGGCCGATCCCCCTTTCCTTTCTCCTTCCCCCTCTTCCTTCTGTTCCTAGTGGGACTAGGAAAGGGGGAGTCCTACTCCCACTAGAAGGAGGACTCCTCCCCCCTTGACGTGCCTAGAGAGGCCGGCCGGCCTCCCCCTCCCTCCTTTATATGCGTGGGGAGGGGGGCACCCCAGGACACACAAGTTGACATTGTTTAGCCGTGTGCGGTGCCCCCCTCCACAGTTACACACCTCGGTCATATCGTTGTAGTGCTTAGGCGAAGCCCTGCGCATGTAACTTCATCATCACCATCACCACGCCGTCGTGCTGACGAAACTCTCCCTTGGCCTCAACTGGATCAAGAGTACGAGGGACGTTCCCGAGCTGAACGTGTGCTGATCACGGAGGTGTTGTACGTTCGGTGCTAAGATCGGTCGGTTCGTGAAGACGTACGACTACATCATCCGCGTTGTCATAACGCTTCGCTTCGGTCTACGGTACATGGACACACTCTCCCCTCTCGTTGTTATGCATCACATAGATAGATCTTGCGTGATCGTAGGATTTTTTTTGAAATTACCGCGTTCCCCAACAATTTTGTTGTGATTCGTCCCAATTTTGAAAATCCCCACAAAAACAACCCTCCCAAAATTTTTGTGATTTGTTGTTGTGATGAAGTTTTGTTGGATTTGATCAATGGATTTCATGTGTGGCACGTAGATATAGCTTCCCCACCCTTCCATCCACCCAAATTTTCCATTTATCCCTCAGATTTGGGTTTTTTCCTGAAGTTTTTTCGCCCAAATCCACGATCCCCAAATTTCCTGTTCTTGCAGAATCTCGACACCCTGAACTTACGGCCCCGCCCGGAACTTCCGCCCCCCGGACCTTCCGTCTTGCCCTGAACTTCCGGCCTAGACACTACAAAAAAAAGACACATCCATGACATTTTGGGTCGAACGAATTTTTTTCCTATCATGCTTATGACACTTCTATGACGATAATTGTGACAAAACCCGGTATCATCATAGATGTGGTGGGCTCCTACTTCTATGACAAAAAATCATGATAGAAAATGGGCTTTTTGTCCTGGGTGGGCCGGAGATGCAGTTGCATTACATTCTTTGGGCCGTCCATGACAGAAAAAACCGTGGTAGAAGCGAGGGCGAGGAAAATATCGGGGAGTTTCCCGGTTACGGTGGGTGGTCGGGGGCCGAGCGATGCGCGTTTCTCTCGTACACGTACGCGTGTGGGTGCGAGGCATTGGGCTCTAACTAAACCCGAGCGAGGCGTTCGCCTACTAAACCAGAGCAATTGTATGCTACCTCTTGAGCATGCGTTGGTTTTCCCTTGAAGAGGAAAGGGTGATGCAGCAAAGTAGTGTAGGTATTTCCCTCAGTTTTTGAGAACCAAGGTATCAATCCAGTAGGAGGCTACACTCAAATCCCTCGTACATGCACAAACAAATAAGAACCTTGCAACCAACGCGATAAAGGGGTTGTCAATCCCTTCACGGCCACTTGCAAAAGTGATATCTGATAGAGATGATAAGATAATTTTTTTTTGGTATTTTTATGATATAGATTGGAAAGTAAAGATTGCAAAATAAAATAGATCGGAAACTTATATGATGGAAAATAGACCCGGGGGTCACAGGTTTCACTAGTGGCTTCTCTCAAGATAGCATAAGTATTACGGTGGGTGAACAAATTACTGTCGATCAATTGATAGAGAAGTGCATAGTTATGAGAATATCTAGGCATGATCATGTATATAGGCATCACGTCCACGACAAGTAGATCAAAGCGATTACGCATCTACTACTATTACTCCACACATCGACCGCTATCCAGCATACATCTAGAGTCTTAAGTTCATAAGAACAGAGTAACGCATTAGGCAAGATGACATGATGTAGAGGGATAAACTCAAGCAATATGATATAAACCCCATCCTTTTATCCTCGATGGCAACAATACAATACGTGCCTTGCTGCCCTTTTGTCACCGAGGAAAGGACACCGCAAGATTGAACCCAAAGCTAAGCACTTCTCCCATTGCAAGAAAGATCAATCTAGTAGGCCAAACCAAACCGATAATTCGAAGAGACTTGCAGAGATAACAAATCATACAGAAAAGAATTCAGAGGAGATTCAAGTATTGTTCATAGATAATCTTGATCATAAACCCACAATTCATCGGATCTCGACAAACACACCGCAAAAAGAATTAAATCGAATAGATCTCCAAGAAGATCAAGGAGAACTTTGTATTGAGATCCAAAGAGAGAGAAGAATCCATCTAGCTAATAATTATGGACCCGAATGTCTGTGGTAAACTACTCACACTTCATCGGAGAGGCTATGTTGTTGATGTAGAAGCCCTCTGTGATCGGTTCCCCTCCGGCGGAGCGCCCGAAAAGGCCCTATGATGGGATCTCATGGGTACAGAAGGTTGCGGCGGTGGAAATAGGGTTTCGTGGTGCTCCTGGATGCTTTCAGGGTATGTGAGTATATATAGGCGAAAGAAGTCGGTCAGGGGAGCCACAAGGGGCCCACGAGGGTGGGGCGGGCCTACCCCCCTGGGCGCGCCTCCCTGCCTCGTTGCCGCCTCATTTCTTTCTTTACGTCCACTCCAAGTCTTCTAGATTGCGTTTGTTCCAAAAATAACTCTCCCGAACGTTTCATTCCGTTTGGACTCCATCTGATATTCCTTTTCTGCGAAACACTAAAATAGGCAAAAAAACAGCAATTTGGACTGGGCCTCCGGTTAATAGGTTAGTCCCAAAAATAATATAAAAGTGCATAGTAAAGCCCATTAAACATCCAAAACAGATAATATAATAGCATGGAACAATAAAAAATTATAGATACGTTGGAGACATATCAAGCATCCCCAAGCTTAATTCCTAATCATCCTCGAGTAGGTAAATGATAAAAACAGAAATTTTAATGTGGAATGCTACCTAACATATTTCTCAATCTAATTTTCTTTATTGTGGCATGAATGTTCAGATCCAAAGGATTCAAGATAAAAGTTTAATATTGACATAAAAATAGTAATACCTCAAGCATACTAACAAAGTAATCATGTCTTATTAAAATAACGTAGCCAAAGAAAGCTTATCCCTACAAAATCATATAGTTTGGCCATGCTTCATTTTCGCCACACAAAATGCTCCCATCAAGCACAACCCCGGTTTCAGCCAAGCAATTGGTTCATACTTTTAACGCGCTTTAGCCTTTTCAACCATCACGCAATACATAAGCATAAGCCATGGACATAGCACTATGGGTGGAGTAGAGTATGATGATAGGGATTATGTGAGAAAACAAAAGGAGAAAGGTCATATTGACGCGGCTAATCAACAGGCTATGGAGATGCCCATCAATTGATGTCAATACGAGTAGGGATTGCCATGCAATGGATGCACTAGAGCTATAAATGTATGAAGGTTCATCAAAAGAAACTAAGTGTGTGTGCATCCAACTTGCTTGCTCACGAAGACCTAGGGCAATTTGAGGAAGCCCATCATTGAAATATACAAGCCAAGTCTATAATGAAAAATTCCCACTAGTATATGAAAGTGACAACATAGGAGACTCTCTATCATGAGGATCATGGTGCTACTTTGAAGCACAAGTGTGGAAAAAGGATAGTAACATTGTCCCTTCTCTCTTTTTCTCTCATTTTTTCTTTTTTATTTGGGCTTCTTTGGCCTCTTCTATTTTTCATAAAGTCCGAAGTCTCATCCCGACTTGTGGGAGAATCATAGTCTCCATCATCCTTTCCTCACATGGGACAATGCTCTATTAATGGAAATCATCACACTTCTATTTATTTACAACTCAAGAATTACAACTCAATACTTAGGAAAAAATATGACTATGTGAATGCCTCCGGCGGTGTACCGGGATATGCAATGAAACAAGAGCGACATGTATGAAAGAATTATAAAGGTGGCTTTGCCACAAATACGATGTCAACTACATGATCACGCAAAGCAATATGACAATGATGGAGCATGTCATAATAAACGGAACGGTGGAAAGTTGCATGGCAATATATCTCAGAATGGCTATGGAAATGCCATAATAGGTAGGTATGGTGGCTATTTTGAGGAAGATATAATGAGGTTTTTGTGTGATGGAGCATATCGTATCACGGGGTTTGGATGCAACGGTGAAGTTTGCACCAACTCTCAAGGTGAGAAAGGGCAATGTGCGGTACCGTAGAGGCTAGCAAATTGCGGAAGGGTAAGAGTGTGTATAATCCATGGACTCACATTAGTCATAAAGAACTCATATACTTATTGCAAAAATTTATTATCCCTCGAAGCAAAGTACTACTACGCATGCTCCTAGGGGAAGGGTTTGTAGGAGTTAACCATCGCACGATCCCGACCTCCACTCATAAGGAAGGCAATCAAAGAACACCCCATGCTTCAAATTTGTCACACAACGTTCACCATACGTGCATGCTACGGGACTTGCCAACTTTAACACAAGTATTTCTCAATTTCATAATTACCCAACTAGCATGACTCTAACATTACCACCTTTATATCTCAAAAGCAGTTATCAAGTATCAAATTTATCATAGTATTCAATGCACTCCATATGAAAATTTTTATTATACCCAACTTGGATGCCTATCATATTAGGACTAATTTTATAATCAAAGCAAATACCATTATGCTCTATAATATTCTCAAAATAATATAAGTGAAGCATTAGAGGTCAATAATTTCTACAAAATAAAACCACCGCCGTGCTCTAAAAAAGATATAAGTGAAGCACTAGAGCAAAATTATCTAGCTCAAAAGATATAAGTGAAGCACATAGAGTATTCTAATAAATTCCGATTCATGTGTGTCTCTACCAAAAGGTGTGTACAGCAAGGATAATTGTGATAAACTAAAAAGCAAAGACTCAAATCATACAAGACGCTCCAAGCAAAACACATATCATGTGGTGAATAAAAATATAACATCAAGTAAAGTTACCGATGGACGAAGATGAAAGAGGGGATGCCTTCCGGGGCATCCCCAAGCTTAGGCTTTTGGTTGTCCTTGAATTTACCTTGGGGTGCCTTGGGAATCCCCAATCTTAGGCTCTTGCCACTCCTTGTTCCATAATCCATCAAATCTTTACCCAAAACTTGAAAACTTCACAACACAAAACTCAACAGAAAATTTCATGAGCTCCGTTAGCAAAATAAAACAAACCACCACTTTAAGGTACTGTAATGAACTCATTCTTTATTTATATTGGTGTTAAACCTACTGTATTCCAACTTCTCTATGGTTCATACCCCCCGATACTAGCCATAGATTCATCAAAATAAGCAAACAACACACGAAAAACAGAATCTGTCAAAAACAGAACAGTCTGTAGCAATCTGTAACTTTCGAATACTTCTGGAACTCCAAAAATTCTTAAATAAATTGGCGGACGTGAGGAATTTGTCTATTAATCATCTTAAAAAAGAATCAACCTAAAAAACTCTCCAGTAAAAAATGGCAGCTAATCTCGTGAGCGCTAAAGTTTCTGTTTTTTACAGGAAGATTATAAAGACTTCACCCAAGTCTTTCCAAAGGTTCTACTTAGCACAAACACTAATTAAAACATAAAACTACATCTAAACAGAGGCTAGATGAATTATTTATTACTAAACAGTAACAAAAAGCAAGGAACAAAAATAAAATTGGGTTGCCTCCCAACAAGCGCTATCGTTTAACGCCTACCAGGCATAAAAGCGAAAATAGATCTAAGTATTGCCATCTTTGATATTCAATTCATAGGTGGCTCTCATAAGAGATTCATAGGGTAATTCGATTTTATTCCTAGTAAAGTGTTCCATGCCTTTTCTTAATGGAAATTGGAATCTAATATTTCCTTCTTTCATATCAGTAACTGCACCAATCGTTCTAAGGAAAGGTCTACAAAGAATAATAGGACATGAAAGATTGCAATCTATATCAAGAACAATAAAATCTACGGGAACATAATTCCTATTTGCAACAATAAGGACATCATTAATCCTTCCCATAGGTTTCTTAATGGTGGAATCCGCAAGGTGCAAGTTTAAAGAGCAATCATCAAATTCACGGAAACCTAGCACATCACACAAAGTTTTTGGAATCGCGGAAACACTAGCACCCAAATCACACAAATCATAGCATTCATGATCTTTAATTTTAATTTTAATAGTAGGTTCCCACTCATCAAAAAGTTTGTAGGGATAGAAACTTCTAATTCAAGTTTTTCTTCATAAGATTGCATTAAAGCATCGACGATATGTTTAGTAAAAGCTTTATTTTGACTATAAGCATGAGGAGAATTTAACACGGATTGCAACGAGGAAATACAATCTATTAAAGAACAATTATCATAATTAAATTCCTTGAAATCCAAAATAGGGGGTTCATTGCTATGTGAAGTTTTGACCTCTTCAATCCCACTTTTACCAATTTTTGCATCAAGACCTAAAAACTCCGAATCGTTGGGACGCCTCTTAACTAAAGCTGAGTCATCTCCAGTCCCATCATTATCAAGATTCATATTGCAAAACAAAGATTTAATAGGGGACACATCAATCACTTTTAGATCTTCATCCCTATTATCATGAAAACTAGAAGAACTCACTTTTACAAAGCAATCCTTTTTTGCACGCATTCTAGCGGTTCTTTCTTTGCACTCATCAATGGAAATTCTCATGGCTTTGAGGGACTCATTGATATCATGCTTAGGTGGAATAGATCTGAGTTTCAAAGAATCAACATCAAGAGAAATTCTATCCATGTTCCTAGCCAACTCATCAATCTTAGGCAATTTTTCTTCAAGCAAAGCATTGCAATTCTTTTGAGAAATCATAAACTCTTTAACACTAATCTCAAAATCAGAGGGCATCTTATTAAAATTTCCATAAGAGTTGTTGTAGGAATTACCATAATTATTAGAGGAATTAGTAGGAAACGACCTAGGATTAAAGTTTCCTCTATCTGGCGTTGTTACCAAAATTATTCCTACCAAGAAAATTCACATCTATAGATTCATTATTACTCTCAATCAAAGTAGTCAAAGGCATATAATTAGGATCAATAGGAGCACTCTTTAATTTCATAAGTTCATCCATCTTCCACTCAAAACATTAATCTCTTTTATCGCATGAACCTTTTTACTAGTAGATCTTTCGGTGTGCCATTGAGAATAATTAACCCTTCCTTACTCGGCCATGGTTCATCGCTACAGCCTGCAGACAGACCGATTGACCAGTATGTACGTACACGTTCGCGACCAGACAGACAACACTATGTACGCTTTGTCCGGGTGGGTCCCAGCGGTCAGGGAGGATAAGGACACACTTCCTTGCGTACGAAGATATAGCTGCTTGGTCCCAGCTGTCAGGGGGAGGAATCATTTTTCTTTTGCGAGTAATAATGAGGCACTTCCTTGTGTTCGAAGATGTAGCTGGTGGGTCCAGTTGTCAGCCTCACCGCCTAAAGTCCTCTTTCGATGGCTGTCCTCCATTGACCACGCCATGCCGAGAGCATCAAGGCGGTGGACGACGGTGTGGCCTAGGAAGGGAACAACATGGAGGCGGGGAAGATGTGGCAGTGGATGCCCACGCGGAGGGGAGTACGTGAGTTGACTGCTTCGGTTGCGGTGTGAGGCTGCCATCGCCGGAGAATAACGGGAGGTGTGGGTGAGTATAGAGGGATGGCATGGCCAGTGGTGGCAACATAGCCGAACATGGGAGGTAGGAGCAGGCGGCACGGCCGACGCTGGTTTGGGCGGCTGGAGCAAGAAGATCAGAGGTTGAAGAAGCACGACGGTCGTTGGATGGACATTGTACAGTTACTGCAGCTAGAATCGTTTATATTGACTAAGCTAACAAAGCCCATGGTACGTGTCAACTTAGTAGGCCCACATGTCAGCCTCCGAAACGGTGCACCCCAGATGTCAGGGGGGAATTATTTTTTGGGCGGCTGAAGCAAGAATATCCGAGATTGAAGAAGAAGCACGACATCCGTTGGATGGACATCCAGCGGCCACTGCTGCTAAAACCGTGTGTTCACTATAAGTTGACAAAGCCTTGCATACAGGTCAACTTAGTTTTTTTAGGGGACGCGTCAACTTTGTAGGCCCACAAGTGTGTGGCAGAGAACATATATCCCATTTGCGATTTGTAAGAATGTACAACCCATTTTTGAATTCTAATGGAATTTAATACATCCCATTTACGGTTTGTTAAACCCATTTTCTAGCTAGGACAATGATTAATAATTTCAACCAACCGCTCAAAACAGAATTCAATAAAATTTCCCACATTTTTATGGGATCCGAAATTTTTTTATCCCGAAATTTCTAGTCAGATTAGAAATAATTTCAAAATAAATTTGTATTACGTAAAAATCCAACGAAATATTGCGCGCACAACGATTAATGAAATTAAAATTTTCAACATCCAAAATTAATATTTTTAAAAACTAATTACGTGTTTGGTGCATTTTTTATAGTTATTACCCAGTTTTTATAATTACATCCCATTTATTATTTCTTAAATTCCATTTTCTTGTTAAGCCTAATGCATCCCTCCTAGGAAAGATTTGCAGCCCAGCGGGGTGGAGAATAACAAGTTGACCTTGCCTAGGTATTCCTAAAAAAAGGTATAGCTGGGCTAGCCATTTTCAGCTTGAAAAAAATTAATATCTAGGCTAGATATGTGTCCTGGGCTAGACGGGCCACAGCCCACCCAGTTAATACCCTGCTCTCTCTGAACAACAACAAAAACATCGCTCAAGAAAAACTGAAAGGCACAAATACTGCTCGAGCTGCTTGGTCCCACTTGTCGGCCGCTCCTTGTGCATTTCTCTCGTTTATTGACTACATAGGTTGACAATGGTGTGGGATCGTGATGTCAGGAAACCAGGAGGAAGCAAAAAAATTATAGTTGTATATAATAAGGAGGCACTTGCATACGTGCGGCTATGGCCATGGTGGGTCCACATTGTCATCCTTTCCAAGTAAAGTCATCTCCTCATTCCTCATGTCCGTTGACCATGTTGACAACGCGAGACGGCGGTGCCACAGCGAGCGCAACAACTCGAAGGACGACGGAGAGGGCCTCGCGGGAAATGCGGATGGTTTGATACAGCGCCCGCTGCTCATTCAGGAAGTCAGGATCATAGGGCCACATGTCCGCGACGGCATTGTCGTTCGCTTGTTCGCCGGTGCTCATTGAGGAGACAGAGGTTGCAGCATAGGTCCTCCTGCGCTGGTAGCTCTTCCGCCATTAGGACGTCGAAGTGCGGCCGCACCTGCTCTATGGTGAACACAACATGAACCGGCTTGGACAGTGGCGCCGGCTCCTGGTCGGAAGCTATGTTCGTCTGATTGTCGTCGCTCATTTCGGCGAAGCTCATTGGCGAGCCAAGATGTCATTCTTTGGACCGACCACGCTGCCAAGCACGAAGTCCGCCTGGCCCACCCAAACCGCCTCCCTCGCTGCTGCTTCCGCTGAAATGGTCCGCGCCCGCCAAGGCCGCTTCTGGTGCGATTGCTCCGTGTTCAAACGACACAAGTGTCATCTGTCCGTCCGTCTGCCGCCCACATTAATGATACGCGGTTGCCAAGGCATCTACTTTGGCGCCACCTGTCCATCCCTCCGCCGCTCACCATTGCTATATAAACTGTTGCGCTGGCCATACCCGCAGTCATCCACCTCCGTTCCCTTTCTCCTGTCCACACCACTACTGCCCACCATGGCTTCCTTGCACTCCAGCGCTCTTCGGGACGGGCGGACGACGGACCACAAAGAGATGGCAGCCATTGCTGTCGACTGGCTGGCCGGCAGGGAGTCCGAGGATGATGACGTCCCAATGGAGAACATGGTAGTCGACGATCCTGAAAGTGCGTTAAGTCGACTAGAGGGGGGGGGGGGTGAATAGGTGAATTTTACAAATTCGTCACTGAGGAATTTCAGGGTGAGGAAATTCCTAAGTCACGAACAACTGGCAGCAGAATAAGTACTCAAGTGTAAGCATAACAGAGTAACAACATAGTCATCATGATGAGATGAAAACAAACACAGAGCACAAGTAGCATAAACACATGATAATCATGTTGAAGACAAACTGACTGGAGAAATAGGATTGAGGAAATAGAGAAAGTCTTTAGTCAAAGTCTTCAAACAGTAACGATCAAGTACAACAGTAAGTAACTGAGGAAATGGAAGGGTTGAGGAAATAGAACCAGTATCTCGGTGAAGACAGTGATTTGGTAGACCAGTTCCATCTGCTGTGACAATTGTACGTCTGGTTGGAGCGGCAGGGTATTTAAACCTGAGGACACACAGTCCCGGACACACAGTCCTCGCCGTATTCTCCTTGAGCTAAGGTCACACAGACCTCACCCAATCACTCGTGGTAAGTCTTCAGGTGACTTCCAAACCTTCACAAACTCGGTCACTCAGCGATCCACAATTTTCTCTTGGATGCTCTAGACCATGACGCCTAACCGTCTAGAAGATGCACAGTCTTCGAAGGTAACAAGCGTCGGGTCCACACATGAACAATCTCTTCAGTGATGCTCACTCACTTTGGGTTTGTAGGTGTTTGGTTTTGGGTTTTGTAAGTGCATCTAGTGCCCTTAGTGATTTTGGTGTATTGAAGACTTGTAGGTTAAGGGACTAATATGTTTGTGAGTATACACAGGCTCTATAAGTCGATGAGGAGTTTGATATTTGTGATGAAAGTCGACCGCTAAAAATGTGTGTCTTCAGATGAAGACTTTGATTCTCTTGAAGATTTTGAAAGTGAAGAAATTGGTGTGACCTTGAAGACTTGGATATTCATGCGACGATTATGAAGCGTGAAGACTTTTGTTTTCATAGTTTCATTTTCTATTTCTTGAGTCATAGGAAACACCATATTGTTAAAGGGGGTCGAGGTAATACTAAGGAAACTGATTTCTAAGTGATGCTCATCTCAAAATCCTACACCTACCCAATCCTTTCGAGTGAAGCCATTGGAAATCTCATATCAGCTTAGTCAATTTATTCAGTGACAGAGACGAAGATCTTCTGGTCTCTCAGGAATTTGTTCTGACTGTGGAGTTAGGAATTCACCAGTGCGGATTGCCTACACAAAGGAGGAACATGATATACGAGGAATTGAACCTCAAATATCCGACCGTTGATGTGCTATGTGCCACCGTGTCCAAAACATCTTCCACCTAACGGTCATATCATTGAAGGGCATTTATGTCTTATCATTTCGGCTGCTCCTAGGCTATAAATAGCCGCCCCTACAACCACTAGCTGGTTGGGTGCTCATGTGGCCCGACACTTGTAATTGAGAGCATCCCATCCTCCGAGGACTTTGAGCAAAAATCATCAAGTGAGGAAAACCCAAAACCCAAACCCAAACACTTACAAACCCAAAGTGGTTGAGCATCACTGAAGAGATTGTTCCTATGTGGAACCGACGCTTGTTACCTTTGAGGACTGTGTATCCTCCAGACGGTTAGGCGTCATGGTCTGAGCATCCAAGAGGAATTGTGTATCGTCGAGTGACCAAGTCTGTGAAGGTTTGGAAATCACCTGTGAAGACTTATCACGAGTGTTAGGCGAGGTCTGTGTGACTTTAGCTCAAGGAGAATATGGTGAGGACTGTTTGTCTGGGACTATGTGTCCTCGAGTTTAAGTACTCAGCCGCTCCAACCAGACGTACAACTGTCACAATAGTTGGAACTGGCCTACCAAATCATTGTCTTCACCAAGCCAATTGATTCTATTTCCTCAACCCTTTCATTTCCTCATTCATGTGTTGATGAACCTGATCATTACTGTTTGAAGACTTTGAGTGAAGACTTTCTCTATTTCCTCAATCCAATTTCTTCAGTCACATTGTCTTCAGCGTGCTTATCCTGTTTTCACGCTATCTGTACTCTGTGCTTGTTTTCATTTCATCATTATGACTATTTTGTTGCTTTGTTATGCTTATACTTGAGTACTTATTTCGCTGCTAGTGTGTCGTTTCTTAGGAATTTCTTCACCTAGAAATTCCTCAGTGATGAATTTGTAAAAATCGCCTATTCACCCCTCTAGTCAATATAACACACTTTCAATTGGTATCAGAGCAAGGTACTCCCTTGTTCTGTGTGATCTTGGTTTAACCACCTAGAGTTTTAATTATGTCGACTGCAAGAATGTAGAAAGTGACATGCCCCATCTTTACGGTCATGAGTATCCCAAGTGGAAGGCCATGATGAAGAAGCGACTCATGGCGATGAACAACAAACTCTGGACCGTCACTGAGATTGGTCTTACCGATCTATGCAAGATGGCGAAGGCTGATGATATTCGCAAGTACACTCTACTTAACCTCATGGCGAAGGATATCATCTGCTCCTGTTTGTCCCTAAATCAGTTCAGGAACATCATTCATCTCAACCATGCGAAGCTTATCTGGGACCGACTCTCTAAGGTCTATGAAGGTCATCGAACTCGTCGTGTTCCTTTGATTGAGCATTTCAAGGAATCACTCAAGGAGATGACTTTCGCTCCAGAATCATCATCCACTGCACCATGCCTTATGGCAAAAGGTACCAAGGTAACTGAATGCTACCTTTCTGAATCTAGTGATGATGAGTCTGGTGATGAATTTGGACCCAGCTACACTAAACTTGCTTCCCTTGCCACTAAACAACAAAGAGCTCTTGAAAAAGTTCAAAACATTCTTAATGAAAGCGATGATACGTTGGGTGAGGAATTGAACCTGTCGGTGTACATAAGTAGGGGCTCTACTTTGCAGCCCTTTACCTGTGCATGGGCAGTTAGAGCCACGCCCACAACCACACTTAGTAGGGCAGAGGAGGGAAGCTGAAGCCATGGGACGATCGAAGTGACGCCAAGACAGAAACGTAAAGAGCGAGAGGGCGAGGTGGCTCCCCCGGCAAGGCCCTTGGCGAGGCGGCCTCCGCAGCCCCGGCAAGAGCCTTGCCGGGGCAACCTGCCCAACACCAACAAAGCGCGCCACCCTTGAGCCCGAGGTTTCCAGCACCATCAACCACGTTGGAACCAAGGCTCAGGAGGCGCCCCCATGGTGGCATGCAGATCTTTGTGAAGATCATTAACACCCAATATCAGATGAGGACCAGAAGACGAGACCTCCGGCAACATCTTTGCCGGGGACGACCGCAGTGCCATGGCAAGACCCTTGCCAGCCCCCCCGGCAAGACCCTTGCTGAGGACATCAGTGAGGCCACGGCCAGGCCCGCACGCGTCAAGACCCCACCGTAGTTCCCATGCAGCTGCCAGCCCAGCCAGCCAGGCGGGCACCTGCGTGGCGACGTGCAGTCCCGAGGCCAACTCAGCAAGCACCTGCGTGGTGGCATGCAGATCTTCGTGAAGACGCTGCCACCGCGCCACCTCAGTAGCCTGCCAACCTACATGGCGCTGCCCGCCTTGCTGGCCTGGACACGCATCGAAGCAGGGTGAGGCGGCGATAAAGCAGGGGGACACATTAGGGGCGCATTTAATGCGTCTTGTCCCATAATGACAAGGGATAAACATAGCTACTATACCCTTTACACCTCCTGTGTGCCACTGTGGCGCCTCCTTCGACATAAAAGGAGGCCCGAGGCGTACTGGAGGGGGATTCGGCTCTTTGAGCAAGTCACGCTCGATAGCTAGTTCAAGAACACTGATATACACACCAAAGCAGGACTAGGGTATTATGCGTCTCCGGGGCCCGAACCTGGGTAAACGACCTTTGTGCTGGCCCCTGGACCCGCTCTTCTCACCACCCGGCACCCGCTGACCACAGTAGGGATTCTGTTGAACCCATAGGTGTCGTTCCCACCGACATCTTTGGCGCGCTAGGTAGGGGGCGCAGTCGTGAGAATTCGGTTTAGTGGCTAGTCCAGCGGCCCTTCATCGCCATGGCTCCCAAGGAAGAAGGCGATCGAACAGGCGGCATCACTTGCGAGTACAGTGAGTGCTCGTGCTGCGACAGAAAAGCTAAGTCACACAAAAAATTTGAACAATTCTATCTGTATAAGGTTATTCTCCCTGGAGATCTTTCCCTCTGTATACGAAACCTGCACGCAATGGGTCCCTTCCACTATTGGCAACTCCCTCGCTCTGTTTCGAATCCGCTCAACAGTTCGAGCGGTCGCGCTGAGAACGGTAGGAGCAGCCTTCCGTTGTTGGCAACACTCTCGTTCTGTCTCGAGTCCGCTCGACAGCTCAAGCGGCTACCGAGAGCAACAACGTGATTCGCTGGCAAAGACGACACCGGCGAGCTATTGGGGATCTATCCCCAAGGCGTCGCGGCATGGGTTTACGCGCCGGTAAGCCTACCCAATTAACTTAGGGTGAACGTATAGAGAAAGATCGAATTGGAAAATAACATGCGTCGTTTCAAAAGTATTGCAGGGTTATATTACATCAAATTGTTGCTGCGGTTCTAACTGAAGATATGAATTGTCTTGGTCGTGAACCTGCAGCGGCAACAAGAAACGGGGTGCCTAGTCCCGGCGCTGGCCTTCAATCCTCTCGATCCCGTCGACGCGGCTGATGACGGGCTTGATATGCTCCTTGAGCGGCACGAGGTCCACGTCCTCCAGCAAGCTCTCCAGCGCGACGTCGAAGTCGAGGTCGGGGTACCAGTATGCCAACTTGGTGAGGACCTTGGTCAAGGCATCCCGGCAAAGCTGCCGGGCCTCATTGGCCAGAGAGCTCGCTCTGTTAGAGCGAAACTGCTCCAAGGCTCCAAGAACACCCTCGAAGAATAGGGTCAGCCTTGCGTTGGGGCTCACGTTCGGCTCTGGGGTGTACCTCACGTCCGACATCCCCATGTCAGCCAGCTTCTCGGTGATCCTGTTGGCGACGTCGACGAGGTGGCTGATCCAAAGGATCTCGCCCTTCACGAAATCCTCGTGATTGGCAACATCGTTCTTTCGCAGCTGCCTCTCTGTCTACAGGCTCTTGGTCAAGGTCTCCTCCCGAGCTTTGGCCTCCGAAAGCATCTTCTCAAGACCCTCCAACTTCAGCTTCAGGTCCTGGATGGAATTGTTGGCGCGAGTGAGCAGCTCGGCCATCTCGAAGGCTGCACCCTGCGCCTGCATCAAGGCACAGTTGACCGAGTCCTTCTCCTTCGCCAGCTACTCGGCCCTGCGTTGATGTTATATACACGAGTAGAACACAAGTGAGTTGTGGGCGATACAAGTCATACTGCTTACCAGCATGTCATACTTTGGTTCGGCGGTATTGTTGGATGAAGCGGCCGGACCGACATTACGCCAGACGCTTACGCGAGATCGGTTCTACCGACGTGCTTTGCACACAGTGGTGGCGGTGTCAGTTTCTCCAACTTTAGTTGAACCGAGTGTGGCTATGCCCGGTCCTTGAGAAGGTTAAAACAACACTAACTTGACGAACTATCGTTGTGGTTTTAATGTGTAGGTAAGAACGGTTCTTGCTCAGCCCGTAGCAGCCACGTAAAACTTGCAACAACAAAGTAGAGGACGTCTAACTTGTTTTTGCAGGGCATGTTGTGATGTGATATGGTCAAGACGTGATAATATATTTTATTGTATGAGATGATCATGTTTTGTAACCGAGTTATCGGCAACTGGCAACAGCCATATCGTTGTCGCTTTATTGTATGCAATGCAATCGCCCTGTAATTGCTTTACTTTATCACTAAGCGGTAGCGATAGTCGTAGAAGCAATAGTTGGCAAGACGACAACAATGCTACGATGGAGATCAAGGTGTCGCTCCGATGACGATGGTGATCATGACGGTGCTTCGGAGATGGAGATCACAAGCACAAGATTATGATGTCCATATCATATCACTTATATTGATTGCATGTGATGTTTATCTTTTATGCATCTTATCTTGCTTTGATTGACGGTAGCATTATAAGATGATATGTCACTAAAATTCAAGATAAAAGTGTTCTCCCTGAGTATACACCATTGCCAAAGTTCGTGGTGCCCAGACACCACGTGATGATCGGGTGTGATAAGCTCTACGTCCATCTACAATGGGTGCAAGCCAGTTTTGCACACGCAGAATACTCAGGTTAAACTTGATGAGCCTAGCATATGAAGATATGGCCTCTAACACTTTGAGACCGAAAGGTCGGCGTGAATCATATAGTAGATATGATCAACATAGTGATGTTCACCATTGAAAACTACTCCATTTCACGTGATGATCGGTTATGGTTTAGTTAATTTGGATCACGTGATCACTTAGATGATTAGAGGGGTGTCTATCTAAGTGGGAGTTCTTAAGTAATATGATTAATTGAACTTAAATTTATCATGAACTTAGTACCTGATAGTATTTTGCTTGTCTATGTTTGTTGTAGATAGATGGCTCGTCTTTGTTGTTCCGTTGAATTTTAATGCGTTCCTTGAGAAATCAAAGTTGAAAGATGATGGTAGCAATTACGGAATTTGGGTCCATAACTTGAGGATTATTCTCATTGCTTTGCATAGAAGAATTACGTCTGGAAGCACCGCTAGGTGCCAAACCTTCTGCAGGAGCAACACGGATGTTATGAATATGCAGCGAGCAAAGCTGATGACTACTCGATAGTTCGGTGTGCCATGCTTTACGGCTTAGAACCGGGACTTCAACGACGTTTTGAACATCATGGAGCATATGAGATGTTCCACGAGTTGAAGTTAATATTTCAAGCAAATGCGGATTGAGAGATATGAAGTCTCCAATAAGTTCTCTGTTTGCAAGATGGAGGAGAATAGTTACGTCGGTGAGCATATACTCGTAATGTCCGGGTATAACAATCACTTGATTCAACCGGGAGTTAATCTTCCGGATGATAGCGTCATTGATGTAATTCTTCAACCACTGCCACCAAGCTACAAGAGCTTTGTGATGAACTATAATATGCAAGGGATGGAAAAGACAATTCCCGAGCTCTTCGCAATGCTAAAGGCTGCGGAGGTAGAAATCAAGAAGGAGCATCAAGTGTTGATGGTAAATAAGACCACCAGTTTCAAGAAAAAGGGCAAAGGAAAAAAGAAGGGGAAATTCAAGAAGAACGGCAAACAAGTTGCTGCTCAAGAGAAGAAACCCAAGTCTGGACCTAAGGCTGAGACTGAGTGCTTCTACGCAAGACTTATCTTGGTCCTTTGGAAGCGGAACTGCCCCAAGTATTTGGCAGATAAGAAGGATGGCAAGGTGAATAAAGGAATATGTGATATACATGTTATTGATTTGTACCTTACCAGAGCTCGCAGTAGCACTTGGGTATTTTATACTGGTTCTATTGCTAATATTTGCAACTCGAAACAGGGACTACAGATTAAGCGGACACTGGCTAAGGACGAGCTGACGATGCGCGTGGGAAATGGTTGCAAAGTCGATGTGATCGCTGTCGGCACGCTACCTCTACATCTACCTTCGGGTTTAGTTTTAGACCTGAATAATTGTTATTTGGTGCCAGCGTTGAGCATGAACATTATATCTGGATCTTGTTTGATGCGAGACGGTTATTCATTTAAATCTGAGAATAATGGTTGTTCTATTTATATGAGTAATATCTTTTATGGTCATGCACCCTTAAAGAGTGGTCTATTTTTGATGAATCTTGATAGTAGTGATACACATATTCATAATGTTAAGCCAAAAGATGCAGAGTTGATAATGATAGTGCAACTTATTTGTGGCACCGCCGCTTGAGTCATATCGGTGTAAAGCGCATGAAGAAACTCCATGCAGATGGACTTTTGGAATCACTTGATTATGAATCACTTGGTACTTGCGAACCATGCCTCATGGGCAAGATGACTAAAACGCCATTCTCCGGAACTATGGAGCGACCAACTGATTTGTTGGAAATCATACATACTGATGTATGTGGTCCAATGAATGTTGAGGCTCGCGGCGGATATCGTTATTTTCTCACCTTCACAGATGATTTGAGCAGATATGGGTATATCTACTTGATGAAACATATGTCTGAAACATTTGAGAAGTTCAAAGAATTTCAGAGTGAAGTTGAAAATCATCGTAACAAGAAAATAAAATTTCTACGATCTGATCGTGGAGGAGAATATTTGAGTTACGAGTTTGGTTTACATTTGAAGCAATGCAGAATAGTTTCGGAACTCACGCCACCCGGAACACCACAACGTAATGGTGTGTCCGAACGTTGTAATCGTACTTTACTAGATATGGTGCGATCTATGATGTCTCTTACTGATCTACCGCTATTGTTTTGGGGTTTTGCTTTAGAGACGGCTTTATTCACGTTAAATAGGGCACCATCAAAATCTGTTGAGACGACGCCTTACGAACTGTGGTTTGGCAAGAAACCAAAGTTGTCGTTTCTTAAAGTTTGGGGCTGCAATGCTTATGTGAAAAAGCTTCAACCTGATAAGCTCGAACCCAAATCGGAGAAATGTGTCTTAATAAGATACCTAAAGTTATGTGGAGCATCCTTCGATCATCCCCATGGACACTACTTCGACTACACAAGCTCGAAGTGGACCCATGACAAGAGCTCGAGCACGTGCCATCCAATCCGAGGTTAACTCTCTCCTTGTTGAACTTCCCTTTGACCCCCTTGAGACATGGCTACTACCTCAAGCGGAGATGCTTTGTGTGATTAGGTACCAAGGAACCAACCTAGAAGAAGCTACGGGACAAGATGGACGTCGAGAGCAAGAGGAGAAGCTTCCCAGCCTGGAACGAGCGATACTACCGCCCACGACAAGCGGTACTGCCGCTGAACCCAACCAAGCAGCACTGCCGCTCTACATCCGCCCTCCTACTGCCGAACTCGGCAAACTCAAGTGATCGAACGGCTCCAGAGCGGCACTATCGCCCCATCAAAGCGGTACTACCGCTGAAGCTCTGCAAGCGGTACTACCGCCCGAGGGTCCGATACTACCGCCTGCACTGTGTAAAGATATCCTGCCGAGGCCCATGTACTCGTTTCACCCCTCTTTTACCCCTTCGAAGGCTTAGACTATAAATAGACCTTCCCCTCGTCCTTTCTAGGGTTAGCGAAGGTTTAGCTCATATTTTGTGTGAGAGCCTTGCTCATCCACTTGGTTACTTCTCATCGGAGTGCACGACCTCTTCAGAGAAGATCCCCCAAGCGGATTCAAGACCCCTTCAAGGGAAGACAATCAAGACCTCCTCACGGAGAAGAACGGCTACCTTTGTATCTTTCCTTTGTTGATTTTGTATCTCGTGCTACCTTATGTGTTCGATGATCTAGCCCTTGTGTGATCGATACTTGTCGGTTGAGTGATTCTCTCATTTCTCCCCGTGTTTTCCCTTGTGTTTTCCGCGCATTCTTCGTGTTTCCCCGTAGGATCCACTCCAAACGTGAAAGATCGGCCCCTAGGGTACCGCCCTACATAAGAAAGGAAACGGTTGGGTACACCTTCTATCACAGGTCCGAAGGCAAGACATTTGTTGCCAAGAATGGATCCTTTCTAGAGAAGGAGTTTCTCTCGAAAGAAGTGAGTGGGAGGAAAGTAGAACTTGATGAGGTAACTGTACTTGCTCCTTTATTGGAAAATAGCTCATCACAGAAACCGGTTTCTGTGACGACTACACCACTAAGTGAGGAAGCTAATGATGTTGAACATGAAACTTCAGATCAAGTAACTCTGAACCTCGTGAGGTCAACGAGTAAGATCCGCACCAGTGGTACGGTAATCCTGTTCGGAGGTCATGTTACTTGACCATGGCGAACCTACGAACTATGAGGAAGCGATGATGAGCCCAGATTCCGCAAAATGGCTTGAGGCCATGAAATCTGAGATGGGATCCATGTATGAGAACAAAGTGTGAACTTTGGTTGACTTGCCCGATGATCGGCAATCCATCGAGAATAAATGGATCTTCAAGAAGAAGACTGACGCTGATGGTAATGTTACTGTCTACAAAGCTCGACTTGTTGCAAAAGGTTTTCGACAAGTTCAAGGGATTGACTACGATGAGACTTTCTCACCCGTAGGGATGCTTAAGTCTGTCTGAATCATGTTAGCAATTGCCGCATTTTATGATTATGAAATTTGGCAAATGGATGTCAAAACTGCATTCTGAATGGATTTACGGAAGAAGAGTTGTATATGATGCAAGCGAAGGTTTTGTCGATCCAAAGGATGTAACAAAGTGTGCAAGCTCAATGATCCATTTATGGACTGGTGCAAGCCTCTCGGAGTTGGAATAAGCGCTTTGATAGTGTGATCAAAGCATATGGTTTTATACAGACTTTTGGAGAAGCCTGTATTTACAAGAAAGTGAGTGGGAGCTCTGTAGCATTTCTAATATTATATGTGGACGACATATTATTGATTCTAAATGATATAGAATATCTGGATAGCATAAAAGGATACTTGAATAAAAGTTTTTCAATGAAAGACCTCGGTGAAGCTGCTTACATATTGGGCATCAAGATCTATAGAGATGGATCAAAACGCTTAATTGGACTTTCACAAAGTACATACCTTGATAAATTTTTGAAAAAGTTCAAAATGGATCAAGCAAAGAAAGGGTTCTTGGCTGTAATACAAGGTGTGAAATTGAGTCAGACTCAATGCCCGACCACTGCAGAAGATAGAGAGAAAATGAAAGAAGTTGCCGATGCTTCAGTCATAGGCTCTATCATGTATGCAATCTGTGTACAGGACCGGATGTGTGCCTTGCTATTAGTTTAGCAGTGGAGGTACCAAAGTAATCCAGAGTGGATCCTTTGGATGCTAGCCAAGAACATCTGAAATACTTGAAAAGGACTAAGGATATGTTTCTCGTTTATGGAGGTGACAAAGAGCTAGTCGTAAATGGTTACGTCGATGCAAGCTTTGACACCGATCCGGACGATTCTAAATCACAAACCAGAATCGTGTTTATATTGAGCGGTGGAGCTGTCGGTTGGTGCGATTCTAAACAAAGCGTCGTGGCGGGATCTACATGTGAAGCGGAGTACATAGCTGCCGGAAGCAGCAAATGAAGGAGTGCTGGATGAAGGAGTTCATATCCAATCTAGGTGTCGTACCCTCTTGCATCGGGTCCAATGAAAATCTTTTGTGACAATCTTGGTGCAATTGCCTTGGCAAAGGTATCCAGATTTCACAAGAGAACCAAGCACATCAAGAGACGCTTCAACTCCATCCGGGACCAAGTCCAGGTGGGAGACATAGAGATTTGCAAGATACATACGGATCTGAATGTTGTAGACCCGTTGACTAAGCCTCTTCCACGAGCAAAACATGATCAACACCAAGGCGCCATGGGTGTTAGAATCATTATTGTGTAATCTAGATTATTGACTCTAGTGCAAGTGGGAGACCGAAGGAAATATGCCCTAGAGGCAATAATAAAGTTATTATTTATTTCCTCATATCATGATAAATGTTTATTATTCATGCTAGAATTGTATTACCCGGAAACATAATACATGTGTGAATACATAGACAAACATAGTGTCACTAGTATGCCTCTACTTGACTAGCTCGTAAATCAAAGATGGTTAAGTTTCCTAACCATAGACATGAGTTGTCATTTGATTAACGGGATCACATCATTAGGAGAATGATGTGATTGACTTGACCCATTCCGTTCGCAGCACTTGATCGTTTAGTATGTTGCTATTGCTTTCTTCATGACTTATACATGTTCCTATGACTATGAGATTATGTAACTCCCGCTTACCAAAGGAACACTTTGTGTGCTACCAAGCGTCCTGGCGTGGCGGGTGATTATAAAGGTGCTCTACAGGTGTCTCCAAAGGTACTTGTTGAGTTGACATATTTCGAGATTAGGATTTCTCACTCCGATTGTCATAGAGGTATCTCTGGGCCCTCTCAGTAATGCACATCACTATAAGCCTTGCAAGCAATGTAGCTAATGAGTTAGTTACGAGATGATGCATTACGTAACGAGTAAAGAGACTTGCCGGTAATGAGATTGAACTAGGTATTGAGATACCGATGATCGAATCTCGGGCAAGTAACATACCGATGACAAAGGGAACAATGTATGTTGTTATGCGGTTTGTCCGATAAAGATCTTCGTAGAATATGTAGGAGCCAATATGAGCATCCAGGTTCCGCTATTGGTTATTGACCGGAGATGTGTCTCGGTCATGTCTACATAGTTCTCGAACCCGTAGGGTCCGCACGCTTAAAGTAAGATGACAGTTATATTATGATTTTATGTATTTTGATGTACCGAAGGTTGTTCGGAGTCCCGAATGTGATCACGGGGATGACGAGGAGTCTCGAAATGGTCGAGACATGAAGATCGATATATTGGACGACTATATTTGGACACCGGAAAGGTTTTGGGTGAGATTGGGACAATACCGGAGCTCCGGGAGGTTATCGGAACCCCCGGGGAGGTATATGGGCCTTAATGGGCCTTAGTGGAAAGGACCAAGGGAGGGGGCGCCCCCCAAGCCCAATCTGAATTGGGAGGGGGCCCGGCCCCCCCTTTCCTTCCTCCCTCCTTCCTCTTCCTTCCCTCTCCCTCTCCTAATAGGAAAGGGGGGAGTCCTACTCTCGGTGGCAGTTGGACTCCCCCCTAGGGCGCGCCACCCCCTTGGCCGGCCCCTCCTCCACTCCTTTATATACGGGGGAGGGGGGCACCCCATAGACACAACAATTGATCATTGATCTCTTAGCCATGTGTGGTGCCCCCCTCCACCATAGTCCACCTCGATAATATCGTAGCGGTGCTTAGGCAAAGCCCTGCGACGGTAGAACATCATCATCGTCACCATGCCGTCATGCTGACAGAACTCTCCCTCGACACTCGGCTGGATCGGAGTCTGAGGGATGTCATCAGCTGAGCGTGTGCAAGAACTTCCGGAGGTGCCGTAGTTTCGATTGCTTGATCGGTCGGGCCGTGAAGGCGTGCGACTACATCAACCGCGTTGTGCTAACGCTTCGCTTCGGTCTCACGAGTGCGTGGACACACTCTCCCCTCTCATTGCTATGCATCACCATGATCATGCGTGTGCGTAGGAATTTTTTTGAAATTACTACGTTCCCCAACACATTCCTCAATGGTAAGCTTGGGGAAGAAGTATATGTTGCTCAAACACCTGGTTTTGAGGATCCAAAATTTCCAGATCACGTCTACAGACTCAACAAGGTCCTCTATGGCCTCAGCAAGCACCTAGGGCGTGGTATGATACATTGAAGGAATTCCACATGAAGAAAGGCTTCAAACCCAGTTCACTTGACCCAACTCTTTTCACCAAAGCATATGATGATGAATTGGTCGTGGGTCAAATATATGTTGATGATATTATCTTTGGCTGTACTAACCAATGTTACAGTGACGAATTTGCCTATATGATGAGTGAGGAATATCAAATGTCCATGATGGGAGAGTTGAAATTCTTCTTAGGTCTTCTAGTTCGTCAACAACACAATGGTATATTCATATCCCAGGAGAAATACCTCAAGGATGTGTTGAGGAAATTCGGCATGCAAGATTGCAAAGGCGTCAAAATCCCTATGCCCACAAATGGCCATCTATGCACCGATGAAAATGGTAAAGACTTCAATCAAAAGGTATACCGCTCCATGATTGGCTCTTTATTGTATCTATGTGCATCTAGGCCGGATATTATGCTTAGTGTTTGCATGTGTGCTCGATTTCAAGCTACACCGAAGGAATCACACCATAAGGCTATGAAGCATATTCTTCGATATCTAGCTCACACTCCAACACTTGGATTATGGTATCCCAAGGGCTCTTCCTTTGATCTCATTGGATATTACGACTCACGACTATCTTTGGTGATCGGGTGGACCACAAGTCAACATCAGGCACATGTCATTTCCTCGGACAATCCTTGGTATGTTGGTCCTCGAAGAAACAGAACATATCACTCTCTACTGCTGAAGCTGAGTACATTGTTGCTGGATCTTGCTGTGCTCAATTGCTATGGATGAAGCAAACCCTCAAGGACTATGGCATCAATGTGAAGAATGTGCCACTCTACTATGACAATGAGAGTGCTATCAAGATTGCTTACAACACAATTCAGCACTCAAAGACAAAGCACATCCAGATTCGTCATCATTTTCTTCGTGACCATGTGTTGAAGGGCGACATCTCCATCGATCACGCAAATACTAAATATCAGTTGGCTGATATCTTCACAAAGTCCTTGGATGAGAAGAGATTTAGCAAGTTGCAGTGTGAGCTAAATATCTTAGAATCTTCGAATGTTCTTTGAAAAGGACACACATCCTAACACTTATGCAAATTTGATGACTTAGATGTGCAACACATGAAGTAACGTTTTTCTTCAATCAATAAAGACTAAACCTCTAAGTGTGATGAAATTAATGAAGAATTTGATTCTCAGAACCCTACAACAATTGTACGTGGTGTCTGAAATCATCATTCTTATTCGGTGGGTTACACCACCAACCAAAGTTGAAATTCTTCAATTTGAATTTTGCAATTTCTTCAGTTTTTCAAATTCTTCATCTTTGCAATTTCCTCAGTCTTTCCGGCGTTGTTCTTCGTTGCTATATATATATATATATATATATATATATATATATATATATATATATATATATATATATATATATATATATATATGAGTTTTCATGTCCTCTCTGACATTCACTTATAGCTAATTCTTCAAGTTGCTTTTTCAGCTAAGTGAATGTGATCGAACCCGTTCCCCCTCTATGCTAAACTCAACCCAGTCTGTTCACAAATTCTTCATGTGCATTCTATTTGAAACCGGTTCAAAATCTTCACTGTGTCCTTGACAATTTGAAGAATTTCTTGAGCGAACGTTAAAATTTTCATATCTATTTTTTCGGCTCTTGCCCTCAAATCCTTTAGCATCCCGACTAGATTAACAACTCACCCATGATCTCCACCTCTGCATGCGTGGGTGACACATGTCGCTAGGATAGCAAGGGTCGAGGCACATTCATCAAATTCTTCGGATGAACGATTTTTCACTTCCTTATAAATACCCCTCCCCTTGAACCTCAGTTCATTTACTCCGCTCGATCTTTCCCTCTCCCGCTCGAGCTCTCTGACCTAGCGCCGCTGCTAATCTCCATCGTCGCCGGTGAGGAAGAGCTTAGTTTCCTCGACCTCGTCATCGTCGTACTCGCGCCGGCCGCGGAAATCTTCACCTTTGCCGCCGCCGTAGCAGTCTTCCTCCGCCAAGTTATGGCGTGGAAGATCTAAATGGACGAGCTTATCCAGTTCATCTCTCTGTTCGTCGCGTTCTTCGTCAAGGGTAAATAAAACTTGCTTTTATTGCCCTTGTTGATTCTGATGATTTACACAAAATCTTCAAAAGGTGTTTATTCTTCAATCTTCACATTCTTAAACACCACTGTTGCATCTATTCTTGATCCTTCTCTCTAAGATGTACTTTTCTTCAAGATTCCTCAATTGTGTGGATTTCCAATCTATACAATTCTGGAACCTAAGACAAGAACTCTTAGTGAAATTCTTCAAGACTCCCTGGTCAAATTCCTCAAGCTTGATTCCTTTTTAAAAAACAAATTCTGAGAACGCATATGACCTCTTCAAATTCTTCGCACCTATACTCTATTCACAGGTACACATGTCTGCTGCTGAATCACTAGGTTCTCATCAACTTAACTCATTTGCAGCGTTTCTTGAAGAAAAACTGCATACTTCCTCAGAGACATCTATTGTTCAGAATCCTGAGCTGAAGAAAATGGCTGAAGAAAAGTATCCTCAGAAGGGAGGCAAGAGGCCTAAGACAAACACAGTGTTCGGAATCCCTAAAGATATCTATTTAGATTACTGCACTCCTGATGAGCCCACTCATGGCAAGGAGAACAAAAATCAGCGCAAAGTGCGCATTCAACGGATTGAACGAAGACGGGCACAGGAATGGAGGGATTACCGCTATGTAACTCCCAAATACATGAAGAAATTCGTTGTAAATCCTCCATGCCTAAGACCTCCACTGGCACCAGACCAAGAATCCGATCCCTCTAGCATCAGAAGAGGTGAGGAATTTCCTAAAGAATGGGCCAAGCGCCAAAGGAAATTGGCTAAAGTAGCAAAGGAGGCAATGATTTCAACAAAGATTTTGTTGTTGTTGCTGCTAAAGCATCTGCTAGTCAGCCTAAGAAGGCTACGAACAAGAAATCTGCTATGAAGCCATCTTCCTCTACAATGCCCTCACGGCCCAGCTCCTCACACTACAAAAAAAGACACATCCGTGACATTTTGGGCTGAATGATTTTTTTCTGTCATAGTTATGACACTTCTATGACGATAATTGTGACAGAACCCGGTATCATCATAGATGTGGTGGGATCCTACTTCTATGAAAAAAAATCATGACAGAAAATGGGCTTTTCCACTGGCGGGTGGAGACGGTACTGCATGACATTCTTTGGGTCGTCCATGACGGAAAAACCGTGGTAGAAGCGAGGGCGAGGAAAATTTCGGGGAGTTCCCGGTTACGGTGGGTGGTCGGGGGCCGAGCGATGCGCGTTTCTCTCGTACACCTGCGCACGTGTGTGCAAGGTGTTGGGATCTAACTGAACCCGAGCGAGGTGTTGGGCTCTAAGCCTCTAACTCAACCCGAGCGATTGCACTAGCTATGTTAGTGAACCCGAGTGATTCGCCGCTCTGCGCTAACTGAAGCCGACCGAACCCTGCTGCCTCCTTTCCTTGATGAACAGTGAGCGTTGTTGGGGGGAGGGTTGGATGAACAGTTCCTGGTGGGGGTGGATGAATAGGACCCTGTGGTGTTGCCTCTGGATGAACATGACCCCGATCGAGCCGGTTGGGGCTGGATGAACAGGATCCCGTGGAGGGCTGGATGAACAGGACGACGCCATGGAGGGTTGGTTGAGCGATGGCCGGTGGAGAAATTTGGATGAGCAGATAGCCCGTGGAGGGTGGTTGAACAGGACCCGTGGAGAGGGTTGGTTGAGCGATGGCCGGTGGAGTAAGCGCACGGTGGAGGCTGGATGAGCAGGAGCCCGTGGATGAAGAGTCACAAGTGGAGGCTGGAGGAGGTCGACGGTGGATGAACAGTAGCGCGTGAAGGCTGGAGGAGGTCGGCGGTGGAGATGAACAATATCCCGTGAAGTCCCGTTTTGCGGTACGCCACACCCCTCCCGATGAACAGGACCCCCGTTTCGACCGTAGCGCTCCAACACAAGTCCGTTTCCTCCATTTTGCGGTACGCCACACCCCTCCCGATCAAGAGGACCATGTTTCAACCGTAGGAGGTCCAACAGAAGTCCGTTTCCTCCGTTTTGCGGTATGCTAGACCCCTCCCGATGAACAGGATCCCGTTTTGACTATGGCCGGTCGAACACAAGGCCGTTTCCTCCGTTATGCAGTACGCCAGGCCTCGTTTCCATCGGCTGTTCCGTCCAAGCCCTCCCGATGAACACGACGACGCATTCCGTTCCGACCTACCCGGTTGGCTCCCCGTGAACATGACGACGATGCAGTTTCTCCGTTTTGGCCCAACCATGTACACGAGCCTTGTCCGTACGTATGCGCGAGTAGGCGTTCGAGACCCCGCTCGTATGTACGTACGTGGCCGTATTTACTTTCTTGCACCCTGGCCGTTGTTCGTACGTGTACATGCTACATGCGCACCTCTACTACGACACATGCACTCCTCTACATCGACCAATATGTACGTACACGTTCGCGACCAGAATGACAACGCTATGTATGCTTCGACCAGGTGGGTCCCGACTGTCAGGCACTTCCTTGCGTGCAAAGATGTAGCTGGTAGGTCCCAACAGTCAGGGGGCGAATCACTTTTTTGCCCATAATATGGACGCACTTCCTTGCGTGCGAAGATGTAGCTGGTAGGTCTTAGCAGTCAGGGGGGGAATGTTTTTTTCACGAAATACGGTTGCCCGTCTGGTGGGTCCCTACTGTCAGGTGGAGGAATCATTATTTTCTGCGTAATAAGGAGGCACTTACTTGCTGCGGCCGTGGACCCAGCTGTCAGGTGGAGGAATCATTATTTTCTGCGTAATAAGGAGGCACTTACTTGCTACGGCCGTGGACCCAGTTATCAGCCTCTCCACGTACAGTACTCTTCCGATGGAAGTCGACCGTTAACCACATTGACCACGCCGCACCGAGAGCACCAAGACGATGGATGACGGCGAGGCCTAGGAAGGGGACGATGCGGAGCCGGGGAAGATGCGGCAGTGGATACCCATGCGAAGAGGAGTACGAGGGTTCACTGGTTCGGCTACGGTGTGAGGCTGCCGTCGCCGCAGAATAACAGGGGGTGTGGATGAGTAGAGGGATGGCCTGGCCAGTGGTGGGAGTTGTAGGGGGCGGTGAGGCCTCCGCGACATCATAGCGGCCACGGGAGGCAGGAGCACGTGCCGCGACCGGCGCTGGTTTGGGCGGCTCTAGCAAGAAGACCAGAGGTTGAAGAAGCACTACGGCCGTTGGATGGACATCGTCTGATGGCTGGAGCTAGAATCGTTCATATTGACTAAGTTGACAAAGCCCTCCGCCCCGTCAACTTGGTAGGCCCTAAGTCAGCCTCCCACTATCTTTGGGTTCCATTAGCTTGGAGTATTCATTTTTTTGTGCGTAATAAGGAGGCACTTCCTTGCGTGCGAAGATATAGTTGGTGGGTCCGACCTGTTAGTGGGGGGCATGTTTTTTCGTGAAATACAGAGGCCCTTCCGGTGGGTCCTAGATGTCAGGTGGAGGAACCATTATTTTACAGCGTAATAAGGAGGCATTTCATTGTGTCTTTGTCGTGGACGGTATCGGCCTCTCCACGTCTGATCCACGTCCGATGGATGTCGTTCGTTGACCACGTTGACCGAGGCGCCAAAGAGCACCATGGCGGTGGACGACGGCGAGGCCTAGGAAGGAGCGACTTCGGGCCGGGAAGACTTCGGCAATGGTTGCCCACGTGGTGGGAGTACGAGGTTCTTGGTCATTGCCGTCACCGAGAAAATAACAGGAGGTGTGGGTGAGTAGAGGAATGGCACGGCCAGCAATGGAGTAGGGTGGGGCGGCTGTCTGCGGGCAAGACAAATGGCCACAGGAGGCGGGAGCGGCAGTCCCATCGGAGCTGGTTTGGTAATTTGGAGCAAGAAGATCGAGATATTGAAGAAAGCGGACGGCCGTTGGATTAACATCAGCAGTCGATTATACTAGAATCGTTTGTGGACTAAGTTGACAAAGCCTTTTGTACATGTCAACCTAGTAGACCCACAAGTCAGCCTCCAAATCTGTCCCAAACAGCATACAACCCGAAATTTTTAGCCAGATTCAAATTAATTTTAAAATTAAATATACCTTAATTTAAATTCAATGAAATTTTACCTACATAAAAACAATGAAATTTAACATATCAAAATCCGAAAGGAAAAAGTATTTTGGAACTAATTGCCTGTTTGTTGTATTTTTTTCATTTTACAACCCATTTATTATTACTTATAGCCCATTTTCTGGGAAAATGCATCCCTCCTTGTCTTGAAAGATTTCCGGCCCAGCAGGGCGTAGAAAAGCAAGTAGGCCTACGTTGGTTATTCTGCAAAAAACAAAATAGCTGGCTAGTCATTTTCAGAAAGGAAAAAAACAAACTGGGCTGGTCATGCGCTAAACATATGAAATAAAAGCCTGGGCTAGATGGGACATAGCTCCCGCACAACCCAGTTGATACCCTTCTCTGTCCCGAAAAAACAAAATTACTGCGCGCGCTGCTGGGTCCCTACTGTCATCCTCACCATGTACAATCATCTCCTTTTTCCTCTCGGTTGTTGACCATGTTGAGAACACTGGAGGGCGGAGCTACGGCGAGCAAACCAAGTCGGAGGACGATGGTGAGGCCTCGGACAGGAACGAACAGGAGTCGGGGAAGAAGCGCAGAGTTTTAGGGTGCGATGTGGCCACGATGCGTGCGCGGCAGCACAACCAGCCGTGGGAGGCGGGAGCAGGCTGTCCCGCTGGCGCTGGTTTGATTTTGGTGGCTCGAGGAAGAAGAGACTGAAGAAACACGATAGCCGTTGAATTCAATCCAACGGTCAAGGTAGCATACTTTTGTTGACTAAGCCGACACCAAGTAGCATACTTTTTTATATATAGGAAGAAAAGAAAAACCGGGCTCATTTGTCTGATAACATTCTCGAAACTGCGACCGTTCGATCTTGTGTTGCAACTAAAACTGTGAGGAAAATGCGTTCGTATGCCGTCCCCCTCCTAGGGAACGTTCGCCACATAAGTGACTAGCACCCTTGGTTTTCAACCGAGAGGTCTTGAATTCGAGTCCCAGGAACTCTCAATTTTGCCCTCCTTCCTTCCTTGCAAAAAAAAGAAAGAAAATCAAAGACTTGAGAAGGCGTACAAAACAAGCTAGTGTATGAGTAAAGAGACGTTGCTGAGTTTTAGAAAAAAGAGAGACGTGCTCCTGTAGCTGGTTCGAATCCAAACCTAGACTATGACTATATATGGTGCTACGCTACTCTGCAAGTAATGAAACTGACATATCCAACGTTCGCCTCTCCTCTTGTCTACTTACTTTGCCTAGCATTAGAAGCTCTGGCCGCAGCAACCATGTCCGCTAGCTGCTCGTCCACCTGCTCTTCAGCAGGCAACAACCAGATATGCGCCAAGTCGCCACCCATACCATCGCCTGTGGGTCTCATCACACCCTTGACTACGCACCACAGTAGGTTGCTCATCGCAACCCTCTGCCGATTGGTGTGGTGCCCTTAACAAATCACGCATAGTCATCATCGTGTCTCAACCACAATCCTCAACCTGGCCGAAGTCTTCTACAAATGCAGAATCATGGGGTAATAATATGTTTAAGTGTTGTTCTGCTACTTTGGGTTGCTGATTTTTTAATAGTTTGGTTGATGGCCTTCCAATTTGATTAAATGCGAGAAAAGGGAAGATTCGTGTGATTTGTATTTCTGGGAAGTTGCTGATGTGGGGGAATGCAACTATGCTGATTATTTGGTTAGCTCAGGAATCCCAATACCAGCAGGTTGGGGTGTTGGACAAGTAACTGAAGGAACGGCAGAAGAGGAAGATGCAACGCGGAAGGTTAAAGATGGAGTTCCTCTAATCATGGCCAAGCAACAGCTGTTGAACGACCTTGACATCAATGAGAAGATGAAAGAGCTTGTGAAGATAATGGGAAAAATCGATGTGCTCTATAGGATGATTGTCTCTTTATTTTTACAGTGTATGAAGCACTCGTGATGTATTCAGTGGCTATGACATGAGCACTTTGCTGAAACTAGTAATGAATGAAACCTGTGTAGCGGGCTAGGCGTAGTGTTGTGAACATGTAGCGACCTGACCCGAATGGATCAAGTCTCTGTGCTTAAGTGTCATCCCTGGATCGGTATGCTGACACACACAGTACTCGAGGATTCATAACAGAGGTAAATCACATGTATAAAATAACGTAAATACAATTACCTCAATCCAAAATAGCGAAAGTAACAAGGTTGTGGATTCCCATCAACACCAACGGCAAAGTTGAGTATAGGAATCGTAACCCTAACGTATCACTTACTCGTCGTAAGATCCTGCAACATGAGACGTTGCAGCCACAAAGGGTCAGTACATTGAATGTACTGGCAAATTCACACCATGGAGAAATGATGAATAAAGTCTATCACTACATGCATATATGGCTGGTGGAGGCTCTATGGTTATAATGTTTTTGCGAAAAGCCAATTTTTCCCTACTGCAAAGGAATAAATTTATTTAACTATCATAGTGGTTGTTAAACATTGAGAATGGTTGACAGCATTCTCAATCCAAATTAAAAGTACTCATTAACAACCCAACAATATTAAATTAGAGTAACATGTTGAGATCAACAGGATAATCCAAGTACTAGATACTCAAAACGTCCATAACCGGGGACACGGCTAACCATGATTAGTTTATACACTCTGCAGAGGATTGCGCACTTTTCCCCACAAGACTCGATCGCCTCCGTTTGATTCCTCGCACTACATGATGTTTGAGAAACGGATGACCGAGACATAGTCTTTCGGAAGCGCTAGCACCTTACATGTGGGTAGACCGGTACACCTACTTTCCCCTACATCTGCTAGTCCACCCGTAAGAGTTCGCACGACTTAATCAACTATGCGAGCCCATAATGGCTTGTGGGCTGCACACGTAAGTTTCTAGTTTGAATAATCTCATGATCCCTTTGAGCACGGGTGGCGGTCAGAAGAAAAGCAGGCAAGTCTGGAAACCCGGTGCCTAGACAGGCAAGTCCTGGAGTAACTAGGTGCCTCAATCCACCCAGATGTGTGTTTAAGTTGCCACCTTAAATAAACCATTAATTAACAATCTCACATCTGTCATGGAAATTCACTCACCCAATCCATGTCTATTAGCATAGCATGGCATAATAAGCAAACGTAGAGTAACTCCCAAGGGTTTGAATAATAAAACAGGTAATAGGTACTACCTCATCTACTTCCCAACCCACATATTAATTAGATCCTAGTCATGCAATGTTTGAGGATTGATCTAATGCATAAAAACTGGGTAGTAGAAAAGGTATGATCAAAGTGTGAACTTGCCCGCAATGTTGATGAAGATGATTTGCACTCAACTCCTGATAGTTCTATTCGTCACACTCCGATCAATCTATCGTGAGCAAGCAATAGTAACCACACATAAGCAATCACTCAAAAGATCGGAAAGAACGAAGAAGACGACTCGGAAAACATCAAAACCAAACAAATAACTCTTGCAACATAAAACAATTTCTAACAGTACCAAAATTATGTGAATTTGGCCTTATCAGAAGGTCTAGGTCAAGAGCTTCGAGATGCAAAAAGAATCACTCAAATCGGAGTTGTAAAACTCAAGTTACGATCAAACGAAGTTTAAATACAAACTATTTGAAATTCAAATTTTAAACTTTCAAAAATATGTTTAAGTTGTTTTACTGGATAGAGGGGATCATAACGAAGAAGTGGGCGTTGGTTTCGTTGGATTTGGACAAACGAGTAAAAAGTTGTGAGCGTTTGAAAACCAGGGGCTAATCTGTAAATAATTATATTCACGGATGGGTCCCTGGCCGAAATTAAAAAGAAAAAGAAAAACTCTACCGAACGAACGTTCACTACAGAGACTAACCTAGCGTAAACCGTTTGTTACAAACCTAATCTAGTGAGCGTTTGCTATATAGAGAATAACGGTTGAAAAAAAAAACAGATCCTATCTAATCGGGGCCGTTGGAATGAGATCAGACCAGACGGCGCTTACCATGACAGTTGTGGCGCCGGCGTTGAGAATCTGGCGGAAGCTTCAGGTCCGGTCGAAATGGCGGCTCCGATGGTCTGGCGGCAATGAAAGCGGAGAAGCGGCAGCAGTTTACTGCAACGGGTCAACGGCGAGGAGGAAGAAAGCGGTGACTGACTCTCGGCAATGGCGGCTCAGATCTTGGCGAGATCTGGGAGGTGGCCTTGGCAGAGAGGCGGGGCCAGGGGCGCTATTTAAGGAGGGAGGAAGGTGGTGGCGTGGGCGAGGCGAGGAGGAGGCGGAGGCAATGGGCGCCGGTGTCGAGCGGAGGCTGGACTCCCATGGAGGTCGAGACGACCGGGAGTGCGGCGTCGGGCAGCTGGGCCGGCCAGTCCGGTCGATCGGAAGATTTTTTTATAAAAAACAACACAGAGAAACAAAATAAAAACAAACGAAATAAATTTTTTACATAGGCATATAATATATCAAAATTTTCAGAAAAAGATTTTCTACAGCGTGGACATTTTTATAAAGTCAAATAAAATACACACAAATTCAAATAAAGCAAAGAGTGCTTCTGCCCTAATAAAATCGAACAAAATCATTTTAAAATTACCAAAATGATTTCAAATTTATTTCTCTCCAATTTTCTATTGTAGGGAATCATGTTACCCTATTTTCCATATATTTTATTTTTGGAGAAAAATAATTTGAATATTCTCAAATAACTCCAAATTGAAAAATAAATTCAAACGAATTTTGAATTTAATTCTTAAGAACTCCCAACTCATATTTCCTATGTTTTGAAGAAGTCATTTTATCTTCGCTCGGGAAAATCATTGAGTTGCATAAAGTTCCTGGGTTGGAAATATTTTCCAAATGAAATTCAAATATTTTTAACACCCCTTGTCATTTAAATAAATGGAAGAAGTCGTGTCATCTTCTCTCCAGGGTTTTGTGGTGAAAAGAATTTGAATTCACGGAGGTCATAAAATGCAAAATGAAAGTTTGGGAAAGTCCTTTTATTCCCTCTCATTTAACTTTCAAAAAGTTTCAAATTTCACTCAATCAATCACACAACAATCAAACAATCAATCAAATCTATCTATTTAATATAACATTCCAAAATTTAGAATTTTGGGATGTTACAAACCTACCACCCTTAAAATGAATCTCGTCCTCGAGATTCGGAGAGGCTAGAAAGAAATAGGTTAGGTTTGGGGTCTTCTCAAAAATCCATCGATCGTCTCCGGGGTCTCGGGTGCTACCACCCTTAGAAGCATGGCTACGGTCCCATCAATACTCATATACTCCATCCATATTCTTGACGGGGCCGGTCTTCTCAAATTTTCAGTATAATTCCTTGTCTGGCTCTTCCGGTAGCGGCATAAGCTTTTCCTCAATTCTTCTGTCCTTTCAACTTGGTAAGGTTATTCCGAGACTGGGTCTCTTAGCTGACGGGTCTGGCGCCAATACTAATTAGCTATCGATATCTCATGGTGGTCAACAATTTATGGTTTCTCCTGCAGAAAACGGGTCTGGGTTGAACCTCACCGTATATCCTACGATTAGCAGCTACTGCCGTGTACAAGGGAAAAATACTTATACCATTCTAAGGTTCAAACAAGGTTTTGATCGTCGTCTCTCTACTATAGGTAAGTGACTCAGATTTACCATCCCGTATAGCAAGGCGAATAATAAGAGTAAGTCGGTATGGTGATCAATCCATCTCGCACCCAAATCATTATCTTGTATATGGTTTAGCGAATCTCGCATGCTAACACTCAGTCATCCTCACAAGCATTGCAGAATTTTTCTTGTCGATGAACCAAGTTCGGATAAATCCATTGTTTCTGCAAGCCAAACAAACATCTATCATTCCTTAACAACTCTCAGGTTTTGCTTTAACTCCTATAGAATCATCGGTGGGTAAAGGCATATCCTCTTCCAAGGGTTTTTCCTTCAGCAAGGGTGTGCCTGCTTCTTGGTAGGTCCTAGGGCCTGTGGGTTATGGGCCCACCTCATCATTTGTATACCTTGAACTCATCATCGAGCAACTGATCATTATTCCAACATCCAGTTTCCTAGCATTCTTAAATCCATCTCATAGTACTGTCTTCCTTCCTTCTATTTGCACCAAACTAGGACATGATTACTCAGACTCATCATGGAATTTCCATTGATCCATATTTACAACATCATACCTCCTTTATATCCAATAGCAATTCATCTCTTCATCCTCGTGGGATATCCCACATCTGAGATAACAACTTATACTTATGAAGTCCATACTCCACTTCGTGGAACATCATTATCCTTTCCGGTCAAGCATCCTTACAGGGGAATATTGGCCATCTCTGCATGGCACTTCTTCATCTGGGAAATGTGAAACACATCATGAACTCCTGATAGTCCTTCGGGTGACTCCAACTTTGTTGGTCACTTCTCCCATATGCTCCAAACTCGGTATGGTCCTACAAATCTAGGGGCTAACTTTCCCTTAACTCCAAATCATTTAACTCCTCGCAGAGGGGACACACGAAGACATGCTCTGTCTCCAATTTCATAGACTACCTCCTTGCGTGTTTGAGTCTGCATAACTCTTCTGCCAGGACTGAGCTACCTTCAGTCTATCTCGAAGCAACTTAACATTCTCTTCTGAATCCTTGATCACATTTGGTCCAAACAACTGACGGACTCCAACTTCATCCCATATCAACGGTGTTTGGCTCCTTCTCCCATACAAAGCTTTAAAAGGGGCCATCTTCAAACTAGCTTGGTAACTGTTGTTGTATGAGAACTCCACGTAAGGTAGATTATCATCCCTACTAGATCCATAATTTAGCGCACATGCTCTCAACATGTCCTCCAGAGTCTGATTGACTCTCTCGATTTATCCATCTGTCTGCGGATGAAAGGCTGTACTGAACTCTAGCCTAGTACCCAAAGTGTGGTGTAGCTGATTCCAAAACTTTGAGGTAAGCTGTGTTCCTCTATACGTCTGATGGTCCTCGGAACTCCATGCGGACATACGATCCTGGTCAAATATATCTTGGCCAACTTCACACTTGTATAGGTGGTTTTCCTTTGGGATAAGGTGAGCCACTTTGGTCAAGCGAATGAACTACCACCCAGATAGCACCATATCCCGATCAGGTTCTGGGAAATCCGGTAATGAAATCCATGCCAAGCTTATCCCACTTCCTTTCGGGTATCGGCATAGGCTGTATTAATCCTGCTGGCTTCTGATGCTCTACTTTTACTCTCTCTGGCATACATCACCTACGACTACATACTCTGCAATATCCTTTTTTATACCAGTCCACCAGAAACACTCCTTCAAAATCCAAATACATCTTGGTGTTTCCAGGGCGAATCGAGTATGGTGAGTCATGAGCCTCCTGAAGCATTTACTTCCTGATCTTTGCATTATTGGGAACATATACACGGTCCTCGAACCATAAGGTGTCGTGCTCATCCTTACGAGAACCTTTGGCCTTTCCTTTGTTCATCCTCTCTTTTAACTCAGCAATATTTTGTCATCCTTCTGAGCTTCACGGATCATTCCCAACAATGTAGACTGAACTTCCATTGCTGCAACAAAACCTTTAGGAACAATCTCCAACCGAAGTTCCCTGAGATTCCTCGGCTTTGGTAATCCTCCGCTTATGAGGGTATTCGTCCTTGTTTTCTTTATGGTTATGCCCTATTTCTCCACAAAGCTTGTATGCACAAGGTTTCTACATATCCTTTCCATAAGGCTTCAAATTCGGGGACACAAGACTAAGACTTTAGCAAAGTCAACTTAAATTCCTTCCAAGTGGTTACTCCTTGCCATCCATTGATGGTTTGGTACGTCCTCCACCAAGTTGCAGCACCTCTTTCAAAGCATTGAAGAGCATGCTGGGCCATATCCTTTCCGGCTATAGGGTTATTCTCCATATGATCCTCCATGTCCTGAATCCATTGGTCCATCTCCAATGGACTCATCGGTCCAGAAAATATAAGCTCATCTCCATTCATCCTCTATTGGGTCCATGGGTTTGGGGTGGGATAAGAGAGATCGAGAGGGATGCACACAATACAAACAATAGTTTTGAAAATACATATTTTATTGTGGCTGTCGGAAAAACAACAAACAAATGACAGCTCACAAACGTCGCATCTAACATAGGTATATAACAGGGGTTGGGTCTTCTAATGGTCAATACATCTCCAAAGTCGCAAATTCTTCAAGTCTTGTTCATGTCTCCGATGGCTTCTTCTGATCATGCTTGTCCTTCTCAAGTTCTTTTGCCAAATCATCTCTGTTGGCCTTGAAGTCTCTCATGACATCCTTTAATATTGTTGGGGTTGCATTCCAAACTTCTGGGTTTCAACATCCTTGGCATGAACCATGGTCCTAACTGTCCTTCAGCTCCTGGCAAATCTCCAGTATCTCGAGGTTTTGTTCCTCCAGTTTGGCTACTTCAGCTTCAGGTTCCTGAGTTCTTCACGAGTTGCCTCCTTGTCAAATATGACTTCCTAAAGTCCATCTTAAAATCCTTGATGTAATACTCCAGATCCTAGTGATACACCAGCTAAGGTTAAAACTGCATCCTTTGCTGACAGATGCTCCATCAGCATTCTACCATCCAATCCTTCCATGCATCTGCATGCTTAACTCAGCCCGGTGATAATAGTATAAGCGGGCAATAACATCATGGATAACCGTGTTTATGCCCATGTTACTGCCATGAGCTATCATTCCATAATTGATATCTCCTACCTTGGGGCTTTCTTGACAAAACTTTGAATTCTAATGCTCCATGTTCGGTCTTTCTCCGATACACCTTGATCTCGGGTATTAACAACTTCCATAGTCTGTTCCATAAGTGTAGCTTTTCTTAGATCATACCAAATCTGGAAATTCTTCATATTCTCCTAGTCTTCGAAGTCTTTATCCGTCGTAGTTTCCATCATTATAATGCTCGGTAAAATCCTCTTCATTCCAAAGTAGTCTTAGTTGTCTAATATCTTGTACTTCTTGGAGTGGTCTCATCAGTCGAATCTTCGAGGGGTCAAAAGGGGAAAGGGGTATGGTCTCACTAAAAGGAATTTTTGAATAAGCTCAGAAGAGAAGAGAGGTAAAAGATCCTTTTGAAAAGAAAGTTTGTAGAGAAATATCTTTCCTATGGGCTTGCCATTTTCCAGGGTCACGTCCTACGGTCAACATGTGCTCTGATACCATCTTGTAGCGACCCGACCCGAATGGATCAAGTCTCTGTGCTTAAGTGTCATCCCTGGATCGGTATGCTGACACACACAGTACTCAACGATTTATAACAGAGGTAAATCACATGTATAAAATAACGTAAATACAATTACCTCAATCCAAAATAGCGGAAGTAACAAGGTTGTGGATTCCCATCAACACCAACGGCAAAGTTGAGTATAGGAATCGTAACCCTAACGTATCATTTACTCGTCATAAGATCCTGCAACATGAGACGTTGCAGCCACAAAGGGTCAGTACATTGAATGTACTGGCAAATTCACACCATGGAGCAATGATGAATAAAGTCTATCACTACATGCATATATGGCTGGTGGAGGCTCTATGGTTATAATGTTTTTGCGAAAAGCCAATTTTTCCCTACTGCAAAGGAATAAATTTATTTAACTATCATGGTGGTTGTTAAACATTGAGAATGGTTGACAGCATTCTCAACCCAAATTAAAAGTACTCATTAACAACCCAACAATATTAAATTAGAGTAACATGTTGAGATCAACAGGATAATCCAAGTACTAGATACTCAAAACGTCCATAACCGGGGACACGGCTAACCATGATTAGTTTATACACTCTGCAGAGGTTTGCGCACTTTTCCCCACAAGACTCGATCGCCTCCGTTTGATTCCTCGCACTACATGATGTTTGAGAAACGGATGATCGAGACATAGTATTTCGGAAGCGCTAGCACCTTACATAAGGGTAGACCGGTACACCTACTTTCCCCTACATCTGCTAGTCCACCCGTAAGAGTTCGCACGACTTAATCAACTATGCCAGAGCCCATAATTGCTTGTGGCTGCACACGTCAAGTTTCTAGTTTGAATAATCTCATGATCCCTTTGAGCACGGGTGGCGGTGCGAAGAAAAAGCAGGCAAGTCCTGGAAACCCAGGTGCCTAGACAGGCAAGTCCTGGAGTAACCAGGTGCCTCAATCCACCCATATGTGTGTTTAAGTTGCCACCTTAAATAAACCATTAATTAACAATCTCACATCTGTCATGGAAATTCACTCACCCAATCCACGTCTACTAGCATAGCATGGCATAATAAGCAAACGTAGAGTAACTCCCAAGGGTTTGAATAATAAAACAGGTAATAGGTACTACCTCATCTACTTCCCAACCCACATATTAATTAGATCCTAGTCATGCAATGTTTGAGGATTGATCTAATGCATAAAAACTGGGTAGTAGAAAAGGTATGATCAAAGTGTGAACTTGCCTGCAATGTTGGCGAAGATTATTCACACTCAACTCTGATAGTTCTATTACGTCACACTCCGATTCGATCTATCGTGAGCAAGCAATAGTAACCACACATAAGCAATCACTCAAAAGATCGGAAAGAGCGAAGAAGGCGATTAGGAAAACATCAAAACCAAACAAATAACTCTTGCAACATAAAACAATTTCTAACAGTACCAAAATTATGTGAATTTGGCCTTATCGGAAGGTCTAGGTCAAGAGCTTGAGATGCAAAAAGAATCACTCAAATCGGAGTTGTAAAACTCAAGTTACGATCAAACGAAGTTCAAATACAAACTATTTGAAGTTCAAATTTTAAACTTTCAAAAATATGTTTAAGTTGTTTTACTGGATAGAGGGGATCATAACAAAAAAGTGGGCGTTGGTTTACGTTGGATTTGGACAAACGAGTAAAAAGTTGTGAGCGTTTGAAAACCAGGGGCTAATCTGGCCGAAATTAAAAAGAAAAAGAAAAACTCTACCGAACGAACGTTCACTACAGAGACTAACCTAGCGTAAACCGTTTGTTACAAACCTAATCTAGTGAGCGTTTGCTATATAGAGAATAACGGTTGAAAAAAAAAACAGATCCTATCTAATCGGGGCCGTTGGAATGAGATCGGATGGGCGGCGCTTACTGGCGGTTGTGGCGCGGCGTTGAGGAAAACGGCGGCTTCGGGTCGATCGGGAGGCGGCTCCGGTGGTGAAGCTGACAGTAAAGCAGCCAAGGAGGCGGCCTTGAAGCGGTTACTGAGGTCAGCGAGGAGGAAGAAGGCGAGCGTGATCTGCGCAGCTCGGCAATGGCGGCTCGAGATCTTGTGAGATCACGGGAAGGGAGTGTGGCAGCGAAGAGAGAAGGCGGGGCCAGGGCCGCTATTTAAGGAGGAGGAAGGTGGTGGCATGGGCGAGGCGGAGGAGGAGGTCAGGCGGAGGCAATGGCGCTGGCGGTGTCGAGCGGGCTGGACTCCCAGCTGGAGGTCAGGGAGACGACCAGGTGCAGCGTCAGGTCAGGTGGGCCGTTAGCTGGCACATTGGGCGGCCAGTCCAGTCAGTCGAGAAGATTTAAAAAAACAACACAGAGAAACAAAATAAAAACAAACGAAATAAAATTTTTACATAGGCATATAATATATCAAAATTTTCAAAAAAAGATTTTCTACATCGTGGACATTTTTATAAAGTCAAATAAAATACACACAAATTCAAATAAAGCAAATAGTGCTTCTGCCCTAATAAAATCGAACAAAATCATTTTAAAATTACCAAAATGATTTCAAATTTATTTCTCTCCAATTTTCTATTGTAGGGAATCATGTTACACTATTTTCCATATATTTTATTTTTGGAGAAAAATAATTTGAATAAAACTCAAATAAATCCAAATTGAAAAATAAATTCAAAAGAATTTTGAATTTAATTCTTTGGAACTCCCAACTCATATTTCCTATGTTTTGAAGAAGTCATTTTATCTTTGCTCGGGAAAATCATTGAGTTGCATAAAGTTCCTGGGTTGGAAATATTTTCAAATGAAATTCAAATATTTTAACACCCCTTGTCATTTAAATAAATGGAAGAAGTCATGTCATCTTCTCTCCAGGGTTTTGTGGTGAAAAGAATTTGAATTCACGGAGGTCATAAAATGCAAAATGAAAGTTTGGGAAAGTCCTTTTATTCCCTCTCATTTAACTTTCAAAAAGTTTCAAATTTCACTCAATCAATCACACAACAATCAAACAATCAATCAAATCTATCTATTTAATATAACATTCCAAAATTTAGAATTTTGGGATGTTACAGAACATCTAGTGATTTCTATTAACGTTAATCAGGGGTATCCTTTTGCTCATAAATAAATAAATAGCGAAGGCCCTTTTAGTAATAAATAAATAAATTAGCTTGAGAGGCCACTGTCGAATTGACTTTGTTCTCATTCGAAGGCGTCAAGCAAATTGCGATTCCGAACAACAAACTATGTCATCAAATTCAAGTTTCACAACCAAATATGAGTACAACTAAACAACAATGTCATCATGTTTTAGTCATCATACAATCACCAAACACAAATCAACATACATAACAAGTGATGTTCTTGTTGGGGAACGTTGCAGAAAATAAAACATTTCTACGCATCACCAAGAACAATCTATGGAGTCATCTAGCAATGAGAGAGAGGTGCATCTACATACCCTTGTAGAATGCGGCGGGCGTTCAAGAGAACAGGGTTGATGGAGTCGTGCTCGTCACGATCCAAATCACCGATGATCCTAGCGCTTGAGCAGACGGCACCTCCGCGTTCAACACACGTCTGCAGTTGGGAAGGCGTCTCCTCCTTGTTGATCCAACAAGGGGAGTGTCGAGATAATAGGCCACGGGTAGGCTAACCCGAGTCCCAGGACCTTTCAAGGCATCGGGGCAGGCCGCGCCCCTCAAGCCGACTACAAGACAAGCCGAGTCCCAGACGACGACTCCAAGGACAAGCCAAGTCCCGGACGGTGACTCCAAGATAAGCCGACTCCAAAGTGGCGACCTCGGAGAGGCCGACTATGGGAGTCGGCCCATGACTCCTCCCTCATCTCGAGAAATGCGATCACGGCGAATGCAGTCACGTCGTGGCCATTCCCTCCCAGCGTCTGAAGGACCGGCATATGCTCTGATGAGCCGTATCATTGGAAGATCTCCGGCGTGGTAGCGCGACACTTTGCTGCCATGCCTGCCTGACTCTCAGCCACAGTCATGAACCTTTGTGCCTGGCAACCGGCTTTGTCACGACCCGAAGACCGGCGGGGCGCACAGCCGATGGGTGGACGAAAGGCGGCTGGCGCCCGAAGCGGCCACAGGGGTCGGCCGACTCCTCCCGAGGCCCCACGAGCCATCAACGGATAGGATGGGGAATGGCGACAATGGTCGATGAAGCGGCCTGCTGTTGCCCACGACCCAATGACCAAGCCTGCATCATCGGAGTGCCGCTCACTGATATCAAGCACGCCGGGACCCACCGATCGGCCGGGCCCCGAAGCCGGCGGGAAGGGCGATGCGAGGGAGCAGCGGCTGGGACCCGCGCCCAGCCGGACTAGCATTGTACCCCCGGGGGGTAGGCCTATATAAACCCCCCGGGGCACCCATGCAAAGGGTTGGGACTTTGATAGAGATAGACCAGATAGCATAGGGAGGAGAGAGCTAGCATTGCCCTCTCACGCCTCCCGTCTGACTCCGGGGAGCACCATCGTAGTCACTTTGCCTTAGTGATCATGCGGAGACCCAGCGGAGGCGGCGATGAAAGTGTTATCTCCTCGGAGAGCCACGAAGCTTTGGGTAAGATCCGCGGCGTGCATGTCTTCGCCTCATCTGTTTCCGAGCACGGTGATGTTCTACTTGCCCCCCACCATGATAAGCCATCCGTTGGCATATGTCGCACCCAACCCCGACATTTGGCGCCCACCGTGGGGCGAGGTGCACGTCGTCCAGGAGACACGATACAGGCGGGAACCCTCTTCCTCCACAGCGGCGCAGCGGCGGGCTTCGCCCGAATGGAGTCTGCATCGGCCTTGTTGCTTGATCTTTGAGGCCCCTGTCAGCGAGCAGCCTTGCCGAACTTATCGGGCCGGTGCGCCTCTCCGGCGAGCCAACGTCCGGCGCGAGCTGCAGGTGGCCGAGAGTCTCCTCACGGGCCTCCTCGACCAACTCCGTCACCGGCGAGCTGCCGTGGATTTGGAGTCCGTAGGCTCCACCGACCCGATCTTTGATGCGACTCACGGCGCCGATGTCGCTTGACACTTTCCCCCACCAGCGTGGTGGTCTCTGACGACCGCTTCCTCATGAGAAGTGGCGGAAGCGCCGTCCGCGGAGGTGCTCGTCATCGATCATGATGGCGCTTTCTGGCGGCTTCGGGACCGCTTCGCTGCTGACCACCAAGACCTAACGGCGCCCATTCGAGGGCCTTGAGACGCCGAGCAGGAGAACGCCGCCTTGAGATCATCGAAGAAGCGCCAAGAAATGGCGAGCATGGCGCTGTCGAAGCATACCACTGTGAATGGATCGCGCCGTGGGCGGCTCGCCGGCTCCGACTGGGCCGAGCCGTCTAGGCGCGGTCCGGCAGCGCGGTGCGACCATTGCCGACTTGTTCGGGGCAAAACGCCCCGTGTACGCCACCCCTGCGGAGAACATCCGCGCCGCCCAGCGGCGGCAGCGGTGAAGAAGAACGAGGCGAAAGCGCGCGCATGATGAGGCGAGTCCGGCAGCTCCTCGGCCGGTTGCTTTGCGCAAAAGCGTAGTGACATGTATAGGCAGCAGGCAATGACGAGCAACGACTTGCCTCCCGCCGAGATCAAAGCGCGACGTCTCGGACGCCCGTGGCGGAGTCCGCGGAAGGAAGAAAGAAACCGGCTGTGAGTGTGATCGGACTCCACATCACCATTAGTAGCGACCAAGGCGGCCGTCCAAGAAGCGATAAGCGGCGGGGCGACTACTTGCCTCCCATGAAGAAGAAAACGGCGAAGTTTCCTGCCGCTGTTGAGCATCCGACTCTCGGTGGCCGCCTCGGCCGTCGAGAGGAGTCGGAAGAATAGCGCCGCTCATCGGATCGACCGACTCCACGGTCCTGGCGCTGGAAGAAGAAGACAAGCTGGGTCCGCCTTGCTTGAACCCGCATCCGAGGCGAGCCCTTCCCAAAGGGTTCACGCTCCCCGAGACACACCCAAATTACCGGCTCTATGGCCGGAAAAGGCCCGATAGACTACTCCATAGTCGTCGGCATAGCGAAGCAACAACAAGCGGGTTGCCCGTGAAGTAATCGTTCCACTCATGCTCGGGCATGGCCGAACATGGTTGAACAGCACGAAGCCCATGACATCAACAGTGGTCCGACTTCACCGAAGGCTTCATCCGCAACTTCACGAGCACGCATTACAGCGACCTCCCAAGCCGCGCCCGGCTTTCCTTGTCGCGTGCAAGGCCACGATGAGTCAACACGCGACTACCTCAGCGGCTGAGGCGACCGGAACTCCTGCGGCGTGCACGAGGTGCGAGCTATCGAGTACTTCCTTTGCCGGTGCGGAGAAGGCACACTCCTCAAGGACATGCTCCTCTGCGGCGAGCGAAACCCTCGACGAGCGCTAGTCATAGCCGACAAATGCGCCCACGGCCGACTCCTCCATGAAAGGCGGAGATTCAAGTGAATCACGGTGGCAAAGTGGCTCCTCGGGCTCCCGAGAACTCATTTGGAGACACGGTTGGCGACAACAACATAACGACAACAAATGCAAGGCCCAACAGCCGACTTCCAACGATCGGCGGTCGCGGCTGATTGAAGATCAACGGCGGAGGGCAGCCTCCGTCAAGCAGCGAAGGCGGCAATTCCAATTGGTTGCCAGCCTTCTCTTATGAGCAGACTTTGGATGGTCCTTGCAAGTTCCACAGTGGCGCGAAGCCGTCAAATCATACCACCCAAAAGTGCCACTGGCTCACCAGAATCGCCAAGGGAGACGACCTCATTCCTCCACCGCCTGCCGGAGCCGCGCCTCTCGCCGCCACCCAATGGTATTTTGCTTTCGGCCAGTCGTATGATGCAAACGAGTTCCCAGGATGAGCACGGAGCCTATGTGGTGTTCACCGTGTAGCGAGATGACCGGCGCAGCGGCGTAACAACAACAAGAATTGAATGCGATCGTGTCAAGTGCTCCGGAGTTCATGCATTGGTCAGAGAGGCCCTATCGGTTGGAGTAAGCGGATCACCCGGAGGTGATGCGAACCGAGTTCCTATGCCCTGGTCCTAGGAGCCACCTTGGCCTTGATAGGCGGGCGCCCGCTTCTCGCCAATCTTGATGAAGCGGAGGCAGCAGCACCAACATCCTGTACAAGGATACAATGGAGAAACTAGGAATCAAGCGAAGACAGCTTCAGAGCAGCCGGACGGTGTTCCATGGTATTGTACCTGGCCTTTCCTGCTGACCAATCGGCAAGATCCTGATAGACGTCCTCTTCGAAGACAAAGATCATTTCCGCCGAGAGCCAGTCTGGTTTGAAGTAGTAGACACAGAAAGCCCATACCACGCCTTTGCTTGGCCGACCTGCCTTGGCCAAGTTCATGGCGATTCCGCTTCGCCTACCTCAAGATGAAGATCTTTTAGGGTTCCAAGGGAATTGACGTAGTAGCCGTGACTCTGACGAGAAGTCGTCACTTCTTGCAACGGCGAAGTAGAGAAAAATTTGGCGAGTCCACAGTGATCGCGGCTGAGAAGCGGCTCCTTGACCGGGTCGTGGCGATGGCAGGAAAGCAGCCTGAGTTATCGCCCGACCCCAAGGAGTCGGAAGCAGAAGGATCATTCAAGCCGGCCAAAGAGACCAAGAAGATACCCTTGGACCCGGAGCACCCAGAGAGATACGCTGTCGTGGGCACGAGCCTTGACAGCAAATAGGAAGGCGAGCTCGTCGATTTCCTCCATGAGAATCGCGGCATCTTCGCATGGACCCCCAAGGACATGCCTGGTGTCCCGACGAAATTCACCGAGCACAAGCTACACGTCAGGCCAGATGTGAAACCCGTCAGGCAGCCCTTGCGCCGCCTATGTCGAGAAGAAGAGAAGATTCGTTGGAGAAGAGATGGCTCGGCTTCTTGCAGCGGCTTCATCATGGAAGTGTTCTTTCCAGAGTGGCTGGCAAACCCGGTTTTGGTACTGAAGAAAAACAAGCAGTGGCGGATGTGCATTGACTACACAAGCCTCAACAAAGCCTGCCCAAAGGATCCGTTTGCCCTGCCAAGAATCGATCAGGTGATAGACTCCACAGCCGGATGCGAGCTGCTGAGTTTCCTAGATGCATATTCAGGATATCACCAGATCAAGCTGAACCCGGCAGACAGATTGAAGACCTCCTTCATCATGCCATTTGGAGCCTACGCTGCAAGCGATGGCGTTCGACGAGAGCAGCGGCGCCACCTTTCGGCGTTGCATGCTTGAAGTGCCTCCTCAAGCAACTTCGGCGGGAATGCCCGTCTACGTGGATGATGTGGTGGTGAAGGCGGAGAAGCGTGGGGCGCTGCTAGAAGACCTCAAGGAGACCTTTGAGAACTGCGCCGATTCGGATCAAGCTCAACCCAGGAAAAAGTGCGTTTTGAATTACCCGGCCGACCAACTCCTTGGCTTCCTGGTCTCGAGCAGCGGCATAAGTGCAACCCGTGAAGATCAAGGCCATCGAGAGGATGGAGGTACCCGGCCATTGTTAGATGTCTTGAAGTTCATCGTCATTTGGCATCCATCAGCCGATTCATCAGTCGGCTGGGCGAGAAAGCTCTGCCCTTGTATCAATTGATGAAGAAGACCACCTTTTTCGAGTGGAATCACAAGGTGGACGAGGCATTTCTCCAACTAAAAAAGATGTTGACTACTCCCCCTGTGCTGGCGGCTCTGACTCCCAAAGAGCCCATGCTCCTATACATTGCCGCCACCAGCCGAGTAGTCAGCACGGTCATTGTAGTCGAGCGCAAGGAGGAAGGCAAGGCGCTACCTGTCTAGAGACCAGTATATTACCTAAGCGAGTCACATCGACCTCCAAGCAGAACTACCCCCACTACGGAAGATGTGCTCACGGTGTGCACTTTGCCACAAGAAGCTGAAGCCTTACTTTCAAGAGCATCCAATCAACATGGTTTGCACGCTCACTTTGGCGAGATCATTGGGCGAGGCGCCTCGGCCGAGTAGCCAAATGGGCCATAGATCCGGCTCCTTACACCATCTACTACCAGCCTGCACATCATCAAGTCCTGGCGTGGCCGACTTCCTCGTCATTGGCCGAGACCCGATACTGCCTTGGTGCCAAGCTCCACCATTGGCGGATGCATTTCGGCGGCTCAAGATGCGCACCCGGCTTGGGGCCGGCGTAAATCCTCACCTCCCCAAAGGCGACAAGCTCAAGTATGTGCTGCAGATCCGCCGCCGCCTCCAACAAGCGTCGCCGAATCTGAGGCGCTTATTCATGGGCTCCGGCTTGCCAAAGAACTTCGGCATTCGCGGATCACGTGCTATGGCGACTCCGACTTGGTGGTCCATGATCATCTGGCGTGGGGCGCCAAGGGCGCAAACATGGCGAGCTACCGCTTCTGGTGCGGCAACTCAGCGGATACTCCAGGTGCGAGTTCCTTCACGTGCCAAGAAAGCGACAACGATCAAGCGAGCGCCTTGGCACGAGTCGGCTCCTCCCGCCATGCTATACCATCCGGCGTCGCTCTACAGCGCCTCCTCAAGCCGTCTATTAAGCCTTCACCAGAATCAGACTCCATCTTTGTGCCGGCTCCTCCCGAAGAAGTCGGATCCGACTCAAGAGCCTCCGCAGACGGCCCCAAGAAAACCACAGTTGAAGCCGGCCCGGGGACTTCAGAACCCGGCCCGGGGACTGCGCCAGTCGGCCCGGGGACTCCATCAATCCAACAAGCGGCCGTGGATTCCAGCCCGCCGCCTCCCAGCCCAGCCGCCCTTGTCCAAGTCGCTGTGGTGGCAGTCGAAGAAATAGCAGCACCTTCATGGGCCCAGCCCATCCTCAGGTTCTTAGTAAACAGAGAGCTGCCAACTGATGAAACCTTGGCTCGGCTTAGAGTGGCGCGGCGGCAGCCTACACCATAGTCAGCAGAGAGCTGGGGCCAGCGGCGTTGCAGCGTCTTCCAGCAGCTGCGTCGAGGCGAGAACAAGGCCAGCGATCCTCGGAGACATTCATCGAGGCGAGTCACGGCCACCATGCGGCTTCAAGAGCACTTTCGTTGCCAAAAAGCACATCGTACACGGTTTCTTACGCCCATTGCCTTGGAAGAGGCCAAAGAGTTGGTCCAAAAGTGCAAGGGGTGCCAAATTTTCTGCTCTAAGCCACTTCATCCGGCTTCCGTGCTGAAAACAATCCCCATCGCTGACCCTTAGCGATTTGGGGCTGGACATGGTAGGACCATTCAAAGGCGGCCCGGCGGCCTAACTCATCTGCTTGTCGCGGTGGACAATTTCACCAAGTGGATAGAAGCAAAGCCCATCAAGAGGTTGAACGGTCCGACTGCGGTGACTTTCATCGCCGACATCACGGTGCGGTATGGCATACTGCACAGCATCATCACCGACAATGGCACAAACTTTGCCAAAGGCGCCTTGGCCCGTTTCTGCGCGACGCAGGGCATCCGACTGGACTTAGCGTCCGTTGCCCATCCACAGTCAAGCGGCCGGTGGAAGCGAGCAAGCGGCCTCATCTGTCGGCATCAAGCCTCATTGGTCGAACCACTTTCGGCGTTCGGCGGCTTTGTTGGGTTGAGGAGCTACCATCCGTCCTCTGGAGTCTGCGCTTTTCTCCAAACAAGTCAGCCGGCTTCACGCCTTTCTTCCTCGTCTCACGGTGCGAAGCCGTCATCCCGGCGGATATAGAGTTAACGCTCCATGAGTCACCATGTACACCAAAGAGGAAAGTGAAGAAGCACGCCAAGGCGGCGTTGACCCTCTTTGGAAGAGGGCATTGTTGGCACTCGGCTGGTCCGGCATCTACCGAGTGATGCACCGATACTACAGCCCAGAAAGGTCAAGCCGAGATCGTTTCAAGAGGCGACCTTGTGCTCCGGTGATTCGAGAGAACAGCCGGCCAAGCCTAATGCCGGCACCTTAGGAAGGCCCCTTCATCATCGGCAAAGTCCTAGGAAACGCGACTCCTACTACCTAATCGGCCTTTCGAAGCCTCGAAGCGCGCAAGAAGGAGACGACTCGGCAAAGAAGCAGGCGGTAGTGGAATGCAAATCTTCTTGAAGATTTTCTGATTGATCAGATATGTATCCTTTCACCCCTTTGTATTAAAGTACTAAGACCTTGGGCCCCACAGGCAGGCTCGGGGACTGCCCTTTTGTGTTATCTGTATGATAAAGAATTATGCCTTGAGTACATTACTTTCGTTACAAGCGCTTGGCACCGGGCCGGACTAGTCGGCAGGGGACTCGCCGCCTTAGCAGCTATGAGGAGCTTCTGCGGTCAGGACAAGTAGTGCAGCGGTGCTCAATCCGCCTCCTGCCAAAGCCGCGGCTTCATGGAAGCTGTTGGTGAGGCGGGAGTGAGTGAGCAGGCGCCCACCACCGAAAATGGCTGGGACCTAAAGCACGAACATAGCGTAAGATGGCCTCCAGCATTTCTGAAGCAGAAAGCCGACTCTTGAGTAGTCGGCCTGCCGCTTTCTAGCCGACTTGCTAAAAAACTCTAAACGGCCAAGTACTTGCCTTCCCAAAGTAGCCAGGCACTTGACCCAGCGACAGTCCATTGAGGCTTTGTCTATCACAACAAGGCGACAACTAAAAGAAGGTGGCAAAGGGAAAAGCCTAAAGAGCAGTAAGCAAGGAAAGACGGAAATCGGATAAATATTTACATAGGCCCTCGGCCGAATCTTCGAATAGAAGTTCAAGATACACCCCGCGGGTGGAACTGTTCGAATCTAACAAAGTTTTCAAAAGATTACTAAGACAGATAAACAGAGGCGGAAAAGGCAGCCTAGGAGGCGGCATCTGGGATCGGAGGATCCCGGAGGAGGCAGGCGGTGTCGGTAGCATGGGAGGCGATCGAGTGGCCGGTCTCGGTTTGAGGTCGCCTCCGGTGGCGTGATCGCCTCCTCCCGGCCTTTGGCTCGTTCTTTGGAGGCCTTGGTCGGCCGAGGAGGCTGGCCTGCTTTCGATCTTGGCACCTCCGCTCTGCCTCCATCCTCCGCCTCGTCCTCCTCCTCGGCGCTGGAGGCGATCACCTCCGCCGAGTCCTCGCCATACTCCGGGTCCATCCCGAACCACTCCGGCGACACTTCCTCGCCGCCTTCAGCCTGCTCAGGCACGAAGACATTGGTGTCCGTGTACTCGGCGATGGCGGCCGCACGCTCGATAAGGGCGCCCTCCACGGCCTCCAACTCGGCACAGGCTTCGGCCACAGCGGAGCGGCCATACGGTCCAGGTCCAGCCACAGATACCTGCATGTGAACTCCAAGGCCCGGCGTGCTCCGGCCGGGCGAGCCTTCAAGCCTCAAGGCGGCGTGGCGACTTCCAGCCGGTCGATGGTCCGTGGCGGTCTGTGAACCGGCATGTCGGCCCGCGAGGCGGCAACCGCTGGCGCCCGACTGCGCTAAAGCCGTAGCGGTGGTAATTTGGTGAGCCGGACGAAGACGGGCTTCAATGCTCATGAGCTGCTCATCGATGGTTCGGGGGGCATTACCGGCGATCTCCTCACCATCTGCCCTTCGCGCCTCTCGAGTAGCCTCGATGGCCAGAGGGACTGCCTGCGAGTGACCAGGGAAGAAATCTGCCAAGACAAAAAAGAAGCAAGTCGAAAAATCAGAAGTCGGCCCGACGCATAGTCGGAAGGCCGAAGAAACGAGAGAAACTTACCATCAACGATGTCCTCGATTTCGTGGTAGCCGGAGGTCAGCATCGCCTCCATGTCAGTCCAGGAAGAGTGCTCGCTCTAAAACTCGGCCATGAGAGCGGTCTCCCTTCTCTCGGCCTCGTCCTGCGCCTTCTTGAGCAGCTCCTTCTGTTCGGCCAGCTGCGCCGCCAGCAGGTCGCGCTCTTTGGCGAGCTTGCCGCACTCCTCCTCCTTAGCACGCCGGGCGGTATTGGCCTCGCCCAGCTGCTCCTGAAGAGCGGCGTTGGCACCTGAAGAACGAAAGAAGAAGACAAATAAGTCATCATCAAAGTAGATCGCCGGGAAGATCCGGCCCGGCTTTCAATGATCGGCCCGAATCTCGGGGACTTCTGACCGTAGTCTTGGCGCCGCGCCCATGAAAAAGAAAAAGAGCTTACTCTGGCTTTCCATCAAGTCGGCGGTCCGCTTGTTCAACTCCTCAACAATGCGGTTGAAGGCAGTGGCGCGGAGGTTATGATACTCCTGCGATAAGTCAATAGAGACAAAGTTAGTATTTGGAACTCGCCAAAGGGAGTTCGAACCGCTTCTTTCAATGACGGCCAGAACTTCGGGACTACACCAGGTGGAGTGCTGCGCCCCACAGAAAAACAAGAATAAAAGAAAAGAAAAAGAAGAAACATACTCGGACGGACGTCCGCGGCCGAATCATACGGTGCAAGCTTGAAGGGCGTCGCCTTCAGCGTAACCGCTGGGCGTCTAGGGCGCTTGGTTCGTGATCCGGTGCCGCCTCACGCAACCACCGGTGGGCGCGGCGCTTGAGGCCTCGGCGTCTAGGGTTGTCGATTTGTGGCCGTAGCCCCGGTCTCCCGAGGTCGCGCGCCGAGGTCGCCCTCTCAAGGCAATGGCGCTTGCCGGCGAGGCGACTTGAAGAAGCGGCCGCGCCTCGGCCTCGTCCATGATCGGCGGCTCCGTGACCACCCATTGTTTGCGTGCGGTCTCCCGGATAAGCGGCGGAGGCGGCGGTGGCGGCACGAGTGTGCGACATAGAGGCCTCGCCGCTCTCCTTCTCCACGAGGGTTCGGTGCGGCCTCTTGGTCACCCCGTGAACTCCGGGGCGGCAACCTGAGCGACAACGGGGGGCGAAACGCATCGCCCGATCGGCCAGCAGCCTCCTCGGCCCGCAAATCTGCGCCGCAAAGCGGCAGGCATCCTCCGGCCTCTTACAGGGCGTTGGCGGCCGCCTTCTCGACTGCGCCTTCTCAGCGGTCGCCCTCCTCCTCGTCGCGCTTCTCCGCACATTTCGCTCCGTCGCCTCCCGGAGGTCGGCGGCGAGGTCGGTCAACCCGGCCGAGTGTTGGCGGGCGTCTGCCCGACCCCATGGCGGAGGGGACGACGACTCTCTCAAGGGAAAGAGGGGCCCTGAAGAAGAGCGGAGGAAGAATAAAAGGAGACTCGGACAAGATTCAATAAAGGAAAATAAAAGAGCATAAAGACTTACGCAGAGACTAGCGGCGGCCTTCTCACTTCCCTTCGGAAGCGGTTGGCCTTCGCGGCCGCCTCCTCCCGTTTGGTCGCGGCGGCCGCCGCCTTGAGCTTCTTCAATTTGCCGCCCGGGCGCTTTCGGCCCGGCGTAGCGCCTCTTCCAGCGCGCCACAGCCAGCCGGGCAGCCGGAGGCCAGCGCCAGTCGAGCCGAGCCCTCGGTGGCGTGAGGTGACTTCCCGTCGGCGTCGTCATCGAGGCCCGGTCGGCGAAGGTGGCGAGGGCTTGAAGCCGCCTTCTGTTCCTTCTCCCCGCCGGCTTCCGCCGCGCCGCCCCCAAGTCGAGGTAAATCGGCGATAAGCTGTCCGCCACGATCAGGAACATACTCGCGGGGCTGTCTCGTGGCGGCATTGCAGCTCCATGAGGGGTTCTAGCCCGGAAGAAGCAAACAAAGTCGAAGCTTGAGTCGGCCGCAAAGAAGACAAAACAATAGGGGCCGCGACTTACCTTTGGTGGGGGTTGTCGTATGATGCAACTCCTTGCGGAACGCGATCCTCCCGAACTTCATGTAGCGATATAGTTCCTAAGTTCGCCACCTCCTTGCGGGGCATCTCCTTGGTGCTCATCCGACTTGGGTCTCGGAGGCTGCTCATCTGACAGATCAGATGAGGCCGGCCTTGGAGCGGGAGAACTCGGTGCGCCACGAAGGCGGCCAGCAAGTCGGCTCCGACGAGACCCTCCGACTGCAGCAAGACTCGGAGTCGCGCTACGGCGGCGGCCCCGGAGGGAGTCAGCGTCTTGGCTCGGTGATACCAGCTGAGGAGCCTCCCGGTTAGGGGGGCTCCGCTGTAGGGCGGCAGGTTGACCCAATCGCCGTCGGAGGAGAGGTTCTTCATGTAGAAGTATGAGCGCTGCCACATCTTCACCGATTTGATCAGCGAGATGGGAGGAAAAGGGTTGTCGGCTGTCGAAGCGCCCGCGCACCATGATGTAGGTGCCGCGAGCCGGAATGCCGGCGACTTGTGTGCCGAGCTTGAAGAAGAATTCTCCCCACAGCTCGAGGTGGGGAGAAACGCCGAGAAACCATAGCCTGAGTGGCGGCGGAGGCAACACCACCGTATTCGGAGTGAGGTGGTCTTGGTGAAGGTTGTGGAACTCAAAACGAGCCGGAAGAAGCAGCTCGCGGCAGCCCAGCCGCGCATGAGGTCTTGACGGAAGATGACCCTTTCGCCCTCCTCGGCTGCCGGCAGCTCTCCCCCCTCCGGCAGGCGAGACGCGCCTAAAAGGTCCCGCAGCTGGGCAGGCGAATGGCGTGTCTGGCGGAGGAACATGATGTGTTCCTCCTCTACCTCCGAGCGTCCTAGGCGCCGGAGCACCTGGCCGAGGGCATGGCCGGAGGAAGAGCTCATCGCCGTGGGGTGGAAGTGCTCTCGCTTCGGCCAGGCGGGGGAGGGAGAGAAGGCAAGATGAGGCGGGGAACAGGGGAGAAAGAAGCGTGCGTGTCTGCCGCTCCGTTTCCCCCATCTCACGTAGCCTGCCACTGTGAGGCTACGAAGCGAGGCGGACGTGGGATTAAGCTGCATACGATGCCCCACGCCCGCCCACGATTTACCCACGAAGTTCTGCGCTCGGTAACAACATAGAAACCAACCGTCCACAACCGCAGCGGATCCGTTCGTATCTTAGAACGCGGTGGTGGCGAGCCCGCTTTGACGGCCCGTCCGTCGTAGCGGCGATGGGTGGGCAGGCTGTCCTCTCCGCGTGGCGCCCAGCGATAGGACCGCCCGATGACTGCGAGGCGTGTCGAACTACGCCTGGTTTCCGCCGCGACTTTCAAGCTGCGGCCCCTCGCTAAAAGCATCGGACTCTCGACGGTCGGCCCAGAGAAAAGCGGCGGCCGAGTTCGAGTCCGCTTTCGGAGAGTTGAAACTGTTGAAGCCCCACAATGCGGCGCGCGTAATCACCACTAGTTCGGGGACTCTGTGGAGTAATAGGCCCGCGGGTAGGCTAACTTGGGGGTCCGGGGACCTTTCAGGCATCGGGGCAGGCCAGCCTCAAGCCGGAAACTAGAAGACAAGCCGAGTCCAGAGCGGCGACTCAAGGACAAGCCAAGTCGAGACGGCGACTCCGAGATAAGCCGACTCAAGCTGGCGACCTCGGAGAAGGCCGACTATGGGAGTCGGCCCGCAGCTCCTCCCTCATCTCGATACGATCACGAGAATGCAGTCCGCAGCGTGGGCATTCCCTCCCAGTCACTGAAGGACCCGTATGCCTTCTGATGAGCGTATGTCATTTGGAAGATCTCCGGCGAGGCGCGCCTTCTTGCCATGCCTGCCTGTTTCTCGACCACGATCGCCCGAGCCTTTATGCAACGCCAGCTTTGTAATGCGACCGAAGACAGCGGGGCCGCCTGTCTGGGTGGACGAAGCGACCAGCGCCCGAAGGCGGCCTGTGGGTGGCCTCCACAGGTCGGCCGACTCCTCCCGAGGCCCCACGAGCCATTAACCGGATAGGATGGGGAATGGCGGCGGTGGTCGCCCGATAGGCAGCCTGACTTGTTGCCCGCGACCCAATGACCAAGCTGCGTCATCGAAGTGCCGCTTCTGATATCAAGCCTGTCATGGGACCCACCGGTCATGGGCCCGAAGCGGCGGGGAAGGCCAGCGTCGAGACGAATGATGGGACCAGCGATATTAGGATTACCATTGTACCGGGGTAGGCCTATATAACCTTGGCGGGCACCCATGCGAAGGGTTGGGACTTTGATAGAGATAGACTAGATAGCATAGGGAGGAGAGAGCTAGCCTTGCCCTCTCCTGCCTCCCGATACAGCTCCAGGAGCACCATCGTAGTCACTTTGCCTTAGTGATCATGCGGAGACACATGAGCGTAGCCCGATGGGGTGTTATCTCCTCGGAGAAATACGAAGGCAGGTAAGATCCGCCGGCGTGCATGTCTTCGCCTCATCCCGTTTCCAGGCACCGGCGATGTTCTACTCGCCCCCACCATGATAAGCCATCCATTGGCATATGTCGCACCCAACCCCCGACAGGGAGGGAGAGGTTGATGGAGATCCAGCAGCACGACGGCGTGGTGGTGGAAGCAGCGGTGATCTCGGCAGGGCTTCGCCAAGCTCAGCGAGAGGGAGAGGTGTTCTGCAGGGAGGAGAGAGAGGCGCCCGAGGGGCTAGGTGCGCCAGCCCTCCCTCCACCCTCTTTATATAGGGGCCACAGGGGAGGGCGCCCGGCCACTAGAATCCCATCTCAAGGAAGCGAAGGGGGACTTGCCCCCAAGTCAGTGGGCGCCCCCCCCTAGGGTTTCCAACCCCTAGGCGCGGGGAGGTCAGGGGGCACACCAGCCCACGGGGCTGGTTCCTTCCCACTTCAGCCCAAGGGCCCTCCGGGATAGGTGGCCCCACCGGTGGACCCCGGGACCCTCCGGTGGTCGTGCAATCTAAGTGACCCCGAAACTTTCCAGATGGCCGAAACTAGACTTCCTATATACAAATCTTCACCTCCGGACCATTCCGGAACTCCTCGTGACGTCCAGGATCTCATCCGGGACTCCGAAAAACTTTCGGGTTACCACATACTAATATCTCTACAACCCTAAGCGTCCACAGAACCTTAAGTCGTAGACCCTACGGGTTCGGAGAATGACAGGCGGAACATGACGAGGCGACTCTACGGTCAATAACCAACAGCGGGATCTGCATACCCATGTTGGCTCCCACATGCTCCTCGATGATTTCATCGGATGAACCACGATGTCGAGGATTCAAGTAATCCGTATACAATTCCCTTTGTCAATCGATGCGTTACTTGCGAGATTCGTTTATCGGTATCCCAATACCTCTTTCAATCTCGTTACGGCAAGTCACTTTACTTGTCTTGCAATGCATGATCGTGACCAACCACTTGGTCGCATTGAGCTCATTATGATGATGCATTACCGAGTGGGCCGAGATACCTCTCGAAGTCATACGGAGTGACAAATCAGGTCTCGATTCGTTCAACCCAGCAGACACTTTCGGAGATACAGTAGTATACCTTTATAGCCACCCAGTTACATTGTGACGTTTGGTACACCCAAAGCACTCTTATAGTATCCAGGGAGTTACACGATCTCATGGTCTAAGGAATGATACTTGACATTAGAAAAGCTCTAGCAAGCGAACTACGAGGATCTTGTGCTATGCTTAGGATTGGGTCTTGTCCATCACATCATTATCCCAATGATGTGATCCGTTATCAATGACATCCAATGTCCATGGTGAAACCATAACCATCCATTGATAAAGCGAGCTAGTCAACTAGAGGCTCACTAAGGGACATGTTGTGGTCTATGTATCCACACATGTATTACGATTTTCGGATAACACAATTATAGCATGAACAATAGACAATTATCATGAACAAGGAAATATAATAATAACCATTTTATTATTGCCTCTAGGGCATATTTCCAACAGTCTCCCACTTGCACTAGAGTTAATAATCTAGTTACATTGTGATCAATCGAACACCCATAGAGTTACAGTGTTGATCATGTTTTGCTTTCGTGGAAGAGGTTTAGTCAGCGGATCTGCGACATTCGGATACGTGTTGCACTTACAAATATCTATGTCTCCATCTTGAACAATTTCACGAATGGAGTTGAGCGATGTGATGTGCTGGTCTTCTTGTGAAACGGGGCTCCACAACAAGGAGCAATGGCTCCAGTGTTATCACGGAAGAGTCATCGGCCCGGCCATACATTGGGAATAACTCCTAGGTCGATGTGAACTCCTTCATCTAGATTGCTTCATGTCTTTGCCTCAAGAGGCTGCCATGTATTCCGCTTCACATGTAGATCCATACGACGCTTTGCTTGCAATTGCCCCAGCTTTGCCCCACCATTCAAAATATACCGTGTCTGGTTTGTGACTTAGGGTCATCCGGATGCGTGTCGAAGCTAACTTGTCGGCGTAACCGCTTTACGACAAGCTCTTCGTCACCTCCATATCTACGAAAACATATCCTTAGTCCTTTTAAGGTACTTGAGGATATTCTTGACGGTATCCGATGTTTCATCTTTGGGATTACTTTGGTACCTTCCTGCACCAAACTTACGGCAAAGGTTTACATCAGTCTGGTACCTGACATGGCATACATGATAGACCCTATGGCGAGGGCATGAGGGGCGACACTCATCTTTTCTCTATCTTACTGCCGTGGCCGGGACATTGAGCCGAGCTCGGTTTCACAACTTGCAACAGAGGCAAGAACCCTTCTTGGACTGATCCATATTGAAATTCTTCAATATCTTATCAAGGTATGTGCTTTGTAGAAAAGACCTATGAGGCGTCGATCTATCTCTATAGATCTTGATGCCTAATATGTAATGATTCTCCAAGGTCCTTCATTGAAAAACACTTATTCAAGTAGGCCTTTGTCTTTGTCCAAAAGTTCTATATCATTTCCCATCAAAAGTATGTCATCCACATATAATGAGAAATGCTCTGAGCTCCCACTCACTTTCTTGTAAATACAGGGCTTCTCCATAAGTACGCATAAACTAAGCAACTGATCATTTCATTAAGCGGAATGTTCCAACTCGAGATGCTTGCACCGGCCCATAGATGGGTATTTGGAGCTTGCATACCTTGTTAGTATTCTTAGGATCGAAACCAAAACCTTCCGGCTGCATCATATACAATTCTTCCTTAAGAAAGCCGTTAAGAAATGCTTGTTTTGGCGTCCATTTGCCATATCTCATAATGGTAGAGATGCTCTGATTGCTAACATGATTGAGACGGACTTAAGCTTATTTCTGGTGAGAAGGTCTCATCATAGTCAACCCCTTGAACTTGTCGATAACCCTTAGTGAAAAGAGTCGAGCTTTGTAGATGGTAACATTACCATCCGCGTCAAATCTTATTCTTGAAGAATCCATTTATTCTCTATATTTCATGGCCTTAGATCATGGCGAAGTCTGTCAAAAGTCCATATTTTGTTTTCATACATGGATCCTATCTCGGATTGCATGGTGTAACATCCCAAATTTTCAATTTGGAATGTTATATAGATCATCATTGCATATCATATTTTGTTGCATTGTTGGCTCGAACCTAGAAATTCATCGCAACTCAGCGACCCGCGGAGAGAGTTGGGGATTTCGTTATTTTCATATTTGAGTTTTTCTCAAATTTTGAAAATAGGATCATTTGATTTTATTTATTTTATCTTCAATTATTTCTTCTACCAAAAAATTCGAGAGGAATAAAATGACTTTCCCAAAATAAAGAAATAATGAAGATTTAATAAAAAAATCAAATAAGTTTTATTTTGGAGTTTTCGCCTTTTTATTTGAATTTAGGAAAAATGCGCGTTTTTCAAAATTGCATTTATGCCCCAAATAAATGTTCATCTTGTCCGGCTTGATATTAGAAGCCGGGGAAATTTATTTCGGGATTTTTGGAGTCCGTTTAGTATTTCTTTTTATTTTTCTTCTGCGCGGAATTATTTAAAAAAAGCAGGAGCCGCCTTTCGGCCGTGCCGGCGGAGACTCCTTGGGCGCCTTTAAATAGCGCAGCAAACCCCCTAGGCCCGTCGACCACCGCGCCCGCCCATTGACCGTCGCCCGCCTTGGCCATCGCCGAAACCCTAACCTAATCCGCCACCGCCGCGGATCCGCCCGCCGCCTACCGTCGCGAAGCCGCCGACCCGCGGAACCCGCAGCCGCCGCCGCCGACCCCGCCGCCGAGGTTCGCCGCCGCCTCGTTTTCTGTGCCGCCGGTTCTTCTCAAAAAACCGAACGGTTTTCTTCGGTTTTTTGCGGTTTATTTTTTTAGATCGGTTTTTTTGGTTCGGTTAAATAGCGAGCGTTCGCTCGTTCGTTCATTACAATGAGCGTGTTAAATCAATTAGTTCTAGTTAACGAGCGTTCGTTACGTTAACCCGTTCGTCGTATTTCTTTTTCTCGGATTTAATCGCGATTTTTTTGATCGCGATTCACGATCCGATTTTTCGTTTTCAGTATAACTTTTAGCTCGTTTATCGGAGATCAGGCTATTCAAGCGCTGGAGTTTCGTCTCGAAACCCTCTTTCCAAATAATCAACTTAAACAAGCTTTTGCTACATAAAACTTGACTTAGATCCAGATTAGTAAAAATGAAAGGCTGTTTTCTTTTCGCCGTTTGACTTTCGTTACTTTGTTTGATTTGATTCTTTTGCAAACCGGAGTTCTTAAGTTGAACTTTCTGGATTAGATCTTTTATTCGAGTTTTTACCTATGCATTAGATGAGTACTTATTGTATGCTTGTTGTTTGTCTGCGATAGAATACTCGGAGTCTTGCTTTGTTACTTTGAGTCTCTAGGTTTCACGGATCATCACCAAGGCAAGTAACACTTTGATCATACCTTTTCTCATACCCAGTTTTTATGCATTAGATCTATCCCCAAACATTGCATGATTAGGATCTAATTAAATTGTGGGTGATGGGAATTTGTTGAGGTAGTACCTATTACATGTTTTATTTTCAAACCCCTGGGAGTTACTTCTCGTTTGCTTATTATGCCATGCTATGCTAGTAGAGCGTGGATTGGGTGAGTGTATCCATGACATATGTGAGTTTGATAATTAATGGTTTATTTAAGTTGGCAACTTAAACACACATACAGTGGATTAGAGGCACTGGTTTCGGAGGACTTACTGTTTTTCTTTGGACCGCCACCCGGCTCAAAGGGATCATGAGGTTATTCAAACTAGAAACTTCGTGTGCAGACCACAAGCCATTATGGGCTCTGGCATCATTGATTAAGTCGTCAATGCGAACTCTTATGGGTGGACTAGCAGATGTAGGGAAAGGAAATAGGTGTGCCGGTCTACCCTTTATGTAAAGGTGCTAGCATTTCCAGAAGGCTATGTCTCGATCATCCGATTTCTCAAACATCATGTAGTCACGAGGAATCAAGCGGAGGCGATCGAGTCTTGTGGGGAAAAAGTCGCAAACCTCTGCCGAGTGTATAAACTAATCATGATTAGCCGTGTCCCCGGTTATGGGCGTCTTGAGTATCTAGTACTTGGATATCATGAATCTCATCTTATTTACTTTAATTAATATTGTTGGGTTTTAATGAGTACTTTTAATTGGGATTGAGAATGCTGTCAACCATTCTCAATGTTTAACAACCACCATGATAGTTAAATAAATTTATTCCTTTGCAGTAGGGAAAAAATGGCTTTATGCAAAACTGTAACTATAGAGCTTTTCCACTAGCCAAATATGCATGTAGTATAGCTTAATCCATTGTTATTCTCTATGTGTTACATTGCCAGCATATTACATGTCTTTGACCCGTTTTGACTGCAATGTCTCATGTTCTGCAGACTTTTAGAATGACGAGTAAGGTGCTTTTAGGTCGTGGTTCTATACTCAGTGATGCCGTTGGAGTTGATGGACTCGCTTATCTTCCAAGTCTTCCGCTGTTATCGTATTTAGATGGCCTTAAGCCATAATTATTTCAATAAGTTCTCTCTTGAGACATTCGATGTAATAAGTGTGTGATTGCTACTCTGTTATAAATCCTCCAAGTACTGTGTGGTGTTAGCATTACTAATCCAGGGATGACAACGAGCACGAGAGATCGGGTATTTGAGGTCTGAAATCGCTACAAAGATGGTGTCGAGCACCACCGGCGTATTGGGAGCAACCGACCACTAAGCTAAAGCCCTAGATCACTACTCTTTCTTCTCATTTCTAACTCCTCATCTTTTCTATTCTTTAGGATGGCGGATGCAAGAATCAAGTTCACACAACGGATGAAAACTCACCTTTTGGATATCACTTGAAGGAAGTCACTAGATGCACGAACATAGGAGTACCAAGCTTCAGGGACTTTCAACGCCACTTTACCGAAGAGGGCGCTAGAGGATTCAAGTCTACATTCGGGGAAGGACATTTGCACGATCCGCGGAGTCAATAGAGTTTACCTTTGATGCACCAACTTGGAGCCTAGGAAAAAGCATGGCAGCCCACATTGCCATGGGGCCGAATTGGAGAAGTTTACCTAGCGATCTCAAGAATACTATCTACCGGTTTGTGGGCGAGATGAGCATTGGGAGATGATCACCACGGAAGAGACGGATCAATCATAGCTTATATTCGAGGAGTTAAACCAACACATCCGGCGCTTGGAGAATCGGATGTCTTGAGATATGGAGGATCTGCAGAAGGCTATGACCAAGATCAAGGAGCTAGAAGAAGAACTCAAGGCTACCGTAAATACTATATGGAAGAAATCGTCGCTCTAGTAAGGCGAGCAGCGACCTTAAGGAAGAAGATTGGAGTATTCATGGGAGGCGGCACCCGGAGGAGAGGATGAACCTACTTGTCCGAGATAATTATGTCATCATCGGCGACACCGACTCGGATCCGGCGAAAGCGATGATGACTATGTTGATGAAGCTGGGCAGATATTATGGAATCTTCGCCGGAGCGGTTTTTCTAGTTGACCACCATAGCGGTGATGGTAGAATTTTTCCACCATTTAATTAGTTTTAGTCCAATCACTTTTGTAGCGATAGTTAGGCGGTTGTATGCCCTTGCTTGAATTGATTGGAGTGATATTGTGTGTTTTGTCTCATGTGCATATGGGTAGTGTTATCTCCACTAGACCTCATTCTATTCTTAACTCTCGTCTCCTCTTTAAAACCCTCGGATGCCTCAGGGCCGCGACCCCCAAATTTGTTTTTCATGAGAGATCACTTTCAGTTGATTCATTGACGAGAATGCCTTGATTCAAACATTGATGCAGAACCAAGGCAACAACAACAACCCACCACCACCACCACTGACCATCTAGCATGTTTCTTAAGGCTTTGAATCCGCGGTGTTTTCCGATGCTTACCGGTGATAGTAGCAGATGATTGGCTCCGTAAGATAGGGAGGAAGTTGACCCTTTGCTGGGATGTACGGATGGGGAAAAGGTGAAGTTTTCCGCATCGGCTTAGCCGGACCCAGCAGCATGGTGGGAGAATTTCTGACCACTTACCACAGACAACATCACATGGAATCGGTTTGACAAGCTTTCCGTCTTGCCCATGTTTGGCGGGGCTATGGCCATGAAAAAGCGTGAGTTTGCAACCATGGGAGGGCGGACAATTGGCGATTATGTGGATGATTTGATGGCTATACGTTATGCACCGGATAGCGTTACTACGGTCTGACTAAGCGGGAGAAGTTTCTAGAAGGGTTTGAATGATGAGCTTTGAGCATGCGGTTGATGGTAGCCACTTTCAATAACTACGAGGAGTTAGTAGATGCGTGCTCTTATGATTGAGGAAAGCAGCAGCCAGTTGACAATCGTAAGAGGAAGTATAGACAGGGGAAGTACAATTCTAGAGCTCGGTAGAAACTCACGCTTTACCCGAAGTCGGGAGGGCAATTTCAGCATACTCACGGAGGAGGCAGCTCACACAATCATAATGGCACAAGAATGGAAGCGGAAATGGAGGAAGCAATGGACAAGCCGCGCAACCCGTCGACACCATCCAAGGTAGACTGAGCCATATCACTTGTTATAAGTCTTTGTAAGACTAGGCATTATGCAAATAATTGCCCGAAGCCCAAAATGGAAATGGCAATGGAAGTTAGGAAAGAAGCCGAACCCTTTCAGCGGAGGACAAGTGAACCCACGTTACCGTGGAGGAGGTTGAAGCCCAGCGAACAGCGATGTCATAGGTAAGTTTTTGGTTTAAGGCATTTACTGCAGTTGTTCTTTTTGATACTGGTGCATCGCATTCATACATATGAAGGGGATTTGTGGATAAGCTTAGCCTGCCCACTAAGACTCTTAAGACACCCATGCTAGTAAGTTCACCGGGAGCTGAGTTTATGGTCAATCAGGATGTTTTGAAAGGTGCCATTAAGTATAGGAAGACATGTTTTCCCAGCAATTTAAGTATCTGGAATCCCAAGGTTTGGATGTAATTCTTGGTATGGATTGGTGTCGATGTATGGAGGAAACATTGATTGCGCTTGATAAGACAATTTTCCTTACGACACGGAAGGAAGAAGAATCAAGTATGTATCACGGCATGGCCGAGAAAGCACATGTAAATTCCTTATCGGGGAGTTGTGCGGAGGAAGTACCGATTAATATGGCAGCCCCAAGACCGACGATCCGGAAGACTTCCATATATTTCGGGTTTTAGCCGTTAATGTTTCATTTAATGCACCCTTTTATTTTTGCATTGCGTCATGTCATCATGCCATCATCTCATAAATCTTTTTACCCAACTCAACTAAATAAATGGCATGGATCTTTGATCCATTTAAATCGAGGGATATTCACATGGTGATTTCTCTTTAAAACATATTCAAAGTCTCCTACTATTATTAGGGAGCTATAATAATAATTCCATTTATTTGGAATTAACCATAACACACTTGCAAAATAATTTCGTTTCTTTTCTACTTCAAGTTTGGTCTTCACCCTTGCCATATTTCTTTCATCATTTTAAAGACCCCACGAAATCCTCAACATTTTTGGACCTTCCAACCCTCACTTCTTATTCAAACCATTTGAATTTAAATGAAATGAGTTTGAATTTAAATCTTTCAATCATGGCCTTTCTATTTTTCTTGGAGCGAGCATGTTTTTGCGAGTGGGAAAATGCCCCCTATCGTCAAAATGCTATCCCAAACACTTCCTTTCCTCTTCTTTTCCTCTTTGGTATTTTCCGTTTTGGAAAATAAAAGAGTAGAGGAGAAGAAGCAGACCCGACACCAGCGACCCGGCTGTATCCCTAGGCCCATGGCCTTAGCCCCAGCCCGTGATGCCTTGCTAAACCCCTAGCCCGATCAGACCCTCCTCTCGATCGCTCCCTTCTCCTCCTTCCCTCGCGCCACATTACACATATACATCGCCCGAGAAAGAGGAGCTCCCTTGTTGCAAGGTCCCGGAGCCCCTCGATCCCATCTCCTTCCCTTGGCAGCCCGCCCGGCCTTCGATCTCCCTCCCCTTGGTCCATCTCTCCCTCGAAGTCGCGGCCTGGCCTCCCCTCCTCCTCGATCCACAGGCAGAGTCGTCACCCCTGCGCCTCCACGTCGTCTTCAGCCTTGTCGCCACCGCCTTCACACGCCGGCTGCGATCTACCTCTGTTGCCGCCCTCTCCTCCTCAGCCCGGCCTCCTGTGCTTAGCGCCAAAGGACACCACCATAAGCGTCGCCATGGTCTTCTTGAGCACATAGCTCGTCCTCCTTCGAGCTTCGACCCCTCGTCCCGATAGTATGGCGATGATACAGCGGCGTCTCCACCCCTCTCCTCGCTGCCCGTTGTGCTCCAGGAGGTCAGGGGCGCCCCTGCCCGTCCCAGCACCTGCTGCCTCCCTAGAGTGCCCAGCGCCGTCGCCGTTCGTCTTCAGCATGAGCGCTGTGAGTCCTCCTCAACCCGTCGAGATCCGGCTGGCCTCCGCATTGCCTTGGCCGTCCCGTCGGAGTTGACCTCCACCTTGAGCGAACCCCTTGTGAGCCAGCGTTGACTTCCTGCTCCACCACCACATCGGCACCGGCAGCACCTCCTGCGGCATCCATGACTCGTCTTTGGTGCTTTGCTTTCATCTGTCAGCTGCCTTGGCCTCTCACTGTAGCCCCCTCGCCAAGCATTCTACATTGATACTGCCCTTTTAATGCGTTGCCAAGGCCACTTTGAATCCGAGGGGACACAAGGCAGGCCTCTGTGGATTCCTTCGAGCCAAGTACCACGGCGGCCAGTAATTGTTAAGCCAAGTACCCTTGGATGGCAAAGTTCATCTACCACGTGTGCCACTACACGTCGCCGTGTACCACTACGCGAGGTTCCACTACAAGATGTCACGACTACCATCGCCGAGACCATAAGAGTACCACGACAGCTTGAAGGATTCAGACCGTCAAGTACCTCTTCGGCGAGGCGTGGAACCACTACTTCCACTACCGTCGCCGTGTGCCACTACTTCCCTCGTGAAGGCAACGTTCCGCTGAGCATACGCTTCAAAAGGTATAACCGAGATGATCAACCATGGACCGAATGCATGTGTTTTTGTATGAGATGCTTCGTGTTTGCACACGTGATCAAGCTGTAAACTGCGATGCCCTCTTTACCATGCCACCGTCCGTGGGAACCCGGAATCCGGGAGCACCCACCATCCTTGCGCATGACGCATCCATGCGCTTCCTTTGCACGGTACCTCCATGAGTTACCGGACCGGAATGTTGCCGTGGCATCATTTTGGATTAATCGCCGTGGCACCCTTTCCGTTTTTCATACGATGACAAATTCTTCATAACATGCTCATGTCAACATTTTCATAAAATTGCTTAAAACTTGCATATGTCATTCGCATCATGATAACAACATTAAAAATGTTTAAAATTGTTGTTTGCTTTAAAATGCTAAATGCATATGGGGATTACTAGGAATTCGGTGTTGTTTGTTGTTTTTCCGGTACCTCATTTAAACTTGCCTAAATAGGTAGTTTATTTATGCTTCATCTCTTGCCATGTTTAATAACATTTTAATATTGTTGGGTCCATAACCGAGAGAAACTAAATAATTGATGTGGTGTTTACGTCAATATGCATACTTTCGTTGCATATTGAGCTCCACATTAACTTGTAGTTTTGTTTGTGCATATTGCCATGCCATGCTATTTAAACGGACATGCATCATACTTGGTTGTGCATCATGCCATGTGTATGGGATGGTTGTTTACTTTTGTTTGTTTTGTTTTCTTTCCGAGGTTGCTTCTCCTGCGTTAGCTTTGGTTTCGTTCGGAGTTGTGAGGATTAGATTAGAGCTTAGTCCGATTTGTCTTCTTCATGGACTCGTTCTTCTTCCTTCATGGGATTTCACGAGGGCAAGATGACCATACCCTCGAAATCACTTCTATCTTTGCTTGCTAGATGCTGCGCTCTTTTGCTATGCCTATGCTCACGATGCCTACCACTTGTATCATGCCTCCCATATTGCCATATCAAGCTAACCATCCTTTCCTAGCAAACGTTGTTTGGCTATGTTACCTTTGCTTTCAGCCCCTCTTATAGCGTTGTTAGTTGCAGGTGAAGATGAAGTTTGTTCCTTGTTGGAACATGTTTTACTTGTTGGGATATCACAATATATCTTCTTTAATTAATGCATCTATACACTTGTTAAAGGGTGGAAGACTTCGGCCTTATGCCTGGTGTTTTGTTCCACTCTTGCCGCCGTAATTTACATCATACTCGGTATTATGTTTCCGGATTTTGCGTCCCCTAGCAGCGGTTTGGGTGATTTATGGGACCCCCCTTGATAGTTAAGCTTTGAATAAGACTCCTCGGTAAAGGCCCAACCTTGGTTTTACCATTTCGCCACCTAAGCCTTTTTTTCCCTTGGGTTACTGCAGGAACTCAAGGGTCATCTTTATTTACCCCGGGCGGTTGCTCCTCTGGTGTTTGGTCCAAACTAGGCTGCCGTCTTGCAGGACCATTCCTTGGCAACTTGGATTACGTCGGTGCATCATGCGCTTAGCTTATCACAGGGGTGTGCCACAGGAGAGCAGAGATATGTGCAGCTCCTACTCGGGTTTGTCGGCACGGTGGTGGTGCTTCTTTGGTCTTGTTTTACTGCATTGTAGAGATGTCTTGTGAGTCAGGGATTCGAGGGCGATCGTGGTCTTCCAGTAGAAGGAATATCAACCGATTGGACCGTGAAGAGCTTATAATGGAGCTAAGTTGGGACAACCTGCTTGAAGTGTATTATCTTTCGAAAGCCGTGCCCAGCGGTTATAGAGGCGAGATGGGGAATTTGTTAATGTCCGTGATTGTAGAAAACCCGAAGTTGATCTTAATTTAAAATACATCAACCCGGCGTGTGTACTTAACCGTGATGGTCTCTTCTCGGTGGTCAAGGGAAGTGAACCTGATGTTGGAGTTATGTTTGGCCGTAAAGTAGTTTCGGGATCACTTCTTGATCATAGTTGTTCGACCAGTGCCTTGCTTCTCTTCTACGCTCTCTTTTGTCTGAATGCTTAGCCACCATATATGCCTAGTCGCTTGCTGCAGCTCCACCTCACAACTCTGTCCTACCTATAAGCTTAAATAGTCTTGATCTAGCGCGGGTGTGAGATTGCTGGAGTCCCATTGAGCTCTGGAATACTTCCAAAACCAGTTTGCAGTGCCGATGAAACACGTGCACCGGAGTGGCCGCATGTCAGGAGCTCAAGGAGGAGCTTCGATGAAGATCTTGTTCATTGTGTTGTTTGATTCCAGTTGATCGTTAGTGGAGCCCGAGTTGGAGACGATCGAGGGGATGTGTATAGCATTTGGGGTAGTCTTGCTTTTATTTTGGTTCCGTATTCGGTCAATCTTGATTGTATCATGTATGATGTAATGCTTTACTCATGTATTGTGTGAAGTAAGCGATTGTAAGCCAACTATGTATCTCTTTCCCTTATGTATTACATGGGTTGTGTGAAAGATTACCTCACTTGCGAGCATTGCTTTCAATGCGGTTATGCCTCTAAGTGGGTTGCTTTCCAGAACACGTGGGAGAGATATACTCTAACGCGCGCCGAGGAAGCGATTACCGCAGGTGGTAAAGGTTTCCCCGATGTATTTCGAGAAGAGTTGCCGGGCATGCTGCCATAGGATGAGAGAACATTGAGTTCCCTAGTTGAGACTTCTTGCCGAACTTTGAGGCGATATCCAAGAGACCAGTATAGGATGCCAAGCCCAAGATTTGGAGGAAATTAAGAAGCAGATTAAGGAGTTGCTGGACCGAAAACTTTATTCGCCCAAGTTCTTCGCCTTGGGGATACCGTGATGCCACTTCTGGTGGAGAAAGAAAGGATGGAGCGATTAAGAATAGTTGTTAGATTACTCGGCGGATTGAATGAAGTAACAATCAAGAACAAGTACCCTACCAATAGTCTGTTTTGATCGGTTTACCAAGGAAGCTAAGGTGTTTTCCAAGGTCGATTTGCGATCAGGTACCATCGATTGAAGATTAGGGAGCAAGATACAAGAAGCGGCTTTTTACCACAGTCTGCGGAGCTATATGAGTATCACCAGATATGTATCATTTAGTGCGACTAAACTTTTGCCCACTATTTATGAACATGATGAACAAAGGTGTTTATGGAGTTTTTGAACAGAGTTTCGTCGCAATGGTGTTCATTGATGATATTTTGGTTTACTTGAAGAGATGAAGAGAGGAACATAAGGGAGCACTTCGCGTTTGGTACTCGAGAAGCTAGAGAGAACATCATTTCCTATATGCCAGAAGTTCGGTAAGTGTGAGTTTTTGGTACGAAGGAAGTTGGATTTCTCCGGACATGTTATATCGGAAGAAGATATCATGATGAGCCCACTAAAGTTGCCCTTTGTGACAAATTTGGAAGCTTTCCAACAACGATTGGAGAAATCCGGAGTTTCCTTGGACTCGCGGGATTTCTGATTCATTGAAAATTTCTAAAGATTGCGAAGCCTATGACAGAATTGTTGAAGAAGGATACCAAGTTCATTTGGTGAATTTGAGGTGTGGGGCTAGTTTCCAAGAGTTGAAGAAAGCGTTTGGTTACCTCACGATTATTAGTGCCGGATCATACCAAGGATTATGAAGTGCATTGCGATGCTTCACGTTCGAGGACTTGGAGGCAGATTCTTATGCGAGGAGGGAAGAGTTGTTTGCAATATGCTTCCACGACAACTTAAGCCTCATAAGAGATGAATTATGCTACTCATGATTTGGAGTTAATGACGGTATGGTGCATGCTTTGCTTTGAAAACTTGGAACGTGTTCCTCATTGGAAATCATTGTGAGGGTGTACCACGGATCTACAAGAGCTTGAAGTACATCTTCATGCGAGAAGGAGTTAAATCTCAAGCGAGAGGAGATGGTTGGAGCTTATTAAAGATTATGATGTTATGAGATTGCATTATCACCCGGGAAGGCTAACGTTGTAGCGAAGACGCGCGTTGAGCCATAAAACCATGTCGATACACTAATAGCCAGAGAAATACCCAAAAGGAGTTAGCCGAGGATCTTCATGAACTTTATGTTTGCAAATAGTTCCAAGAGAGCTATGTAGCAGCATTGGAGATTCGAGTCTACATTGATGGATAAAATCGAGGAGAAGCTCAAAAACCGAGATAAGGAAGTTGCCTCTATAAAGGAGAAAATGAGCCGAAGGAAGGCTAAAGGGATTTACGTGAGGGATGAGAGCGATACCCTCACGGTTTGAAGAACCGTGTTTATGTGTCCAATGACCGGAGATCGAGGGAAGTTGATTCTGCAAGAGGCACATGATTCACCATATTGATTCACCCGGAAATACCAAGATGTATTTGGATTTAAAGGAAACTTTACGGTGGAATGGGAATGAAGAAGGATATTGCGCAGTATGTGGCGATTTGTGATGTATGTCGAGGAGGGTGGCAGAATTTTATCGAGGCTAAGCGGGATTATTACAACCATTGTACCTATACACGAATGGAAGTGGGACAAACTAGGCATGGATTTCATCGCAGGATTGCCAGGGACCCGTTTTGAGCTATGACTTCGATTTGGGTTGTATTGATCGTTTGTGAAGGTAGCTCATTTCATTCCGATAAAATTTACCTACAAGCGATTGCCAAATTGGCTAAGATATACATGACCAAGGATTGTATGTTTGCATGGAGTTCGAGGAGTATCGTGTCGGATAGAGGAACCCAATTCACCTCAAAGTTACAGAAGCGGATTACCTGAAACATTGGGAACCGAAATTTGGAGTTTAGCCACGACTTTCCATCCGCGAGATAGATGGACATGAGGCCAAGGAGGAAAGTGTTCCAGATTTTGGAGGATATGCTTGGAAGCTTGTGCCTTCGATTATGGATCAAGGATTGGGATGACAACTTGCCATATCTTGGAGATTTTCTTACAACAACGACTATCAATCCGGTTTGAAAATATTTGCCCCTTTGAAGCCTTATGCGGAAGGAGGTGCGAGGACCCGTTGTTGTGGGATGAAGTAGAGAGATAAGCCGATTGTTTGGACCAGATTTGATTAAAGAATGCGAAAGAAAGTAAAGTTAATTAGCGATATGGGCTCAAGGTAGCCTAGTTAAAGGCGGGAAAAGCTATGCTTGGATTCCAAAAATGCAAGGAGACGAGAATATGAAGTTTGGAGGCAGTTTATCTTCGAGTATCTCAAAAGCTTGAGGGAGTTAAACGTTTTGGAGTTAAAGGAAGAAGTTAAGCGCCACGTTTTGTGGGACCATACAAAGTTTTGGAGCGCATGGGAGAAGTAGCGTACAAGTTGGAATTACCCGAGGGATTGTCGGGAGTTCACGATGTGTTCCATGTTTCACGATTGAAGAAGTGTCACCACGAGAATGGGTACGATATACCCTTTGAGAGATCTGATTACTTGCTGGAAGCGATTGAGTTGAAAGATGATTTGACCTATGAAGAGAGAAACCGATTAAGATTACGGAATATACTTGGCCGAGATTTACCACTTGATGAGTTATCAAGTTTTGCAAAGTTCGAGTGGAGCCACCACAGAGGAAGAAGCCACACAGGGGCTTGAGAGGAAGATCTGCTCCAGGCCCACCCTCACCCTATTTCCTAAGCCAACCCGAATCTTGAGAAATGCGAGATTCATCTTAAGGAGGGTAGGTTTGTAACATCCCAAATTTTCAATTTGGAATGTTATCACTTAGATCATCATTGCATATCATATTTTGTTTGCATTTGTTGGCTCGAACCTAGAAATTCTCATAGCAACTCAAGGACCCACGAGATAGAGTTGGGGTTTAGTTATTTTTCATATTTGAGTTTTCTCCAAGATTTTGAAAATAGGATCATTTGATTTTATTTATTTATCTTCAATTATTTCTTCATACCAAAAATTAGGAGAGGAAATAAAATGACTTTCCCAAAATAAAAATAATAAAGATTTAATAAAAAATCAAATAAGTTTTATTTTGGAGTTTTAAGCCTTCTTTATTTGAATTTAGAAAATACTTGGCGTTTTCAAAATTGCATTTAGGCCCCAAATAAATGTTCATCTTGTCAAACTTGATTTTACAAGCCGGGAAAATGCCTTGAGTTTTTGGAGTCAGATTTAGTATTTTTCCTATTTTTCTTAGCGAATTATTTTGAAAAAAAGCGAACGCCTT